>PYUH01000207.1:1173848-1229912 GCA_016808085.1 Suaeda aralocaspica
AAAAAAAAAAAAAAAAAAAAAAAAAAAAAAAAAAATCAGAAACTTGAATCAACACTGAGGATAGGAATAAGACTAATCATCTTCAAGATCTAGACTAGTCAACAACCATATTTCAAAAGGAAGGGAAGAAAATGGCCAAAGTTGGTGAATAAAGAAAATACCAATATTAAAGAGTATAGGGGACCTTAGTTCTAAAAAGTCAAAAGGGAAGGCCAAAGCAAAAGTCCCAATGAATAAGAATCAAACAACCCACTACCAATAACAAAGGAAAAATGAATAATATGGCAAATTGGCAATCAAGAATAAGGAAGACAAAAACTTTTAACTGTCAACAAAAAAAAAATATTGCTCCTCTTTTGACACTAAAGAGAAGCTAACATCTTCTTTTGCCAGGTCTTATTAGCAATTAACCTCATGTGTGTCATCCTAATGAATCTACAACATCATTATGTGTCATCTTTCATCCTAATAATCTCAATTAGTTAAAAGCTTAGAAGGTAACAACCTAGACATCATCATAAGACAGTTCATTATAACTACATATTACAATATAACCAGGTATTCTCTAATGGCAACAGACATCATTACACGATTTCAATCATTCAAAACGCCAGCAAAAACACGAGTCGAATCTTAATCATCGCAATAATTGTCATTTGTCAATCACCCCTAATCTTTATGTATCATTAGGTTAAAGAATAATATCATGCAAATCAGATAATCTTTCAGAATAATTAAATATCAGTATACTACTATAACAATTTATATGACCACTAGTGACATAATTACCGATATAAAGTGCGTAAACATATACAATCATACAATCAAGGTAAGTTCTTATGACAATTAAAGACCAATATGTCACCATATTAAGAAGATTATAATCAAAATAACATACAATCAAGGCAATTTGTTCCCCAAACCATGTATTTCATATTTTACTATATTTAGAACATGATGATCATACAGAATTTAAAGAAAGTGAGGCCAATGTATACCTGTAATGAACGACGGAGCGGTCGTGGCGGGCCTCTCGAGGCGTGAGAGCTGTGCCACGGCGTCTGCCTCCAAGCAACCTTACCATCACTACCAGCACTAATCTTAGTACCGGAAACCACCAACTCCAAACACCAAAGGTCAGGCCTTTTCTGCCACAAAACAAAGCCACCAACTTCACCACCATGTTTCATTCCTTTAACCTTCATCGTCTTATTATCAGCTTTCTGAATACTCGCATTTAACCCTTCACCAGCGCTGAATTCTGACGCCATCATCTTCACCTTTCCCATTGCATACATGCTATCAATAGAGTTCAAAGCATGTTCTCCTCCCATTGCTGCAATGTACTGATGAATTATGTATTTCGCCATTGAAGATTCCTGTGAGACATTTCGTCGAACACTTTATGGTCAGTTTAAAACCCAGAACATAGAATCAATTAAAATAAAAAGGGGTTGCTTTTTTTTCAACAATCATTCAAATAAACATATACCCAGATAATATAATCGACAAAATTGAAATGGGGTGATTTTAAAAAACTTACAATAGGGTGATCTTTAAGACATTTGTTGGTTTTAGGATCAGAAGGAACAGGAAGAGGGATTAAAGGAGCACCAATTACACCAAGAAGAAGTTGAATTTGAGAATTTCGATCAGCGATAGGGAAATTCGTAGGAGTTCTACCAGGGTTAGATTTCATCCAAGATTTCATGTTTGGCCATTTGTTCTTTGTAGAAGGAAACATTTCCTCGGGAATTGGAACTTCAAGTACTGTGTCAAGTCCATCTTCTCTGTCGAAATTAGGGCAAAGCGTCCTCATTTAATAGAATTAAAGAAAAACACAAACTTAAAAAAACAGAGGATGAAGAAGAAAGAAAGAAAAACAGAGAATGGAGTTATGGGGTAAAAGAAAGAAAAAAATGGTTTAAAAGAGAAGGAAGGAGAGTTAGGAGTGAAAGTGATGGGAGGTATTGTAATGTATTGTATTAATTAACGTGCAAAGAGCTACTCTCTAATTTTATGGGTTTTTTTTTTAGTTTAAATGGAGGGAAATCGTGAAGGCACGCCTCTCTCTCTTCTACTTCTTCTTCCTCTTTATATTGCCTGCTTTTTATTTATTTATGTTATTTTATTATATGATTGAAAAAAAAAATGAAAATTTGTATATATTTATAGTATTATCGTGTGATTAGAGGAAAATCCAATGCACGCAAAATTAATCAAGTGTGATTCTCTACTTGTATAGATACGTCAATATATGTATTGTATTGTATATTTGCACAAACTCTTTAATACATCAGTTCAGTTGTATATTAATTTAATATACACTGTTATATACAATGGTTCAATATTAATTTTAGAAATATTATAAAATATGGATTATATAGTTCGAGTAATTGTTATTATTAGCCCTTAATAAGACTAGGAGTATATACATTATTTTTTTTTTAATTGTTATACACTAAGTTAATATACACAATTATATACATATATTGTTGAAGATTATAGATTATAGATTATAGATTATACATAATCTTTTTAATTGTATAATACTAAGTGTATAAGTTTGAGAGACCAATTGATAAGAAGTGAGAGGTATAAATTGGATAAATGGTTGCTTGATTGACGGCAATTGACTGTGTGAGCACGTTGGAGTAGCGGTTGGAAAAAGGACATGGAAATATGGAATGGAATATACTACGGAGTAGTTTTTATTATTTGGCTTGATTTAGTAAAATTTTAATTGCAATTTTTGGAATTTGCTACTTCGTAATTTCTTATATGGTATGGTGGGATGTTATATGCCTAATTATACATATGGTGGGGCAATACAAACAAAGTTTGACTTGGAGTTCGGCTAAATTAAATTTTTTTGTCCATTAGACCCCATTTAAAAAGCCATAAAGAACCTTTTGATCCTCTATTAATGAGATTGTAAAAAAAAAATTATATCACTAATCATAGTCAAGTGTTCATATAGGTTTTTGGTTGGTTTTCCACTAGCCATTTTGTAAAAATTTCATAAATAACACATCCAAAACTCATTTTAAGTTAGAGTATAATAAAATTAAAGTCATTATTGCTCAATGTGATTGCTATTTGTGATTTAAATTAAATAAAAGTTGTTTGTATGAAAGGCAGAAAGGGGTTAATTGATGGAGATATTGACTTTGACTTGAAGTTAATTTTGAATGAAATCCATAAATTTAGAGCACTGAGAGCCTGTTTACTTCAGGTTAGAATCCGTTCAGTTCAGTTCAATTCAACTTCGTTCTTCTCTTTTTTTTGCTATTCATTATCATTAATCTTTCATAAAAAACTTTTAGTTCAGTTCAGCTCAGCTATATATTTTCAGTTGAAGTAAACAGGCCCTAATAATATGTAATACAATGATCATTATCATTTAGGCATTAAATTACTTAATTAGACGGTTCTATTAGATTACTTAGTTAGACAACTGCAGTCATGTTATTTTTAACTTATTTTCAGTTTAGCTCATTACATTATTCTTGATTTAGCATATTATATTCCTTTTTCGTAAATTTCATCTCTAAAGAGCAAAGTCCTCAATAATATTAGCCTGAATTGGTAGGTAGGTAAGAATATGATGTTAAGAAGAAAAATATCACAATAATCAAACTTCAACGGACTGTATGTTATTAACTGTATGTTATTAATTATGTAACGTAGTTTGTTCTTTTCAACTCTATTTAGCTAGTTTCAATTTTGTTTGGTTTAGATTTATTTAGTTTTATTTAGCTCAATTCAGCTATTGTCAAGTCAGTTCAAGTCCATCCTCCCAGATCATATTTAGCTCGATGAATCCAAAAAAACATGGATGGAATAGGCAAATCTTGCTCAATCGAAGATAATATGAGAAATAGAAATTATTTGTCAGAAATAGAATCTAACTACATTCAATGTTTTAAAAATTATTGAAGCTTGGCTTAGAATTTCATTAATTTAGTGAATAAAACTTGAAATCCATAGATTTTGTTTGTGTCCCTCAAAAATGTAACAAAGGGCACCTTCTTATCTTAATCTGACTAATTAAACTGTGTTAAGAAATACAAGCGCAGCACCCAAAAAAGATTAAGAGAATAAGAGGCATGAATTAATGATAGGGATTAAGATTAAGAGAAGGAGTAACCAAGACAATGTCGGCAATCCATGCTTGCTGGAGGGTGCCTTAACATGTGGCCGGCTTTCTTCATTGTATACTTTGCACCTAAGAACATGCTGCTATGCGACAAACTATATCTAGATTAATGCTTTATTAAACTAGGTTAAGGGACTCTAATTATTGCTTATATTGTAATGCTTCATCTTATATTTAATTTATTTATTCCACTCTTATGATATAAATCCTTACTTAGGTTAATGCATACCATTTCATCAATTAAGCTTTGTTGGTAATGAAATTGGTTTGAACTAAGCTAAGGTCATACCATTAAGGTTTCGTTGGACTCAAAAGAGCCAAAGGGGGGCAATGTAAAGGAATCATCACACTCAAACATTTGTCTTCGAGTCTTGAATCCATGACCTAAAGATATATACGAATTGCTACTGATGCATGAGACGCGATAGGTGTTTTTTGTACTAGTATACTCTACTTGTACTATACGTACTGTCCAATTGTTCATTAAGGGTCAGTTTGATAGGGCATAAAACGTTTTCGCCGAAAAATATTTTCTCATTTACATTGTTTGGTTTGGAGGAAAATATTAAAATGTAAAACTTGAGGTGGAAAACCATTTTCTACCATGTTGAAAACATTTTCCCCCAAAATTGGGAGGAAAACCGTTTTCCATCACACTTGGAAGGAAAATGTTTTCCCTCACAATTGAAATAATTGATTTTTCATTCAACCAAACAATGGAAAACGTTTAAAATGTAAAATCATTTTACATGCAACCAAACAATGTAAATTCTTTGTGAAAATGAGTTTTCCAATGAAAAAGATTTTTCTTGGAAAACTATTCTCATCCGAAAATGTTTTACATCCTACCAAACGAACCCTAAATGAAAATGCACAATATCATGAAGTTTGTCAATATTGTTGTATATAATGTGAGAAGAAATCATTGACCTACGACCTAAAGCCTAACATGGGCACTTTCATTTTTTGAAAGTGATAGTAAGGGAGGATACAATGCAACATATATTAATGATTTATTTAAGGTGATTGTGGACTTGTGATGCATGAGAATGTTTAAAACATATAGTGACATTGCAATAAGACATGCTCTTATTCTGTTATATACTACTATCAATTAGAGAGGGGCAATTTAAAGCTATTTCTAATTGGCTTATTAGCGAGACTCTTGTTTTAATTAATTAATTCAATAATTTAGTTAATTTATCAATTCATGAAATGTACAATAGAGTTTGATTAAGACCTAGTAAAAGACTTGGAAAAAAAAAAAACAAAGAGAGAACATGAAATGGTGGGTGCTAAATCATGTAATGCACGTTCTATTGGAGATTAATTAAGGAAATAATTAATTAAATAAACAAGCATATTTGTCCCCTTTATCCTCCTTTGTGGTCAGGCGACATGAGAGTAGGGAGACCATGTTGATAGGAGATGTCTTTTTCTTATAAGTCAATTATACAATTTATAACATTATGAATTCCAAAAAAAATAAAAAATAAATTAAAAAAAAAGAAAAAAAAAAAAAGAAAATTGGAATTATTTGAAAAGGTAAAACATTTGAGTTCGATTCCTCTTGTTAATTCACTATGAATGTATCTCATCTGTCAGCGTCTTTATTTGGTAAGTGAAAGCATTTTCATCATATCAGCAGACTTAGAAATTTAGAATAGGTCGTTATTGCTTGATTTAGATCCCTTCATTGCCAAATTGATGAGATCGATAGCTATTAGGGAATAGCTGATTTACCTAAAGAATAAAAAGCAATGACCTTTTATACTTAGCTAACTACTTGGATGAGTTACATGAACAACTCACATGTGAGTAAAATATCGACACTAAAAGAATTATTGCACACCTTATAACCTNTGCCAAATTGATGAGATCGATAGCTATTAGGGAATAGCTGATTTACCTAAAGAATAAAAAGCAATGACCTTTAATACTTAGCTAACTAGGATGAGTTACATGAACAACTCACATGTGAGTAAAATATCGACACTAAAAGAATTATTGCACACCTTATAACCTTAAAAGTTAGTTCACTCATTGTTGAAAACATCTATAGACTTACAATAGCTGAGAATGTACATGGTACAACCGGTTGTACATTGCAAGGTATAATCAAAGTTTTAAAATTTGTTTATTTGATTTAATTTTAGCTAATTTCATGTCAAATAAACAAACTTTTTTGCCTTAAACTATACCTGNTCTATAGACTTACAATAGCTGAGAATGTACATGGTACAACCGGTTGTACATTGCAAGGTATAATCAAAGTTTAAAAATTTGTTTATTTGATTTAATTTTAGCTAATTTCATGTCAAATAAACAAACTTTTTTGCCTTAAACTATACCTGGCAAAGTACAACCGATTGTATTATATAAAAGGTCATGATGTATAGAAAAAGCGAAACAAATCTATTGTCTTCAAAGATGTCCATTATTAATGATAAAGTGATATGATTTGAACTTCTTATTTAGTTATTTACTAGGTAACACCATCTATAGATACTGTGTATAAAGGAATAAAAATGATATAGATCAATGTTGGATACCAAAATACTTTGACGGCTACAAATATATAATTTGTCTCTAATGTGAGATTCAAAGTGTTCCAACACCACACAAATCTTGAAAAGATACATACAGCCTACAACAAACTCTTAACTCTACAAGAGCTTGGGAAGACATTTCAATATTTCATATTATGGAATTATATAGTTGGCTAGCACTTAATTAACAGCTTAATTGTATTTCGAATCAAATCTTCTCATAGAATTTTGTAATTAATAAGTACACATATATAATATGAGCATGCATGCTGTATAATGAGACTTAGCATCTCATATTCTGATTTTGTATTTGTCCGTGTGTACCATTTATATTCTTTTTCGCTCACCAAACCCATGTAATATGAGCTGTGGTGTTGATCTGCATATAATCAAGCTCAGATTGCATTCAACATGAAATTCATCTATAAGTCTTCTTCCACGTACTTTTATTTTCTTCTGTCAAAATTAAACGACGAAATCATCCATAGTCATTAGTGATTATTGAATAGTGATGGATTATTTAGGATTTTAAATCCGAACTTTAATATTAATTAGACAAATTCACATACAAAGATTGTATGATCCATCCATTATTATATTTTGCTTTTGTCTTTTGATAAGTCATACTCGTATAAACTTCAAATCACACAAATAAACAAGGTTACGTTGCGGCCGGAAAGGTTGAAGACCTCAAACACATCAATCAACATACCTTGGTAAATGAATAAATGACAGTGCATCCGAGTCTACGAACCTACAACAAATATATAGTGGTCGGAGTTAGGATAGTTAGTTTTTTCTTTAATTGCATTGACTTTTATCATGCATGTACAAGATATACTCAAATGTATATGAAGAAATTTATCCTTGCATGCATGAATGAGGATGTTTATTACTTGTAAATTAAATGCATAATGAGATCATCATTTCGTACAATTTAGCAAATTATTTCATCTACCTATACTCGCTCCGTTCCTTTTTGTTTGATACCTTTTAACTTGCACATATGTCAATATACTTGTTTGACCTTAAATATCTTTTGTTGTATATATGTAAAAATTATAATAGTTGGATATTAACACTTTATTCATTGGGACGAACCAAACAAGACCCCATATGACTATATTATGTTTTATATATTGAAAGTTACTTAAAATATTGTATCATCTTATGAATAGTGTCAAAATTCCGAACGTAACAAATATTTAAAATCAGAGAGGGAGTATAATATAACACATTTTGAAATTTGAACAAAGACTAATCATCAACATACATTGTAAGAAACTTGACTAGCTACAATTGATCATCCTTAATGATAGGGAAAACATAAATTGAGGCATGACATATATATACTTGCATGCGTACATGAGTAAAAAGATGCTCTAAACTTGCTATCTAATCATCTGCTTGTTGACTAGCTATCTTCATGATCGAATCAGCAATTAAAGAAGCTGACCAAGGAGATCGAACTCAAAGTTCACTAACAAGATCGAACCTTCCTTTATAATATATATTTTTTAAAAAAGTGTCCTTAAGTCATTAACAACCACCAAAATTATTGAGTAGTTGTACAGCAAAATGCATGTAGGCCATTTTGGAGACCTACAATTTCGCAACAACAGTAGCAACAGAAGAAGAATGTCCTTGTATTTTATTAAAACAATATTGCATAAATGTGGTTCAACCTCAATCTTGTACCTCAAGTTGAAGTACGTGCAATCTGTTATGGCAAATGAAGTTTTAATTTGTGTTTGCAATTAATTGGTTCATGCACATAAATCAGGCAGTCAACGGTTATAATATATTGTATCTGCTTAATAGTTAATACTTGTATAACAATTAATTGATTATGAGGTACTCCGTACTTTAATTAATTAATCAATTTAAAGATTCATGTATATCCAATTCTCCCATTTTTCTTCACGAATAAGTGTCTTAGAAATGGATTATGGATATATCAACGAACTTTAACCGACTTCTTTTAGTTTACAAAACAGTTTAATTAGTTTGTTCCTTCTAAGTAACTAAGTAAGTAATCCTAACCTTAAATTAAAGGCACTTGTTTAATTACGTTATTAGAATTTAATGGAGAAGTGATTAGTGGACAATGTATCGATCCACATACAAGAGCATTTTCGTGATACTTGGAGCACTTTTGGGGATATTTGGGATATTTCAAGGATTAGGTTGCTTTTGAGTTGAAAATACGCAAACTGCTAATGGTAAGTGATCAATTGCTGTCTTAAAATAAGGACATCTTGCCTTTGTTTTTTGAAAGAAAGTCTGACACTCAGCTTCCTATCCAACAGACGTCAAACGAACTAATAATAATTGGGGTTGGATGAACGAGGCTATGACGATAGGATAAACTATTAAGGTAAAATGTATCCTATTTGCAGGATAAGAAGGGAGTTTATAGAAACTAAGACTCTGTTCTTCTCGTCTTATTTTTACTTATTTTCAGCAAAAAAAAGTTCAGTTTAACAAAAATAAATTCAGACCAGCAAAAATAAGTTTAGTTCAGCAAAAATCAGTTTCAATTCTTAATAAATTTTTAATGATTTCAGCAAATATAAGTTCAGTTTAGCAACAATAAGTTAAATCAGTAAAAATAAGTTGAGGAGAACAGTGCCTAAACTTATTGGAATTGATTTAAACTTGTTAAAACTTATTCCATATTGCTGTATTAAAATGGATCAAAACTTATTTACAAAAAAAAATCTCGTAAAAAGAACACACCATAATTCTTAAATTGTATTTTAGCTCAATAATATTGGATATATATACTGAGCCAACATTGTCAAACTTCACCATTTTTGGACATTTTTTTATATAATAATTAATGCATATAGAAAACATTAAAGTTTAACATCCACCATTGTCTACAACTAATGTGAAATTGTAAAAATAACAAACACTGGAAGTTTGACATTAACACACTACAATTAGCCGTCAATGTGGAGTAGTATTAACAATAAAGTAAAATATTTGATTTTGATGAGTTGATGACAAATTGTTCACTAGTGTGGCTATGTATTTGTGTTTCTTAATAGTTTCCACTTAACCTTTTTTCTGCAAATAAGGGCCTGTTTACTTCAACTGAAAACAGCTAAATTAAACTGAACTGAACTGATTGAAGCTGAGTAGAGTTAAGCTGAACTGAAAGTTTTTTATGAAAGATTAATGATTAGCAAAATAAAAGAAGAGTTGAGCTGAAATGAATTAAACGAAGTTGAGCTGATTTTAAATTGAAGCAAACAGACCCTAACGACACTGCATCCCTACAATTTGTACTAGTGTATGGATCACATGACTCATAAAATTTGATTTCCATGTCAAAAGCAAAGACTAAAATGTCATCTAAACCTCTGACTTTACAGACCTTCAAAGTACGTTATGTTGGCATTTAGACGTCTTAGAGTTGGCCCACCTTTCAATCTAATAACACCAAACCATTGGACCCCCAATTTACATTACACCCTTAATTCACATTCTCATTACATAAAACAGCACTAATCATGAAACTGTACATTAATTCAGGCTATTATAAAAAATTAATTAGAAGCATTGTCGCCTTAATTGCGAGACATTAATCCTAAAAGACAGCATAACACTCCTCTTTTACAGCACTAAAGCAGCTGCAATGCACAAACTTTTTCTTTTAACTTTATGATATGATACTGAAACAAACTTGGCCAAATCCAACTAATCATGGCTAACAAAGCATCTAATCATCTATTTAGTCTTTATAAGCACACTACGGATATCAAAAGGAACGAGGGTGAACTAGTCATTTTAACTATTCCCGCTCAAAACTCGATTTCCATGGCAATCAGCAATACATTACTCGGAAGCTGGAGGAATCTTGTATTTCCTCTTTTCTTTTACAGTTGGATTCTTCCCAGCTGAATGCCAACAGACCGAGAGTCTTACAGAGTAGAACTACATGACAGAGTAGTATGTCCTCAACATAATAAAAATACATAATCGATACAACATGACATTAAATCAGAGCTGTTTGCTAAAAAGCTCTTGGAGCTAATCCTAATTCTATGAACAAACCTTGCCTAAATGCTGCTATAAAACTTAACACATGCTTGAAGTGAGTGTGGGACACAACGATACCTGCTTTGCTGATGGAGTCTTTGCAGATATTTTGATATGCTCTTTTTTTCTTCCTTTTTTGGGAGAGGGCTTGAAACATTACAACAAATTGCCACGGTTTATGTACAGGAATTTTAAGAAGGAACATTGAAGTGAAAGAGCCAAGATATGACAAAAGCAAAGACCATACACGCCAACAGGAAATTCAGAAACCTGTGCCCTTGCCAAAAGTGCCGGGTCTCAGCCGGATGAGGTGGAGCAGGGTTGGCTGTAGCATCAGCAGCCTCATTCCATTGCTCCATTAGTTCTACTTCGTTTACACCAACTACATTGCGAGCCGTTGAGCCACAGATCTCGCAAGTTCTGCATCCAATTGAAGGGGGAAAAAGATCAGACTAGTAGACTACTTGGGCAATCAGAAAATAAAGTGGACATCAAGCTGTAGCTAAGTTGACATGATAACTAATTTGACATTAAACTAAGTTTGTTCCAATATTTTTGTTCACACAGCACATTAGGGATACTTAACAAAGTATATCAGATGCTTACTTTAATCCCTATGGCCCAGTGGAGGGGCATGCAAATGTTTGCAAAAAACTGTTCTGGTTTATTAGCATACCAAAGGCTATATAGATGCAATTTCCTGGGAACAAAAGCAAAAAGCCCAAAATAGCACCTTACTTTGCTAAAAATGGACAAAAAAAGCTTAACAGAATTCCAATAGATTGCTTAAGAAGCAAGTTGTCAGCTGTTTATTATTAGAAATTCCTAGTTCTTGGTTTAACAAACTACAGTACTGTACATAATAACTGACCAACACTCCGAGATTGAGTCACACTTTCTAACTAGATTTCAAGGTCTCCAGTGACTAATCAAAAACGGAAAAGAGATAGAATACTATGCCACATAACATTCAACATCTTCAGAATATTAGAGGAATCTTAACCCTTTTATACTTCCACAGAAAGCCGGAAAAAGTCCATAACTAAGCTATAGTACAAAAAAAAATTGAGATTGAGTCCATCAAGTTCAATCTGTTTATGAGGCATTTTAAAAAATGACCATAGTTTGGCCAGAACTGGCAAAGACCATTAGTCTATTAGGTGTTCCATTTCAGGTGAAGGCACGCAGGAGTGTCATTCTAGATCAAATGAGTTCTTCACCCTTAATTAGACATGCATCTCCCTAGACCCTAGACAAAGTAAACTATTGGTTTAGCACATATTACTATATCTCCAGATAACCAAAGATAGATCACTTGAAATTAGAAAACCAAGTGAATCCCAATACATTAAAAACAATTAAGATGGGCATAAATTTCCGTACCTTCTCCCCCACCCCCCTCAGTAAATTGGACTGAAGAACAGTTAGATTATTTTTTCATCTTTATATAAAATAAGGATCAGTATAATGTATTTAAGACAAGTAACACTTGTTGCATTGGTAATCAATGCATACATAAACTGCTTGAAATTCTACAGTATTTCTGAAGACTATTCTTTAAGACAAAAGCCCCGCCACAATAGTTTAACACCTAACTGTAACCTCGTTTTTCTTTAGACATGCTTAAACATCCAACATCGACTCCTTCCTTATGCATCCATGTATACAAGTTTACAAGGTGCTTAGCTTCTACAAAATCATATTCCGCATCTATGGTAATCCTGGATGAAGGCATGACAGTCATCTTACACACTGGCTTTTGCTTCAAGTCTTTAACAGTAAATAAAGAGATGGCTGGAGCAAATACAGGTACAAAAATTGACACAAATTATAGTTGAAGAGCTGGCATTTGTATCATTATCAACTGAATCAGGTAAGATGGATAAGTATACACGACTAACACGATTGAAAACAATTCATCAGCAACTCTAACACGATTGAAAACAATTCATCAGCAACTCTAACACACAACACCAGCCAAAAAGGTGGAATAGCAAGACCACATCAGGGATTAGTCCAAGATAAGAAATTTTGCTACTTAGTCAGATGAATATGCATCCAGTCCAAAGATACATGTGTTCAGTCTCTAGACGCAAGATAAAAAAGGACAAGAAGACTTCGGACTAGACAAAAATATGTGGGAATCTGACAGAAATATCAGGGTTCAACCTTAATAAGCACACCCATTTTGCCATGTTTGAGATCTTTGAATAGGAGGGAAAACAAAAGCAGAATTTAGACAACCTTTTGATCAAACAACAAAAATTTTAACAGTGTATATGCTCCTGATGACTTATAGAGCCAAATGTAGAGAGTTCAGGAAGAAACAAAACAAACAAGCATTCAGTTTTCAAAAACAAACACTTTAGGCCATCTTATAAGAAAAACAACAAGACAACAATCAAATTTTCTTTCAAAGGGCTTGAAAACCTACTTTAGGCCATCTTATAAGACGTCTTTAGAGTAACTGCACAACCCAACATTATATAAGATGCACACAGCCAGCCAATATATGATTCAAGCATAAACGATAGGTTCATTTAGATAGCAATTGCACAAGGTAGTCATTTCAATCAAAAATGTTTAACAGAAAATTCAAGATGATGTTTCATTTAGATGGCACTCGTGGATTTTATGATAATGTTTCCATGTAACAACCAACTTCAACTTTACAAGTAACCTTTTCACTTCTATAAATGCCCCTAAAGCCAAGTCATACTGAAGAAAGCATAAAAACAAAAGTTTGCTCAAAAATAAGAAGATACAAACATGCAACAGAAATTTCTAAACTCAGATAATCAATAGGGTATTTCTCAGCAACTTCCTCCACAGTTCAAAACCATGAAACACTGCCATAATAGTCAGATTGGATATACTTTAAAGAATATGATAGCACAAATGTACAAAAAAGTTGTAGCTGCGGGTCATTGAGATCAATTTTCAAGCTCTAATATTTGGCAACTCAGACATTCTAGCTATAACATAACCATGTATGCTTCATGCAAATAGATAGACAGAGTATATCACTGCAACTTATCGCCTCCTACCGAGATATAATATCATATTCTTTACTGAAGAAGGATATTCCTAATCACTTAAAGGAGGTGAATTTGCAATAGTTTCGTCAATGGATTTCCTTAAATAAGCATTAAGTAGGAGACTAAGACACGAACAACTACTAAAACTCATCATCTATAGCAACTAACATTTAGACCAAGCAGTCAACAGATAAGAATCAAGTAAACAGTGAAGAAATATTATCCCAATTCCACATGACTAAAAAACAATAACAATCTTGAGCACAACACCTAACATAGAAAAGTGATCACATGGAATAAGTACAATTGATAATCTAACTAAATTAGGCTCAACAAAATAGTTAACAAAGGCGAGGATGCCGACAGAAAAGATGCATAAAATTAAATATATCAACTAAACTTCAGTTATACGTAATGGATTTAAGACGAGAATCTGGTAAAATTAGATAAACCATCACAGGACTATGGCCCCTCCTTCCACCTTTATTTACTTGATTCCTTCTTTCATTCTTGAACCACCTTTTACTTTGGGTTTTACCATTTATTTTATTTATTTTTTTATATCCAACCAACATAATGTATAATCACCAACATAACTTTAAATGCACCACTATTGACTATACCTTTCATAAAACAAAACAAACTCTTTTAATGAAATCTACCAAATTTGAGCTAGAGTATCAAGCATCAAAGATGAGTCACACCACTCATTAAAAATGAACCATATTTAGTACCCCATTTTATGAAGATTCCCACACTCAAATGAGGAACTAACTAATCACTTGTTTGAGCACCATTGATTATTAATCCATCCATCAATCAATCATTAATTAACACACCATAATTGAGAATAATAAAAAAAAAAATCAAAACTTTAAAACACCCAATGATAAATTAACCCACAAAAATCAACAAAAGAAGTAAAAAAAAGGAACATACTTACTTGTTACCCCTAATTTTGAACCAAGCTTCAGCACAATGTTTATGAGCAGCAGCTAAATCATCCTTACAAGAACATCCCAACTCAATTGGGAACCCAGATTCAGGATTTGACCCATCTAAACTCAAATGACATATCCTACAATCTCTTTCTACTTTTGATAAATGCACACTCACTTTCGACTCTGTAACAACCGCCGCACCACCGCCACCGCCTCTCTCCAGATCCACCGCTTCATCCTCCACTGAACATTCAGACAAACAACACGACGTCGTTGAAGATGAACTTGACCTTCTTTTTTCACCTCCTTCTTGAACAACTCCAACTACAATAACTCTTGGACAAGAAGACGACATCGGCAACCCATCTTCGTCGTCGGAGCAGCGGACACTGTCGTCGTCGACGTCGGAGTCTACGGCGGTGGCGGAGTGGCGGCGAGGGATTCCTTGCTCAATATCGACAACATTCGGGGGTAATAAGGTAGACATTGTTGTTTTTTTTTGATGGGGTAGAATTAAGATTACATGAAAAGAAGAAGAAGAAATGAGGGGTGGTGTAATTAAGAAAGAGGGGTAATTAAGGGTTAATTGTGGGGTTAAGTGGGGTCCATCTGAAGTGGGGAGAGGTGTTGTTAGATACTACTCCATTGAAAGAGAGTAGGTGAAGAAGAAGAAGAAGAAGAGTTGAAGAAAGGAGAAAAAGAGTATTAGTTGATGGAAGATATTGCAGTAGTTGTTGTTGAGTAAAATAGAGTATTTTTTTTTTTTTTAATATAAGAGAAGAGAAGAAGCCCGGGAAGGGCGGAGGAGAGGTGAGTGTCGACAACAGGGGGTGTTACTTTCCTTTTACATACAACGCCTCACAGACTCACCGTTGCTTTCTTTTTGTAATACTCTCCAGAGTTTTGCAATTGCAACATTAAGGTTTTTATTTTTTAACACTATTTACATAGTATTTTTGACTTTGACTTTGACTCTAATGTATAATGTGTAACAAAAAATATCGTTATATAGATTTTGTTTGATTCGACTTGATGTTTATTTTCCGAAAATATAATTTATATAATTTTTTATTATACCAAACTAGATATATTAATTACTACCTCCATAAACAAACTAACTATTTTTTTTAATACTCACAAATAATACCTCTTTATTGCAAATAATTGTTCGCGGAGGTAGTATATAAGTTTTATCATATAATATATGACAAAGTAGATGTAGCAAGTAAAAAAAATAGAAAACTATATAAATACAAATATATATATATATATAATACCTCCGTTTCACATTATTTCAACAATTTAGACATTTTTCTATCTATTTTATGTCAAATCGTTACAAATAGTATGAAACATATTTAGTATTTTGTGAGATTTTTATACTAAATAAATTATTAATTTTTTCTTAACTATGTTATTTTAATAATTTAGACCTCCAAAAAAATCAATAGATCAATTGTGAATTGTTTTTTTTTTTCTTTTTTGAAAAAATTGGATTATTGGCCATGAATACCCCCACATTATGTATTTTTTTTAAGAATGTAAAAATATATATATTATCATTGATTCGAAATATATATGATAAATGGAATTTCACTTTGTCTACTTTTTAATTGGAAGTAAAAAAAAAAACTAACATGTTGTATTTGAATAGCTTAGAAAAAAATACTACTATACGTACATCATAAGTTTTGCCTTAAATCCCTTGATGATTTTTCAAAGACAATATTGTGCAAGTCCACTTGGAAGACACCTCTAATTTGATTTTGTTGACTTGTACTTGTTTTGATCCATGAAAAAAATACTCTTATTTTCCAAGTGTCACATAGTCTACTTGACCAAGTCACCATTTCCCAATCAAAACTTTATATATTTTGTTTTTAATTTGTAACATGCATAATTATTATAGAGCTATTCTACAATGACATTTGTAATTCTTAAAAAATGTATAAAAATTTATGTCCATGTTCCTTTTATTTTCTAGTAATATTGTCCTCAATCTCGATCTAATTTAGCTTGGAAAATTCTTGGCCATGCATAAATATGTTGCCCATACGTGATACGTGCACTACTTGAATGATTAACTAAAGATGGACAATACCATTATTGCATATGAGATATAATTGAATAGTGTTTAAAGACAATAATATATATATATATATATATATATTACTAAATCAAATACACAGCTAGCCTTCCTTCTAAACAAAATATATATTAAGCTACCAAATATTGCTTAAATATAAGTATATAACAAATACGGAGTAATACTAGATAAAGTATGAATGTCGTACAAATTAAAATTGCCATGTGTCGGTACACTAGCTAAAATGCAATATCATATATTTACGCTTGTTTAGTGACCTTTACTTCTTTTGATCAACAAAAAAATTTGAAAAACAAAAATTAAAAAAAAATTTGCAATTAACAAAAATAAAACACTGCAGTGGCACGTGTCCTATTTCACCATGCATGTCAATTTCAAAACTTCGTATGTTTTCTCTTACATACTCTATATGTTCAGTATGCAACTTTAAATATGGAACGAGGGACTAAGAAGAAATCAATTGGAAGTTTGGAAGAGGTGACATTTTTGTATTTTTGACAACAACCAAATACTAGTGAAATGACTAAGAAGAAACAATGAAATACTCGTGTTGTAATTGACTACTTATCAATTATTGTGATGATGGAAATGGAAATTTAAGAGATAAATAGTTGCAACAAAATGAAATGATAGTATATGTAAAATGCATGATATTTATGGAAATTTGTTTTTAGGTAAAATGATAAGAAGCATTTGTTAGGTTTTTAAGTGTTGTTATGTTGTGTGCAAATAGGGGATTTTTTTTTTTTTTTTTTTGTTGCAAAGGAGCTACAAGGGCATTACAAATAGGGGAGGGGGATTCGAACTTGTGACCTATTATACACATGCCCTCAATCTTAATCACTAGGCCAAGATATCATTGGTACAAATACGGGAGTTCTTAATTAAAGATGAAAACTTGTGGTCAACTAACCAGTGTGGTGGTAGTTGAGTCAATGCAAGCTTGAACAAATTTATTACTCCGTATGAGATTAGTATATATTGTAGCAAATGCAAGCATAACAAGCGTGATAATTAATTAATTAATAATGAAAATACAGCCAGCCAGGCCATAATAATAATTTATAAAGCTGACCGATGAAATTAATACAACTATATTAAATTTTTTAATTAATAAATTTATTACAGGATCATCATCTTAGGCATGTCTACCACATGTGAATACTGAATACTCCTACAGTCCTCTACACCATCCATTATATATGATCACATGCATTTTTATTCTTACACACTAAATTAACGAATACCAGGTATATATGTTAATGTTTGTTACCCATTAAGATTTTATGAACTGATTAATTAAAATGGATTTATTTACTTATTTCTTTTATAAAAGCCTAAACCACATTATTATACTATATGACCAAAATTAATGAAAAGGAGAAACTGATTGAATTGCAACTAATTGAGAGTTAAGACCTGCTTGGATCAAAGGTATATATAAATGACCTTTAACTACTTGTTAAGCCAACAATCAATGATAATTAACAAATAAAAACATAAAGCACTGCGACTAATAATCTTTAAATCTCACTTTACTTTATTTTGTCAAAGTGGTACATGACATAAAACACTTTTCAATGATTTTAATGGTTGTATTTATTATTGATTTCGATTTCCTATTTGACACAATACGTATACATAACTTAGCATATACAACAAATTATATAAAAATAATTGCGAATATCATCTTATCACATTTTTATTACGGAAGCATAATTTGATATCATTATACTTTTACGTATCATTATGACTTAAAAGTTTATAGCAATTTTTAAATATCATCAAATAAACTAAGGCGCTGTGTCTTTTACTCTTTTACTATTACTAAGATATATAGAGTAGTAAATTGTTATCGCACTAAGTTACATATCAAAAAGTGGAAATGTGAGGTAAAAGCCAACATTATTTTAATTTGAGCTTACATATTCATGAGCTAAGTTAATATCTTATCTTAAGAGTAAGATGTTGATTGAAGTCTGAAGAGAATTAATAACTTGGATAAGGATCTAATTACCAACTTTGTTGTCAAATTGTGATGTATATACTTTCTAAATTTGGTGTAGATAGTGTGAGATAGATCAGTTAGTAAAATTTTAAAATGTGATATTCAAAATATGAAATTGAAACTGATTCATATCATTACACCACTACCTCAATTAATATTCTTTATATGTAATTGTAACTATATACTCCCTCCATCTCAAAATAATTGTTACGCTTTAGAACTAGATACCCTCCCTAATACCCTACGCAAGTAGTCACAAGATAATATGAGATGGATGATTGATAACAATATACAACAAACATTAAGTTTGTCTTTTCCAAGGAATTCATGATTAGCACCGTTCTTTAATTAACTTGTGTCACGGTTTATGACGCCTCACAAGTACTCCCAATCTCCCATGCTTCTTCACCCTTTAATACTCCGTAATAAGTACTCCATTGCCTTTTTTTTGTCATATAAAAAATCTTCCACTCTTGCAATATGGAATATGATGAAATCCTTCTTTAAAACAATAATAAAGGAGTTTATGAGAGGACAAAACTGCCCATGTGAATGACATAAAAACATAGTAAAAGGGGAGGTTAAAATTGTCAATAATTAGTACATTGCTCCAAAAATGGTGGTAGTTTCGTAGGTTAACGTGATTCCAAGTTGATATTTTGATGCTTATTTGGCAGTGGGAGTAAATGGATGACGGATTCCCAAATTGTTCACTAGTGAACTAACAACTAAATGAAGTATGAATCTCTCTAGCTAGTGGTTTGTATCTTCTCTTCTGATGTCATTTCAATTCGAATCTTCTTTAACATTTTTTTACTTCTTACCCTTTAAGGCTTCTGTTGAGTCAACCCTTCTAAGGGTGTTCAATTATGTGAACCATTTTAATTTGCGTTTCCATTTGCAATTTTGCATGCATTAAAATAGTATTCAATTTGTGTTGCAATATTTTTGGCCATTGGTAGTGTTAACTGTTAAATTTTTCATTTCAACACTACCTTCATCTTTTTAATTTACTTAATTAATTACTTGNTTATGTGAACCATTTTAATTTGCGTTTCCATTTGCAATTTTGCATGCATTAAAATAGTATTCAATTTGTGTTTCAATATTTTTGGCCATTGGTAGTGTTAACTGTTAAATTTTTCATTTCAACACTATCTTCATCTTTTTAATTTACTTAATTAATTACTTGAACAAATTGACTACCGTGTCATCAAGTAATGCTTGAAACAATTAAATTGATTGATGTATGTACGATGGAACAATTTTCTAATATTATAGATAGTCTGAGTATTATATAATTGACTATTGGATGGTATATATATGCTTTTCAATTTATCATAAACATCCGAATCGTACGTAGTAGATAGGTAAAATTGTGTTTAAACAAATTAAACTCGGCTAGCCAGCTAGTAAAATTATATTATTCACGCACAAGCTTCTCTTAATTAATTGATCTACATAATAACATTCTCCTTTTTTAAATTAGTTTGCTAAATGCCAAAACAAACTTTGGCCATTATCTTTTTTGATTATATACAACAAGAAGTTAAATCAAACATATTGACTATTTGAAAAATCTATACTAGACGAATTTAACTCACGTGAATGTTTATCTTTGGATCAGATAATTAAATCACTAGTCTAAAAAAAAAAAACTAAAAATTCATGTGAATTGTTAGAAATAAATGCATATTATTATTGTCTATATTGGATGAAAATGAATATTTTTACTCTTAAATGAAAAGGAATTGATCAAAGAAAGAACAATATTCTTTATCATGTGATTGGGATACATAAAGTCAATAATTTTGTATTATATATACAGTACATGGTAACAATATGCACTTGTCGTGTACACATTGCCAATTTTGTTGTCGCATGTATGACATGCATATACACTTTCGAAATATTGTTTTTGAGTCTAGTAAGAGAGAGGTAGTAATAATGAGTAAGTATTAATGTAGGCACTACAAAATTGCAAATGCACTTATATAGTTGAACTAGACGGTGTTCCATATGTGGAAAGTCGAAATAACAATGAATTGTACTCATATTTGTGTCTTAGGTTGGTGAAATGATAATAATACAAAGAATAATGAACTCATTATTTAAGTATTATGTAAAGAGAAACCTTTAGTAGTTTGTAACATACGTCATCCATCGTCTCAGATAAATATAATACTTCATAATAATTCAATTCATTGAAACTGAAACTAAAACTGAGATTGAGTTTACATACATCTATCATTTTTAAGCTAAGTATTTGATAATGAATAGGCTAGGGTTTCATGCATTGACCATGCATACACGATACCTGCCACCAACACCTTAACATAATATGTCAATTACGTCGTCAATCTGACTTATAAGACTTTTTTCAGAGTAAACTAACAAACATTAATTATTATATAACCTACCTAGCTACCTAATTGAGAAAAAGAAACGACGAACCCGACTTGCATGTAAAAGTGTAAAACTAACTTCACCACCTAATATCACAATACTATGCACTCACCTTTTATTTCCTTTTGTTATCGTTACCTAAAACGTGTTGATAATATGGTAAGTTAACCAAATAATATCGTTTTATAACTGGACTGACTAATAAAGTCTAAAGAGGTATACTTGAATGATGAATCAAAGATACAAGCCATACAACTCCATACAAGAATCATGATATCATCAATATCATGTTAAACTAAAGATATCAAGCAAGGGATATGACTATATGATTATTGGTTAGTTCGTGTAATTGACCCTATAAAATCTTTTTGGGATTGGGTCGAGGTTTTGATTATGATGATGATGCTTGAGATATATTAAAAAATCCAAACAAATAAATTAAAATTAGAGGTAACACACATAAGAATGTCAATTCATTTTGACTACTAGTTCGATTCAGTTTAGGTAAGACCACATCTTTTAACATGTTAGTTTCACTTCAAATCATCGGTTCTACAGTTTTTCAATTCAAGTTCAATCTAACTCTATTCCATGATTTGTCGATCCACTCATAACAATCCAACTTACTTTTAATTCAAGTCATTATCATAATACATGTCGCTTTCAAGTCGAGTTTTTTCGATTTTGATCATAGACAATTTAAATAACTAAGCGAATTTCAATCCAAACAAACACCCCTGACTACATAATATCAATGTCCAACTAGTTTCACAAGCAACATTATTAGCAAGATATTTCTCGTGGAGCATAAAACTAAGCTAATTCTTCTAGTTGGAAGTAGAACATCAATCCAACACGTGCTTTACAAGCAACAAAGTTGTCTCATTATTGTCCCAATCATATTAGAAAGCTATATGACTTGTACCCAGTAGGCCACTAATTTCAATTTTGTTAAGGTTTATTTGGTGGTTTGTACTTTGTAGTTTTTGACTCTCTCCTTTATAATCCTTTCGCTTTTCGAGCCCAAGCAAAGGTTTTGGTTTTTTTATTGGTTTGAATCCATAGCATTTACTGGTATAAAAATTTGTGATTATTTGTGATTGGTTGAAGTAAATAAAAATTTCAATCAAATTACTATAAACATTAATCAACCTATAGAAATAAGCTTCTTTGACAAGAGCTTACCAAAATAATAACAAGCAAACCATGAAGATTGAAGCTAAGAGAAAATTGTTGGACATTGATAATTGCTGACACGTATACAATTAATTATTATGAGTATATGACATTTATAAAAAAAATAAGTATGGATGCCTTTTTTTTTTCTTCTAACTCAAATATAGCCAAAAGATGATGAACGAATATAAGGTCACCGGTGCAAGCAAACTGAAGAAAATGCTTTTACTAGCGAAAATATACATTAATCATCTTAGGGTATTTTATTTATTTATTTATTTATTTATTTATTTATTTATTATTATTAGTATTATTATTTATTTATTTTTAAATATGTACAAGAAATAGAATAGATTTAACTGGTAGCTTGATGACTACAGTCCTCCAAAAGAACTCATTGAACAAAATTTAACATTTCGCCTCTGTGATTGGATAATAATTACAAAGAAATAACATCATGCTAGTACTAAATCCTAATCCTTATATGGCTGCATTGCCTGTATAGTAACAATATACCATTTCCCCGCACAGGAGGAACTCCTAACACAGCTGCAGAAGAACCTTAATCTGTATAACTCTATAATAGTTGGTATTCATTAGTTCTCCAGAAATGTTCCAACATTCCAATCGTTATCAACTGTACGCCTTTCAACAAATGATTAGCCAGCGTAGGAACACCATTTTAGGGAGCACAAGATCATAGTCTCATCCTTGTATACCAGCACGAGTTTAAATAGAAAAGGTCTCATCCTTACCACTGCACAAATCTCGCCATGTAAGATGTTCATTCCACTAATATTTGAATTCCTAGCAAGTCATCAACATTCCACAAAACCTAAACTTCATCAGCTCCTGTACTAATGATTTGAGCAATCAGAAAATGCAACATTCTGATACTTCCCAGTCAGTTCAAACACCAACTTCAGCTGGCAAAGTGACTGTCTGCCTCGGTATTTGAGTTGAAAGCACTTCAGTCATCACCCCCATCAACTTCGAACGTCCTTCATCAAAATGCACATTGTTGGTTGTTGTGCATTGCCCTGAATTATCAGCTCCTTGAGAGTCCCTTGTCTGAACAGAGGTCTCCATTTTCCTGGCGCAGCTACTATCCAGCCCACTTTTGATCCATGCAATATTGTTCAAATCTGTAGCTATTGAAGCCAACTCATGACTGGAAAAGGAAGGGGGCTCTTCGTATTCAATAAATTCTGGTCCCAACAATGAACTATGGGGTTCAACATCAGTGTGAGTAGAGCAGCAACCGTGTCCACATCGCGAGGGAATAATTGGCTCACACTGAACTCCATCAAGAAACTTGGCTATACCAAAGTCAGGTTGGAAGGCATTCACCAAAGGACCCCGCACAGGTACAGGCTTGGTAGGTGGAGCAGCAGGGATAGATTCAGAGGGAGGTTGAAAAACATTGAAGGCACCTACACGTGCAACAGGACGCGAGAGAGTAGGAGGCACTAAAACTGGAGGTTGAACAAAATACGCAACAGCAGGATGATGGGCAACTATAACACCATTCTCATACATAAACGGAAGTGGGCTTGGGTGGATTTCAGGTTGCATGCATTGAAATTGGTTCTCATTGGCTGATGAAACCTGGTATTCTGACTGAGGACATTGGTTAACCACCACATTTCCATCTTGTCTTCCACCATATGCCTTGAATGAATTGGTTTCACCTGAAACTGTTTCCTCTGAAGATGCCTTGTTTTTATCAATGCTGGTTTCTCCTACTGATTTGCCAAAGTCATACCTTCTCCTCAGAGTTGAATTCCAATGATTCTTGATAGCATTATCTGTTCTTCCAGGAAGAAGTTTTGCAATACATGCCCATTTATTACCATGAATTGCATGTGCTGCAATTATTTTCTGGTCTTCTTCTTCTGCATTGACATCCTTTCATTAGGTTGTAATCATGACATCATAGAACTAAATGTAGAAGATGACTATCATGTGCAACAAGTTGTTGAACTCAAAAATGCTATGTTTGATATAAGGATCATTTTGAAAGCCACAACAGGGTGAAAATGATCGTTTCCAATCACCATCCAGGCCAACAATAAACACAGATGCACATGCATAGAAAAAATCCACAACACCAAGTGCTGACGCTACAAATGCTAGCCAGGCTGCCAGGGTACAGGGGAGCACGCGGCACACAACCTTACCCCTGCACCAGCAAAGCATTAGTATCCAATTCAACTTTCCAGTTTTCAATTGAAAGCCGCCTAAGGGGCAGCATTCTCTAACCACCTACAAGGCTGCAACTAAGAAATCTGAAATAAAAAACCACCTGTTAATGACATCCATCTACTGAAAGCCACCCCCTAACATATCCATCCAAAATCTTAAGTTTTAAATATACTTTCTACTGAAACCCACTTATGACTGAGAGCCTTATTCTCCAAACCACCCACAACTAAAAACATTATCAAAAACCAGCTTCTAGAAATATGGTTTCAACTTTCAAGTGGTTGGGATGGTGGCAGGGAGAGAGTCATAGAGAAGAAAGAGAAATCAGTAGAAGAATTGGTGAGACTTAACCTTAAGGGATTCAAATTAACGGTGGGTGGTTTTGTAACAATAAATGACCCCACTTATGGGTGGTTACCAATAAAAAACCCTAGTCTTCAATTAGTAGGTTATTATTGTCTACCACATACTCTACATACGAAGAATAAAGCGTTTAATAAGACATCTTAGTCATCAAAAATTAGGAGGGCAATTCATATGTATCTTCATCCTATCGACACACATATATATAACTCCACAAATTGCTCAAAGAATGAGTTGAATTAATTCCTAAAACTTTCTTAAGAGAGTAGAAAGAGAGCTCATTTAGACCTCAAGCCATCAGATATACATAGTGGTCAACTACATACACAAGAAAAACAGCAATATGTCCATCTAGAAAATGCACAATTTTTTTTTATTTTGCAAGTTATTTGATATGCAAGCGACGCATAAATTGTTTGATGGTAATGCATCTAAAGTCTAAAATGGCAAGTNTATACATAGTGGTCAACTACATACACAAGAAAAACAGCAATATGTCCATCTAGAAAATGCACAATTTTTTTTATTTTGCAAGTTATTTGATATGCAAGCGACGCATAAATTGTTTGATGGTAATGCATCTAAAGTCTAAAATGGCAAGAAAGGAATTTTCATCGAATTTCTCTCAATGACGCTCAACCAAATCTCTTAGTGATAATAAACGTTCATGATATCATGAAATTTAATGCACTAAATCATCATGTTTGCATTCAGGGATAGAACCCTGCACATACACATGATACATTCTGTGTTAAGTTACATAGAAATGTCAATAACATTCCCAACTTTAACAAACTTACTGAAAATATACCACTAACAGGCCCAAGAATAAAATTTTCAACATCTATACAGTTTTAAACATTTATAAATTCTGAAAAGGTAGGAAATTAAAAACCACATAAGCAATAATTTAGATAAGGCCGGGTTCATTTAACCGGTTCTCATTTATCCCTGTTAAGTTCAGAACAGGGATTTACAGTCTCTACACTACCTTGTGTTTCATTCCAAAATACCATTTGAATTTGCAAAACAAACATGGTTCAATTCAAATGAAATAACTATAGATATACAAAGAATTTGGTAGCTTACTCTTTACTTACCAGAACACAAAGCCTAAGCTTCAAAATGAAACTTCTTGTAATAATTAAATTTTGATAATATCGAATTTACTTCATGCAGAAAACAAGCTCGGGAAAAATGAAGAAACAAGTCCTAAAGCAAACCAAGTACATAAAGGCAATGCGAACTAGCATAGTACATAGTAGTCTAACTATATATACCCTTAAGATACATAGTTTCTTCACAGAATGATGACAGCCGCAGAAAAGTGCATAGCAATGAAAGACTACACCATAATTTGTTAATATTAATTCATTATATTCTCAATCATACACTTATTTGAAATGGCAAACTAAGATTTTGTTCAAATATCTAGCAACTACAGGGATTAGTATCATTAGCACGCTTAACTATAAAACAGTTCACACAACAGAAGACACAAATTATTTAAGAGAAGTGCCCTAGCCTAGAAGTACTTGAACGATGAACTATAAAGTATAAACGCACTATGCAGAAATCATCTTTCACCAGAAAGTAGACAGAGAACACCACAACAATGTCTTCAGTATGTAGGATGCCATTAGTTACTCAATTTCAAAATGCACTTACTCGAACTTGATAAAAAGAATTGCAGCCATGTTAAGGGGGAGAATGCTAAAAAAGTTTTACGTAATAGCAAAGTATGTTAAGTCAGTAGTTGTCATTAAAGCAAAGAAGCCAACAATGTAAAATGTATGGCCTCATTTCTCATTTCCTAATAGAGTTAATCTCAGACTTCAAATACAATACAATCCTGTAAATGTGGTGGAGAAAATAAGACAAAGATATCTACCAAGTTAGGATCAAATTCTCAAACCATGCCAAAATGATTATTGTCAAGGATCACTGCACAAAAAATCTCACCATTTGAAGTTTTAAAATGCCGTAAATTGTAAAGGTTGCAAAGCTGCCCCTTCATGAGCACTAGTCAAAATTCAGAACACAAACTGATTTTCAATCAAAACATGGCATTGGCAGCAGAATCACAATAGTTTTACAAAGCTTCAAAGTTTCACTTCAAGGCAGCAGTGCAGAAAGGGTACTATAAAATTCTTAGCATAGTTGTTAACACAATCTTGCCACAATTAATAAACTAAAGCTCATTGCAAAAGTCACTCAGAACCTCAAAAGCAGTTTATAGGGATGCATCAAAAGGGAAATCAACCAATAATTGCACATTCATATGCACCTTAACATATATATATATATATATATATATATATATACACGAAACCTAGACAGTAATCAGAGTAAAATGCGCATTTGATCATTTCAGACATACTCCGTAGTTGATTCCAACCAAAACACCAACTTATCTACCTTAAAGTTGCACAATTTTTACCCCCATTATACGCCCAATCAGTAGGCTGAACAGAACAATCACAGAGTATTAATAAATTTAACAGATATTATTGTTTTGCTTCATCATCAATTAACTCAGTAAACTAAAATAACAGAACACATCCTTCACAATCATTTCAAGCTAAACTTCTTAACCAACAATTCTTTCAAATACACAATTTTAGGCGTACTAAAAATCAACAAAAAACTCAGTCACCAAAACGAAGGACATTGAGTGTTTGAGTACCAAATCACACAGAAAACACTAGATCATATTCGAAATTCTAATAGTGTAGCATAGCAAACCAAGATTATACTAACAATAAACACTAAAAAAAGCGCAATTTATCACCATCATTATACAAATAATTTCATAAAAACAACGATCAAAGCAGTTAACAAAACCGCCATAATTCCAAAAAATTCAAACTTTGAATCACTAAATAAAAACACACTGATCCATCAACCAACACAAATCACAGACATCCACACCAATAATCACGCCAAAAACAATCGATTCACAATCAAACAAAAAAAACGACATTTTCAAAAAAAATCAAGTAGAAATAAAACAAAGTACCGGAAAAAGGTTTACGCTTGACGCAAGGATCAAGCTGATTACACCAACGAAGACGACAAGACTTGCCGGAGCGACCAGGGATACCACGGGCAATAAGACTCCAATTACGGGCCCCAAATTTGGAGACAAGTTCAGCAAGTATGGCGTCTTCTTCCGGCGACCAAGGTCCTCTTATTCGACTCTTCTTTGTGGTGGTTCCGTTAGTTACTTCGCCGACGATTGTGACGTCGCCGACAGTTAAGTCGTTAGGGTCTTCGTTAGTCATCGTTTGGTCACTCATTCTTGGTTGTTGGTTTTTTTTTTTAATTTTTATTTTCCCTCTGTCTAACTGTATACCTAACTGCAACTAGAAAGAGAGAGGAAAAGGGAGTGTGGGGGGTTGTTATCAATTTTGTTTGGGTGCGGGAGGTAAATGTGTTTCTGTTTCTAGCGGTTCGGTTGGGGTTTGATCAAATGACTAACTTGCCCCTCTTTTTTCTATTCATTTCCTTCTTTTTTTTCGTTTCTTCAAATCTTGTTAATCTTTATCCATAGGATTATAAGAGAATTGAGGAATGTTTCGAGCTTTGACTCTTGCCTTTTGAATGACCAAGGTTTCCAATTTTTTATTCTTATCCTGTATGATACAAAATTTTCTTATTGCTTAATAAATTTGAAAGTTGTATTTTCGGTAATGTCTATATTTAGATTCAATATATTATAAGAATTATTTTATGTTATACTTCTAATTACAAATTAAATTTCGAGAAGGTAATAAATGTTGATATATTGTATGATTAATAAGTAGTTAGTCTGTTATCAACTAAATTTTCAAAATATGACTTATAATTAACTATATGCTGAAATGAATGTGAATATCAATATGTAATTTAATGTTTTATCAAAGGAAACGAATATAGATTGTGTTTGACTTATAACTCAAAAACAACTTGTTGACATCTAAAAATTGNATGCTGAAATGAATGTGAATATCAATATGTAATTTAATGTTTTATCAAAGGAAACGAATATAGATTGTGTTTAACTTATAACTCAAAAACAACTTGTAACCAAAAATAAACACAATGTTTGATACTACATAATAGTTCAAAGACGTGTTTTCAACCTACATAAAACTTCCGATGAATTTCAATCTAACCTAAACTTATTGTATCTCACCTATCTTCCCATTCTAATCCCACATCACACATGGGTTATGGCATATTGCTGAATAATTCAATGTAAAGCAATAAATCATTTACATGGGTTGAAATGCAATAAACCGCTTGTGATAAAAAAACATTTGATTCTTCAACAATGACATTTGGCAAAGGTCAATCCCCTAACCAATTGGTAAAAATTTTAGATACAACCATTACATTTTGTTTGGGTATACCAAAGGGTGCTTAGTCAATTTCATAGGTGATGTCCAAGCGTCCATAAAATGTTTAGGTTAGTCGCCAAATTCTCAATGCCGAAAATCACTCTGGTATTGAATTTCATCAGTCTATGTTTTTCACCATTCATTCAAGTGTTTATTTCTGAAATTTCACTGTAGTACTCAAACAGTTACAGTATTACGAAACGAATGGGGCAAATAATTACCAGAAAGCAATAAGCAAAAAAAGATAATCGCAAATTAAAACATTTAACAATTTTATTATTAATAAACAAGTTACTCAGGATTTACAATCACCAAAATTCAACTCTGACTCAAAACAACACACTTCATAAATCATAATAATTAGTACCAGAACTTCATTAGGCATAACTATATCGAGTAAATTATAAACGTTACACACCATAACAAATTAACAACCACCAAACCTCTAAGGATTAAATTATTAACCAGAAATATCAATGGATTTAACTTGAGCTTTCTTCTCAACCTTAGGAACAGTAACAGTCAGAACACCATTCTCCATATTAGCCTTAACTTCCTCCAGCTTCGCATTCTCAGGCAACCTGAACTTCCTCTGGAACTTTCCAGAACTCCTCTCAATCATGTGCCACGTGTCAGTCTTCTCCTCTTGTTCCCTGCTTCTCTCACCGCTTATCTGTAGCACCTTCCCGTCTTCCACCTCTACCTTCACCTCCTCTTTCTTCAACCCTGGAAGATCAGCCTTGAACACGTGCGCCTCAGGTGTCTCCCTCCAGTCAATCCTTGCATTGGCGATAGCGGAGGTTTCACGCGCGGCGCTGCTGCCGGTAGTGAGTGCCTGAGAGTTGAATGGAAACCCTTCGAAGGGGTCCCACATGTCCATTGCTGCGAATGGGTCGAACACGTTGTTCCTTCGGTTTCCGAAAAAGCTTGGAATCAGCGACATTTTCGTTTGATTATTTTTGTTGAATGAATTCGAAACAGAGGGTTTTATAATGATGATGTTCTTNTTTTTTTTTTTTTTTTTTTTTTTTTTTGATTCGATTCGATTGCTGAAGATGAGAGTGTAAGATAAAGGAGAGATTTATTTATAGGGTGGAAACGAGAATTCTAGGAGGTTCGTCAGTTGACAGATATTTTTGGATTAACGGATAAAATTCACAGAACGATCCAGTCGTTTGGGAAGGATAACGAGTCAACCACAGTCTTCTAGACTCTTCGATTTTAATCTCCCGTATTGGGTTGGGTTTAATTTTTCAATTTTATTATTGCCCCACAATTCCCATCTTAAGTTATCCAACTTTGTTTATATGGCCCAATACCTATATGGCTATATTTAGTTAACATGTTTTCCCTTATCGCGCTAAAATCGAAACTTAAATAAGCTCAACTAATTAAAATAAATTCATCTTCGTACTAAATCCAATCCAATTATGTCTAGTTACTTGTAAATATAATTACGAAAAGGAATTACATCTAATTGGATTGGTTTGTGAATAGCTTTATGATTTGCACCACTATAATGATTTATCTTCTCTGGAGTATTACCATTGTGAAAAAAGTTACGTTTGTCTATTGAATAGGCGGGAATCATGTATGTTCCTAGTTTGGGATTTAATAATGTCATTAACTATATAAATACAAGTATTAGTCAAACGTAACACGATATATTTATCTCCATTACAATGAAACCCACACGAGCTACAAACAAACAAACCCTTTGTATGTGAATTAAGTTGCCTTTGCCAATGTAGTTTGTGTTGTCAAATCGGTAACCTTAGTCTCAGCATTAATCAACCTATCCCTGAGCATCGTATTGTATTCTATACAAATTGCGAAGTTCCTTTTGCGAATCATCACTTAAATCTGTAGCATTCTTACATAATAATAAATTTATCAGTTGTGACGCACAAAGAAATGAATTTGTAAAAGGCAAGATTAACTTACCATGTAAAGATGGGTCTTTGAGTTGGTCATGTGCATTGTGTGGAAATGTTTGTTTGTACGCCTTTCTTGGTCTTAGATGCATCTCTTAAAACCTGATCATGTTAAACTTAAGTTTTACAATGTGGCTTGGCTTATTTTCGATTAGGAGTGTATTATTGTATATCATACAAACCTTCCCCCTGCTAGATGGCTGAGGATGTTTTTTCAGGCTAAAAGACTGGATATCGATTTCTTTTTTCATAACTTGGCTTGTAGTTAATCCATTTCCTCCAATAAAACAACATTTTGGGTCCTCATTTGTGTTGTAACTTTCATTTAACAAGCGGCAACCAAAAGTATATGCCACGTATCTTCGCAACTATGTTGAAATAAGCATGATCAGATCACTTAGATTGGTAATGAGCAAAAATACAAGAAAACAACATTTGCTTTAATTTGAAACAGCAAGAAATCTTAGTACCATATTCCATCGATCTTCAGCTTTTCTTTGCTTCCTAATGTTCAACATTACCTGATCTTCTGTGCGCAATCGTTTGATGCGCATTTCACACTAAGCACACCAACAAAGTGAAGTTATAAAGATGAGACTCATGAATGAATTGAAAATGTAGAATGAAATTTACATATAAGCTCCGTAAGAGGAAAATGAATAAATTACCAGGGCCAAGAGTAAAAAGAAGAGTGTAATGCTGAGACAATATAGGCCACCAACATCCGCAAGAAAAGTCACTGTAGTACAAAACAGAACATGATATATGAAATACATAATCGTAACACCAATAGCACAGTTGACGATTATGCGACCCATTTAATTAGACTGTCTTGCTAAGTGATACTTATGCAGCGGTGCATAAATGGAGAAAGGGGGATGACTATAAATAAGATTGAGTTAATGCATGGGAATAATAATAGTGTAGTATAGAGATTGACCTGGTCCAGTATATCTTTTCTTATCAACCATAATCATGTATTCAGATCGAAAATTGAGTTCTAGTGTGGTGTTGATAAGCCCATCCTTCGGACTTTGTAGCAGTGAACGGAGCTTGTGTTGGTCGTGAGCAAAAGAGCCAGGCTGAAAATGATGAAATGAGGGTTGTAGAAGTTTAAGGTTCTTCAAGTTAAGGTGTATCCTCGGAAACAAATTAAACTTCAATACATGTGTTTCAGCTCCCCTGTACGTTATACTTGTATCCTCTAGCTTTACACCATTTTTAATAGTTCCACTGATGAAGTTTGCATACTGTTTCTCTCCAATATGGTTCTTTGCAGTGAAATTGAACATAAAACCCACAGCAGTAGCAGGAATATTGTTTTTGCTATCGACAAATTGCCATGAAATGTACATACGCTCATTGGTGAGTGGGCAATTTTGGCATTTGAGGGTTAATATCGGACCTTTAGAAGAGTTATGGCAAGAATGTGTTGCTAAGTTTGAGAGAGGAACTATGTTGTAATCTATGGACCCAGGAGTGCCAATGATAATGTTGGATGGACCGCGAAATTGTGAACAAGTCATGCTAGAAATCGTTGTAATGTTTAACTCCAAGTCATTGGTAAAAGATATGAAATCTGGTGCATTTGTTGGTCTCATGTTATATTCTTCTTGTCCAAGAGTTGTTATGATTTGGAATAATAGCCTAAATCACAAAGAAGCAACAGAAAACAAGTAATTACAATTTGTACTAAGTATGATTATTTTCTAAAGTATGGAGTTTGCCAATAATAACTCATATAGTTACATACGAAACAAGAAGGCCGATGAAAAGAATCCAACTGGCTATTGTGAATGTTCCTCCAAGTTCAGTTTTACGCTTCTGAACTAACTTTTGATCAGCCTGCTGGAGAAACCAATTGTCATTCTATTTCCTACTAATGAGCATAATGCTGCCTAAAATTTGAATTCAATATAAAGCTTGAATTTAATTTGATTTGTTTTCACTAAAAAAAAAAAAAAAAGGACATGCATTCTTTACCCTGAGAAAAAAAAAAAAGGACAAGTATTCTTTTTCCTATGCCAATTGCCAAGGAGGCAGAGTTGGACAACCATGGTCCAACATATTATTGAAAGGAATTGGGCTTGCTACCCCAAACTTGTAGTAAAAGTAAATAATTAAGCTTTTGGCCCACTTTTGTTTTATTAGATTTGGTGTATATTTTGTTTGTGAATCCCATCTCATTGCTGACCAAGCCCTACCTACTGTATTTTTTTTTGTGTGTGTGACCATTCATATTTTCAGTAGTGCTTAAACTTTCAAATCATCTACAATAAATAATTTTGTTTCAGGTGTGAATTGTAAATAAAATTTATGCTTAAATATTGACTGAAACTGAGTTGCTATTAAAAATATCAACTTAATTTAAGGTGCTAAATTTTCAATTACTTTATCGATATTCTCAAACATAGTCTATATCTATAGTAATATTCTTTCGCCTTCATTGATCAATTCACATATGAAAGTGACCGAAAAACAGTAATTAAAAAAGGAGAGAGGAGGAATAACTTGCCAGCCTATGATGGGTAGAAAACGTGAAATCAAGGCGACTAATCCACCAACGAATCTGAAACCAAGCATTCCTTCCATCTCCAAGCTTTCCAAACCTCACAATTGAGCACATAACTAGCCACATTAATAACGCAGCTATGCTAATCTCAACATAATATGCCTGATATTTCAGTGCCTTCTTGTATGATGCGTCCACATTTGCTTGTTTCACTGATGAATTAGCCCACCTCTCTGAATCCGATATACTGAAATACAAGCATGATTTCGTCGTCCCGTTGAATAAGTAACCAGGGTTACATGAACACAAGGTTTTGTTGTACACAAAACTGTTCTTTGGACATGGAGCTTCCATCATATTTGAACTTGTGATTTTTGAAACTACTTTTTAATATGGAGTAGTAAAAATATTTTTGATGATGGTTACGTTTTATTAGATTGTTTGATTGAAGGAGGGTTTATTTTCAGCAAAACCACGAGGTTGGGTTTTGCTGAGAGACTTGCACACAAGGGAAAGGTATTAAATTAAAGATGCACTGCATGTTATACTCATGTACTATTCCAGAATTCCCAATCAAATCTCAAACTGTTGTTGTATTCAGCATTTGGTGTGAGTGTAGCTTTTTTCACAAAAGGCTGTTATTCTGTGTGGTGTAACAACTTTATTCCATGACACCAATGGAATTAATGAAATTTTCCCCTTCATATCAAATTTTTGCTTTTAGTTTCATTACTATCTCTAATGCTCCATATCTTCTTACAATCAATCCCTAGGTGAACACATATAGTCAATTAAATTTAAAATGACCTTAAAATAGTTTTGTATCATATAAATTTTCTTCGTCTTTGATTGTATTATAGATATCGTTTTGAGCGTGACTATGACCTTATGACCCATTGACCCCTAAATCAATAGATTTGCTGTCAAGCTATTTAGCCAAATCTAATTTCCTGCTATTTTTTGGCTAATGTCAATTGTCAAGAGTGCATGTGGCAATCTTGAAAGTTCTTAATAAGTCTGATCGATTAATTAAGTTGAAGCAATGTTTTGAAGGACAGCCTACTGCAAATAAATGAGATTTTCAATTAACGGCGCGGCCTCTAGAGTTATACAACTTGTTACAAACTTACAATTTGATAATCATGCAAGTGTACTGTACATCTTTCATGCATGTGATGAGCGTAAGGACCATTAATGGATGGTCTATCGATCAAATCTAATGCTTATATACGTGAATAGACATTTCTATTCTTATCATCCATTAAATGTTCAACCTCAACTTTAATTCTTGGAGCATTAGGGTTTATGTTCTTTATTGGTCTTTACCTTTAATTTGTTTTATTGTACTTTAATTGCACTTCTTCCATTGAGCGTGAACTGATCGCTTTCCACCTGCACTATAGTTCTAATTTTGAATTATACCAAATTACATTTATCTTATGAGGGTAGGAATAAAGGATTTTTCACATTGTGCGTGATTTAACTGTTTAAATGGGTAAAATTGTCATTGCCTTAATAGTTGTGGTGTACACTTGTACCAACATTTTTAAAAATTAAAAGGTTGGATAATTTAAGCAAAATGGATACTAGCTTGATAAATTAGTTGAAATAATTGATGATTGAGAATGACAATTGTTAAATTTCATGTTAAAGATAAATGGGTCTGGGTAACCCAATAAGGAGGAGGAGAATTAAACTAGTTCACACTCCACAAGCCTAAGGAGGTTCCATCTTAAAACCAATTGGCAATAGGAGGAGTAACTCCTAAGCTTATAAATTGTTTAACATCCCCTCTTTCCGTGTAATAAATGTAATACAAACAAGATCATGCAATATATTAGTACATGCATAGCTATTAGGAATTGAACACATGACATTTGGTACTATATGTGAAAGTTTAACCACCAATCTATATTAAATTGGATGTTTAGTTTTCGAAATAATAAATAATAAAGTTTTGTAATCATATGATATAAACTTTTGATTTGTATTACTTATTCACTTGCACTAGAATCTATGACATTATTATTTTTATACCCAATTCTTTAAATTTGTTTTGTTTTTTTTTTTTTTAACAACTTATTACATTACAACTCCAACAATCTAATTTCACACTAAACAAAGAAACACATATTTGATCATTTTAGCTAACCTGGGGCATTGCCCAGGCTAAATTTCTAGTTTTTGGTTGAAAAGCTTGAAAACTAGTGCATCAAGCAACAACATTTACTAGCACCTTCATCTAATTCAACTATAATTGATGAATTAATTAGATGAGATCAATCAATAACAATAGTTAAAAGTTGGCTTAATTGTTCGTGATAACTCGACACGTGTGTAACGTAACCTCATAGTACATTATAATTAGGAGAAGAGAAAAATTGATGTATGGGGCAAACAATGACCCACGCCAAATAAAATTTCCCGTAACCGATGATCAATATAGAGACGGACAAAGTTAAAACGTGACTAATGATGAGTGATAGATAGCTGAAGGAGTAGAAAGAAGATTGACAGTCATACATCCAAGATCCAACGTAACTATCGTTGCATATTGTGAAGTTGAGATTGTAAAGGCTAGCTATATAGTAGTGGCTACTAGTGTCTTAGCTGGTGAGTGATATATATGGCCTACGAAAGGATGAAATTGGGACACCATGAAGGGTGTTTTTTCGCATCATCCCTTCTGGATCCCATTAAATAACAAACAACCAATTCATCTATCTTTTCTGCTTCCTCTATATATCTATTATTATGAACCTATACTAAGTTGTCATGTTTGATGATCGAATATCGACTCATTGATTAAATTGTCTTTGTTTTAAACATTCCAAAGCCTTAAATTCGTAAAAGTTGAGTTTGTAAGATGGCTGCGTAAGTATGATAACATTGTATTATTTTTTGGTGATCATTTCTTAGTCTTATGAATATTTTTTGTGCATCTCAATTCAATTCTACTCAAATAATTTTTATAAACAATGACTTACTTTTCACCTCAATGAAAAATCATTATTTTAATTTGGTGACACAATTAAATGAAAAGTCAATTAAAGTCTATGTAAAAAAAAAAAAAAAACTAATAGAAAATAATTTATCAGTAGCAAAATAAGATGACGGGTTCCGAATTATATATATATATATATATATATATGATCCTATTTTATTTATTTGGATGAATGTATGATATGAAATAATAGAGTGGATGACAAAGTAAACAGTAGCCAAATTGGAGTAGGCAGCAATGGAAACAAAAGGAGGTTGGTCCGCAACTGATCTATAGTCATTGTGCATTTGTGCATTTACTTAAACACGTTACAATCACGTACTCACAATTTGTCTACCAAAGACAAGGCATTTGCATTTTTCATCGACTCATCTCTAGTCATTCCTGCCTATTTTTGTATTATGTCTATTCATTCCTCCATCTATTTTTACTTTCTCTTTTCCTATTTATACTAAAGCTAATACTTTAATAAAAAAAATAAAAATAAAAAAGCTAATACTTTATCATTTCATATAAATCAAACTAATTTGGTAACCGTAAATGTAGGAGTACTCAACTATAAATAATAAAACTTTTTTTTTAAGTTCGATCATATTATAGAAAATACAGTCTTTGTAGAGAGTATTAGGAGAATAGATGTGTATATATCATTCAACTATAATACCATATATATATACAAAGTGGGTAGGGTTTCTTGTACAGTAAACCCTAGTATATAGAATATTCTAGATTATACAGTAATAAGTATAATGGGCATTCACCTTAATATATATATTATATAACAGATTTGTCTTTGTAATTGGAAAATTATTATAATTATAAATCATCATCAATAATATTTTTCTTCAAAGTCAAGTCACTATATTGTAGACATGCATAATTTACATCATACTAAATTCGCATACATGTGTTGGTTTCCTTGAAATGCTCTTCATAATATATATGGAGTAAAGAATTTACAAGATAAAAGTTGCATGTTGTATGAGGAAGGCAATGATATTAAATTTTATATACTCGCATATTTGGTCGAGTTAATTTAATTCTATTCTTAATCATAAAGATATTGATTTATTCCATCAAAAAAGAAAAATATTGATTTAAGTTTTGCCTATAGTATAAACTCCAATAAAGAAGATAAATTAGAATTTATTTAGTAGTTTAGGGTCTGTTTAATTCAGCTTAAAATCAGTTCAATTAAGTTTAGTTCAGTTCAGCTCCGTTCAGTTCAGTTGAGCTCTTATTTTATTTTGCTACTCATTAATCTTTCATAAAAAACTTTCAGTTCACTTCAGCTCAACTCAGTTCAGTTCAGTTCACCTGTTTTTAGCTGAAGTAAACAAACCCTTAGTTTAGTGATAAGAATATAAACATATATAGCTATCTTCATACACCCTTGTATGTAATTTAGACCTGATAAGTCATGCATGATACTCAATGTCAATATGTATGCCATTTAATTCAAATTAAGTCCAGTCAAGCAATGTCACCTTGTTGGGTGACTTTGCCTGACAAGCAAGATTTCCACCTTCGCTAAAATACTTGAAACCCAAACGTATGTTAGTCACCTAAAATACTCAAGCATCAACTCCAATTTTTGACCATTAATAAAGTTGTTGCTAAGAATTAGTACATACAATCCAATTTCAACACACAATTCTTAAAATGGTTGACTTATGTGAATGCCAAAGTTTCATATTATGGTACTCATTAATTAAGATAGACAACCAAATAAGAGTATATATAATTGGATGGATCACCGTACCTACGCAAACAACGCAACGCAATGCTTTGCAAATATAACATGAATGTATGCATCGAAGAGACGGGGGACCTGGACAGCACAAGAATAAAGAGCATAACAATGGAGGAAATGTGGGCCATAGATGCTTTCACTAGTGAGGGCAAGATCTAGCATCATATAACGTGTGATAACCAAAGTGGGGTCCCATTTTGTTGTCATTGGGTGGCATTTTTAAAATCAAACTTCTAGGGTCCTCAAATGGTAGGTAGGTCGTCTTACCATCTCATTTAACGTGCTATTTCTGTAATGCCGTTATTGGCTGATACTAATGTTACCATTCATTATTGTCCTTCCTTCTTCCCCATCTGAATCATTTTACTCCATGATTGTTGGAAACCGCATTTCTCAACAATTTGTTATTGTTGCTAGTTTGCTTAGTTACTTATTGACGACTACTACTACCACTTTTCCTTGCTGAAGCATTCATCATGTGAATTGAAACAACATCGATCATCAAATTGTTTTTAAGAACTTGTTTATATATATGAAAAGCGTAAAATAAATAAATAAATAAATAAATAAAATTCCTTAACACCTTATTATCTCAATCCGATGGGATATTTAATTAACTTTGAATGTTTGTATTTGGTGATCATCTCATCATTGTTATATGCATTATTAGCTTAGTTGGTATATGTATAGATAAATGATTATTCAAATAATTAAGGCCAATATAACAAATCTCTATACAATATATCAAATTGTCATTTGATCGTTGATAAATTCACCAACTAAAAGTATATGTTAGTTTCAGGTTTAATTTACTCATTATTCATTCATGTCTGCTCCCTGATAAATTGCAAGTTTTATCTATAGCTCTAATCGATTCAACTAGCTCCAATTAGTGTATTGATGACTTAATTTTCAATCAGGCCAAATAGTTCAAATAAATTCATGGAATACAAGTTGATGAGGATGAAGGCTTGTTAAGTCTTGCCTATGCCAAGTATTGCACTATAAGAGGGTTTTAAATTTTGATTGTAGATGCCGCAAGATGAAGATTTGTGCATCTTATTCATTTTGTAGCATAGGATACCGTTTGCCAATAATGTCCCCTTAGCTTTGAATGTTCTTATTAGTACCACCATTAGTACCATTTTGTCAACCTCAATGCAAGGATAATTAAACGTACAATTAGTCCTTTTATTGATGAAATGCAATTATGCAAAGTTAGTAAAAGATAATCAATTAGTTAAATAGTGGCTCGCATATGGTCAAAACTACGACTTTTAACTACACCCTTTACAAATACTCCACCTTTTTTCCTGTTAGTTGACCACCTATGTATACAATTCAAACATTCATTGACAATTTTTTTATTTTTTACGAAGATTATATTCATTAACAAATAAAACTAAGATATAGTCCAAGTTAGCACAGAATCATCGTGGAATTTAACACCTAAAATTAAAGCTTGTAACCCTACTACCCTAAAATTTTGATGGTGCCTTTTACTTATAAAATTAATTTTAATGGTGTCTTTTATTTGAAAAATTAATATTCAAGTACTAATTACTATTGCCTAACCATGTGCATACTGTTAGTGGGCAACTCGTGATAAAATTAATCATTTTAGTAAAAGCATGATATTGATTATTGAAGTATTGAACCCCCCACAAACATCATCACAATGATTAGCGCGCAATTCCTTCCTTTTTTAATACTAACTACTCCGCAATTTGTTTTCTAATCTTTTTTAATTAATACATTAGAATTGATCATCGTTAGCTCAGAGACGAAGGTCTATTAAGTATTAACTATATATGGTTTTTTTTTTTAACATAATATGATCACTTTCTGCTTATTCCTCATGCAAAAGTGAGGAAAGTGATATCGCCTATAGCCTAACACTCTATTAAGTATTAACTTTTCTTTCTTTCCTGTTTTTTTCCCCTTGATAGATGCAAAGCACTCTAGCTTCATGTTCACCCGTTATCTTTTATTTTTCACCTTAATAGATTTGCATTAATACTTAATTACGTAGCTATGATAGAGCATGAAAAATTCGATCAATTATATTCTAGATGGTTAGGTTAAATTGTTGTTGTAGGGATCGAACATGAGTCCTCCCTATTAACGGATTTTCAGTCACCACAGCACCAACAACCAATTCACTTCAATCCTTACCATGAGATCGATTAGTCTTCTTTCATGCACTCTTCTAATCTTCTGTTAAGGCTTAAGCAAGCCTTGCTCTGGGCAAAATTACTCCATAATAATAGCAATTAAACCTCGACTAAGCTGTGAATGCATTGCCACATTTAATCTAATTAAATTGTGTTAAAGATTTGACTTTGGTTAGAAGTTTAATATCTAAATCTAATTAGTTTAGACTAGCTAGCATACTCGATCAGCTAATATGATTTATAAAATAAGCGTAAGCAAAGTAAACATTTCACATACTTCAAGGAACACATTACACAATTGACTAGTAAGCAACTAAGCACTACGTAGTAATTATTCTACTCATTCAAATTTAGGGCTTTTTACAAGTCATAAGCTCGGATCTTTCAAAATTAAAATTGTATTATAGACCTTGTAGCTCATTTGCAATCCGGAGTACATATATAATACTATACGAATGTGATGAGTACTTAGTAATTTGTGTAAATTCAAGTATTGCTAATAATTTAATAAGGGTTACAATTCTAAAGAGTATACAGAGTAATTTACAGATTGATATCCTAAAGATACAATTAAATATTTCTTTTTTCATTAGAACTCAAGACAATGTGTCTTACGTTATCCACTCTCGTCAATTCTTTTCCTATTTTTGTTGTCAATAATTACCATTAAGAAAAAGTTAAAGGTTCTTGAAGTTAATATTGACACTCATAGAATTTATATTGACACGTACTTCTCCTTGTTAATAGAACTTATAAAATTGCATTTTGAAGGGAGTGTCAATATTATTTCTCGTTCTCTAGAGCTACTTATAGAGGACATTTAGATCCCATTCTCTCTATTTTTGTTACTTGAATAATTAATTTACAATTAAGGTTATGATCAATTTAAAAGTTCAATTTTATAACTTGAACAAAGTGCATTGTGACTTAACTATTTGTATCAACTTTATTATTACTGTAGATAACTTTTTTTGTGACTTGAATATTAACTATTGAAACTTGAATAAAAATTTAAAATTATTAAATAAAAAATCTTTGACCGAGGGAAGGACCCTGCACGAGTACGTTGTTCTAGTCACTTTAATAATGTTACAAGTGTAACCAAAAAATCTAGATCTATGGATCACCTTGTAGGCTTGTTCGTAGCATCATGTATGCAACTTTGACTATGACCATCAAGCCACGCCAAGCCTAAAGCCCCGTATCCGTGGTTCAGATCCCCATGTACATAATACAATGAACCTAGCTAGATCACTGTCAATCGTATTATCGATCAATTCATGATGAAAGTAATGTATCACCAATCATTTGTTCATATGATTATCATGTGTCATCAATAATTATGATACAATCATATGCATTAGTGCATTACCCTGTCACATGCAGCTAGAGAATAAGGATACTCTTCTTTCAAGTAAGTAAAGCTAAGGGATTATTGTAGACTTCAAAATTACGAGTAGTAGAAAGAATGTAGCTATGCCAGCTGTGCTTATAGATTGTATAATACATGTATATCTATATTGCACCAAATAATGCTTATATACTCTACTTGGTTGTAGACTTTTAGTGTTATAGGTCAAACCAAATAAATTCTTCGAACATAACATTAGCAAAAATCATCGCTTTAAAAATTATTGAATTTCAAAAATACTTATTATTATGGTTTCATAGGGTATTTCAAACGAACAACTATCGATATAATAGTAATGTCTTTACTATAATTATAAAGGTATGGATATATACGGAGTATTTGGTTAAACCTATACATTAATATACCAATTGAAATCATGACATGTGATTTTATAAAAAAATTTAAGTCATAAGACTTACTGATTTTCCAATTCGGTAATTATTCATGTTCAACCCTTGTACAACCAAAACAAAATGTCTCACAAAAAGTAAAATCATACAAAAATGATTAATATATATATGTTTTACATGGAATGTCCCAAACGGCCAAACTCCCACTAGTCAGTAGTCACTACTCACTAGTATACAAAGATGCTACTGCTAAGTGCTGAACAATGCGGCATAACGGTATACAGTTCAATTAAACGTGGACGGCGAATGCATCAATTTCTTTATGAATGTTTAGAAGTGCGTGAAAATTAGAAGAATTTATTCCCTATTGATGGAAGGAACAACTAAAGTGGGATCAAAGTATGTGGGGACAAAACGAAGTTAGATACAAAATTCTCCCCTAAAACCTAGCCGCCTACATCCAAAAAGACCCTAAAAAAATCAAAAAGTTTAAGGGTTACCATGGATGAAAAACTCCATGGTAAGCCCCATATTTCATTGTTAGGTTTTTGTTTTTGCAGGTTTTTTGTATTAGTTTGTTCAATAATTGAGTCTCTCATTAGGAGAGTTATCAGTCCTCTTTTCGGGGTTATTAGTCCTTTTCAAAAGGTTTTTTTTATGTTCTGTCGTTATTGCAGTTTCGTAGTGGTGTTTCTTTTTATTGGGTCAAAGTAGTAGGGAAGATGATGATCGTTCAAAAAGATATAATATATGGTTCGATTTCTCCGTATAGCTATTGAATAATGAAATCCATTTTTCCTTGTCAAAAAAAAAAAAAGTATGTGGGGACAAATGTGGATTAGGACCACATTGTCTTCAACCCTAAGACCTAAATAGTTGTAAATGATGATACTACCATTAATTAGCACACAACTACCAGCAATAATCTAGCTGTTAAGCTTATTAACTTTGAAGGAGAAAGAAGTTAAAAGAGACTCACAGGGTAATCAATAAGCTAATAGACACCCTACTTTTAGGTTAAAAATCACATGTATGTGTTTGCTTTAATTGGAGTAATAAACAATAAACAAGTGGAACGAAGCTACTTACTCTTAAAATATTTCCTCTATTCTACATTACTGGCAAAGTAAATTACAAGTAGCAGCGTACTTATATTTTCTAACATCAATGGTTAACTAATAACTATATATTTTCTCTCTTAGATGCGTTCAGATATACTTTGCGGGTTAAGTTGGAAAACTACAAGATTTTAGCTTATTGAAACTTATTAAATGGTTTGGAATACATTAGAATGGATTTGATTAGCATATTCTAGCTAGCTATATATATATGAAATTAAATATTCATTATTCTCTTTATTAACATGTTCTAGTAAATCACAGAAGAGATGGTACGGTATTATCTATAGAATATTAGTAACTGGAAATAGACAATTAGACCCTACAGAAGGTATGATCTGCCAAATATGTGGAATAATCTTATTTTGAAAAAGATAATTACTGGCTGGCTTAATTAGATTTGATTTGATTTGATCTCTATATATTTTATTCAAAGTTTTGTTGACATAAAAATGAGGTATGATCGATAAAACTAACTTTTTCAATGATTTGGTAATTGTGATTTTGTGGATACGTACAGCTAGCTACATTGATCTTTGATTGATTAATTCCTCTAATTTGGTAGGTTTACCCCGGTCATTGACATTATAATTAATTGTGAACCTTTTTTTTTTTTTGAAGGGTAATTAATTGTGAACTTTAATCTTGAGGTTTTGCACATATGTAGATGGCAACAAATTTAGATCAGTTTAGTTTGAGGTTCATGATAAATTAAGGTAAAATAAATACTAATTTCAGGTTTAATTTAGAGATCGAAGATTATAAGCTCATGGTTAGGAGTGAATGATGTACGTGTATGGTCGTTTTGTTTCCGTGAGATAAACCTATAACGTCAAAAGAAAAATAAAAATAAAAAAAGCAATGATCATATGCCTTCATGGCTAATTAAAACAAGGGAATCAAAATTATATCATGAAACCAATTGCTAGCCGGTAAGCTTGTAATCCATACAATATTTTTTTGATCAATCTACTTCAGGAAGATAAGGAAATAACGCGGCTAAGAATAGTTGCACATAACTATCAATTTTGAAGCCCAAGCTACATTAGTATATAATCGAGGTCCAATTGGCTCCAAAGAACGCCAGCCTATGCATATGACACTTCAATCAAAATAAAATGATTAATTATACAGAGTAACTCTTTATGACTTTGTGAACTAGTGGAGCATGTAAGGCTGAGTATTTTTTATTAGTGAAAGTATTAGTATGAGTTTTTTGAAATTACAATGATAAACTAATGTTGATATTAATTGAAGTTTTTTTTTTTTTTTTTTTTTCTCAAAATGTTTGGGAACTTGGTGGTCCAAAATGACAACATTTATCTTAGGGCCGGGGTATGTACATATATGGGACCAAATAGAATAATGGTCTCCCTATATATAGTTTTGGTAATACAAGGGAAGAATTGTAAACATATATACAATTAAGAGCATAAAAAAATAATACAAGAATAATAATTAATAATTACTCCGATCCGTATTTGATATGATATCATATATTCATAATTAATATAAATATAGTGCGTAGGAGCCTCATTCTTTTGTTTTCGGTTGCTTATATATATAACTCTCTCATGGTTTCACTCCTCTTCATTCCTTCCCTGTGGCTTTGCCAAACGAAAAAACAAGATGTAGAGAGAGAAAATAAGTGGTTTTAGTGGGCCGGGTTGGTGATAAATCTGATCTCTGCGTGCAGCAACTGTAGGAGGAATCCAAAGGGATCGCATTGATCCTAATTTAACTTATTATTAAGACCTCCTTTGGATCATGCAATCCCTTTGGATTTATCCTTCCGTAGCTCTTTCTTCTTTTTTCATCATCCCCAAACAATCCTTTCACGGCACCGCTTCTTCCATCATCTTCAGGTAAACCTTTATTACATACTTTTTTTTTTTTTTTTTTTTTTAAATTTTTGATCACGATTAANTTTTTTTTTTTTTTTTCTTTTTTTTTTTTATTTTTTTTTTTTTTTTTTTTTTTTTTTTTTTTTTTTTTTTTTTTTTTTTTTACGATGATAATTTGTTTGTAATTCAAATCATGTTGTAGGTTGAATAGGGTTTTGCCTGTTTGTTGTCTTATATTACCGAATGATCAATCATTTTTTAAAAATTAAATTAAGTTTTATTTCCGGAAAAATTTAAAGGGACTTTACACCTTTTGCATATTCGATCACATCCAACTAAATAATTTTACTTTTTTTTGTTCCAATCTTTTTAATTTCCTTTTATTCTTGTTTATTTATTTGGCTGAATATATATATATTGAAGTATGCTACTGTTTTAACATATAATTAAATTCTTATTAAGATGGAGGGCTTATACATGTTCAAAAGACTTTTTTTTTTTTCAATGCAAATTCTCCTTAAAAAATTAATTATATTTCAGTTTTTTTTTTTTTTTTAAATTATTATTTTGGTATTTTTGTTGTTGGGTAGATAAGGTTGCACAAATTAAACTAGCAAACATATTTGATTAAGAAAATTGATTCCTTATTTCCTTATCCTTAAAGTAGCAAATTATTATTTTGGTATTTTTTTTAAATTGACAGAAACAACTCAGTGCCAAAGTGCGAACTTTCTCCACTCAACTACAAAGAAATATATAGTCCGTCGTTTTTGGATTTAATGACCTTAATATAATATATAAGGTGATACTGTTAACAATATGTTTTTCTTGAAATATTGTGATATGATTAAAATAACTTTATTGACTTTGGATGGGGAAAAACAATTGATTGAATTTAGAGATGAGGCTAATATAAATCAAAATCACAACATCAGATAAATAAATGTCTAGCTCTCCTTAATTTTCTTATTTCTCCCCCTATAATTTTGAATAATTAAATTACTCTTAGAATAATAACATGCAAGTGTACAAACTATGACCAGCATTGAAGTGCTATAACACATTTCATAAGTTACTTAGATCTGTGCTTTCCTAAATAAACAAAATGCATGCGTACTCCATCACTCCTACCTTAGCTTGAACTCTAGTTTTTAGTTATATTTGTTGGATTAATTCGAAAACCAAAGGGATGGTCCATAGGTTTGATGAATTGTCAAATAAGTACGTGGATGCTCATTAATTACTTTCCTAAATTGAATTATCAACTAATAACGCACATTAATAGATCGAGAAGGTGGAAGTCAGCTAGCTCAGAATGTCATGTAAATATATGATTAATTGCTTATAATACTACATATGCGTGCAGTGAATCATGAAGGAAGTCTACGAAGTTCTAAATTAAATCGTGTTTTTAAGGTTGTTGTTCATTCAATTTGGGAAAAATGCCCAAGAAGATTTGATCCACTATAATTGGACTCCTCATTTTTGTAAACATACTCCCATCTAATTAATGTAGTAGTGGCTGAAGATTAGCTACATTTGAGCTAGCTGAGAGATGAAGATGTACATGGGATTAATTTGTTAAATGGTCTAATTTCATATGTAGGAAATTAAATCATCATGATCCGGCCTAATAAAACAGCTACATACGCTTAATATGTGCAAATCAAGTGAATAATTTAACTAGGCAAATCCCCGTTTGTCTAGAATCGCATTACTACTTAAGCTATTTAATCTCTAGAATTTATATACAATGATTATGCACAAGGTCAAAACTTATTGTTTCCATGATAATACTTTTACCTCGTTTGTCTAGAGGAGCTTTTGATCATTTGTAATTATGCAATTACTTTCTCATCATTAAAGAAACATCAAGCAATTATTTTCGATGAATTTTTTGCTTCATTTCCACGAAAAAAGCTAATGATTTATAGACCTATGCTGCCCCATCCAGAATCATTGCTCTTTGTTGTTGACTTGTTCTTCTATATTTATCATGTGTAATTAAGCTGAGTGACTTAACCTGTATATATAATTAACAATTTTGTTGAATTAGGTTATATATTATATATAATAATTAACAATTAACGGAGCATATGTTGCAGTACTACAATACTATATATTATGCAGGGATCTAATTCGGGCCAAAATGAACTACTATATATATATATATATATATATATATATATATATATATATATGTATGTATGTATATTTCGAAGAATACATAATACTTCATATTATATTAAATATGATACATATACTATTAGCATTATAATTTGTATGTGCGTGACGCCTTACTTGTAAGACATGGTACTTAATCATCATGATCATGTCCTAAGTTAATTAGAATGCATAATTAAGNTTTTTTTTTTTTTTTTAAATTATTATTTTGGTATTTTTGTTGTTGGGTAGATAAGGTTGCACAAATTAAACTAGCAAACATATTTGATTAAGAAAATTGATTCCTTATTTCCTTATCCTTAAAGTAGCAAATTATTATTTTGGTATTTTTTTTAAATTGACAGAAACAACTCAGTGCCAAAGTGCGAACTTTCTCCACTCAACTACAAAGAAATATATAGTCCGTCGTTTTTGGATTTAATGACCTTAATATAATATATAAGGTGATACTGTTAACAATATGTTTTTCTTGAAATATTGTGATATGATTAAAATAACTTTATTGACTTTGGATGGGGAAAAACAATTGATTGAATTTAGAGATGAGGCTAATATAAATCAAAATCACAACATCAGATAAATAAATGTCTAGCTCTCCTTAATTTTCTTATTTCTCCCCCTATAATTTTGAATAATTAAATTACTCTTAGAATAATAACATGCAAGTGTACAAACTATGACCAGCATTGAAGTGCTATAACACATTTCATAAGTTACTTAGATCTGTGCTTTCCTAAATAAACAAAATGCATGCGTACTCCATCACTCCTACCTTAGCTTGAACTCTAGTTTTTAGTTATATTTGTTGGATTAATTCGAAAACCAAAGGGATGGTCCATAGGTTTGATGAATTGTCAAATAAGTACGTGGATGCTCATTAATTACTTTCCTAAATTGAATTATCAACTAATAACGCACATTAATAGATCGAGAAGGTGGAAGTCAGCTAGCTCAGAATGTCATGTAAATATATGATTAATTGCTTATAATACTACATATGCGTGCAGTGAATCATGAAGGAAGTCTACGAAGTTCTAAATTAAATCGTGTTTTTAAGGTTGTTGTTCATTCAATTTGGGAAAAATGCCCAAGAAGATTTGATCCACTATAATTGGACTCCTCATTTTTGTAAACATACTCCCATCTAATTAATGTAGTAGTGGCTGAAGATTAGCTACATTTGAGCTAGCTGAGAGATGAAGATGTACATGGGATTAATTTGTTAAATGGTCTAATTTCATATGTAGGAAATTAAATCATCATGATCCGGCCTAATAAAACAGCTACATACGCTTAATATGTGCAAATCAAGTGAATAATTTAACTAGGCAAATCCCCGTTTGTCTAGAATCGCATTACTACTTAAGCTATTTAATCTCTAGAATTTATATACAATGATTATGCACAAGGTCAAAACTTATTGTTTCCATGATAATACTTTTACCTCGTTTGTCTAGAGGAGCTTTTGATCATTTGTAATTATGCAATTACTTTCTCATCATTAAAGAAACATCAAGCAATTATTTTCGATGAATTTTTTGCTTCATTTCCACGAAAAAAGCTAATGATTTATAGACCTATGCTGCCCCATCCAGAATCATTGCTCTTTGTTGTTGACTTGTTCTTCTATATTTATCATGTGTAATTAAGCTGAGTGACTTAACCTGTATATATAATTAACAATTTTGTTGAATTAGGTTATATATTATATATAATAATTAACAATTAACGGAGCATATGTTGCAGTACTACAATACTATATATTATGCAGGGATCTAATTCGGGCCAAAATGAACTACTATATATATATATATATATATATATATATATATATATATATATGTATGTATGTATATTTCGAAGAATACATAATACTTCATATTATATTAAATATGATACATATACTATTAGCATTATAATTTGTATGTGCGTGACGCCTTACTTGTAAGACATGGTACTTAATCATCATGATCATGTCCTAAGTTAATTAGAATGCATAATTAAGTTATAGCTACGACATTATATTGGCTCACATACATGAAGATGATTTATTTAAATTTAGAATTATAAGATAGTATGAAATTAAAGTTCATGTAGTGATAAATCCATAGACAATATCCCACACAAATACTGAATACCCCATGTTATGTTACGTGTACCTGACTAGCTAGTCAAAAGTGGATCAATATAAAAAATGAATAGAAGATGTTAGAGTTAATTACAGTCATGTTACATGAATGTTTCAATTATTGAGCAATATGAGCGGGACCTAAGTTATATTGAGTGCTCCGCAGGCTACGGATACTAACATTCAGGGAACATATGTCCTTACAAAATTGTTCTCTTTTTTTCATTTTCTTGTCTCCCTCCTTAAACATTGCTCCGTTTTCATCGACAATGTACGGCATTTATCATACATGTAGTTTTCATTTTTTTTTGGACAACCTATCAAGTCTTTACTTGCTAGATTTAAAATACATGTTTTTACCATATTCATAAATTTTTTGCATTGACCTAGGGTTTCCTTGCATATATAATTGAGCATCAATCTCTCAAATTGCTGTGAAGTATGAAAATATACATAATCCACCCTTGTGATTGTCTCAACTCTCAAATAGATATTGGTGATAAGGTGGATGGATTATGAAGCAGGGAGCAAATAGTTATATATTTTAATACACTTCATACTAATAAAAGATTATATTGTATTTAATAGAGTATATAGCCTATTTTTGAGTATCAACCAAAAGTTTAATTTGATGACTGCGTTAGTCAATATATATATACTATATGTATTGTGTATATACGTACTATGGATGTATTTCTTTACTTAATCAATCGACCAATTTATATGCCTAGTAGTGTGCACATTTCAATCCTATTAGAATATATATATTATTCTAATAAATCCAACTAGAGTATATTGGGATTCCAGATTTATTTGTAGTAGATTTACTACTTGTGTAGTTGTATAGAAGTTCTTATGCAATCTACAAATATTGGATTATTATTATTATTATTTGTTTGGCAGCAGCACATATTAGATTATTATTATTATTATTATTATTGTGAGCCGCTAGCTATTGGATGGATATAGCAATGTCCAAATCAAAAATGCAAAAAACAAAATCAAGTTTTTCAAAGTAGTCGACTATTATAAAGGTTTTGTTTCATTGCTTGTCTAGGTGACAAACTGACAATAATACCTGATTGGTGGTCCGAGAGATTTGTTCCTCTTGGTTTTATTAATAATGTGTACTGTGTCATCCCATTATTGCATTGCTACTTGGCCAGTACTTGTTAACTTCCATCAAACTATGAAAAAAAGGTATTTGAATTGGAGGTAAAGTAAAGGCGATGTCGTAGTATATATATATCCCAATTAAGAAGACTTATTATTGAGTAATTAAGAAAGGTTTCCACTTTCCACGATTATAGCAATGTATTAAGATTCAAAAATCAACAATAAGCTGTAAAAATTAAGTTACAAAGGGCATGTATATAAATACAAATATAAATATAAATAGCGTATCCTACGTACAAACTTAAAACTGTAGGACAATATGAGTTCATGCAAACGTTACTGTCTGGGCGAAATGAGGGCAAGCCCAACAGAATCCCCACGTTTCATGGCGCATGCACCTCTCATTTTGTTCCAGTTTTGCGCAGCTTTGATCACTAGCTAGCTAGTAGATGAAAATTATATGCTGACTTTACTATGTTGATTCTCTAAATAAATTCTTACTCGATCTCTAGATCCAAGAATAATCATACTTGTCTAGTTGTCCCATTCAATATAGGAGTACTAGTCAATCCTGCACCTCTGGTACAACACTAAAAGTCAAAAGTCAAGCCCTTTTTATATGGGTTTAGCCCTAGGTATTTCTCCTACCCGAAATTATTTCTGACACTCTTGTCCTTCTCATAAATAGTGACCATGGTTTTTGTTTATATAAGATGGGGATGACTGCAAAAATAGTTTGAAAACCATCTTTATTGAAAGCAAGAGTAGATACTTTCTTTTTGGATTGGGGGTAAGTTTGTTGACTTATTGATTTATAGCACCTAAAGTTTTGACATTTTGAAAAGTTGGACACACTCAGAAATCCTTAGAAAGCTCTTTGCAATTTTTTACACCGCGACTCTTCTTATTTTTGCCCAACCATACGGGCACAACGGAGAATTTTAGACAATTTTTTTCTAGGACCTTGGAACTCAAAAAACAGTGAATAAAATCTTTTGATTGAGACCTCTGGAGTGGTTGCATCGGACCACGTCTTATTTTTGCCTTATTTTTCTACTACGTGCTAAGGACCACCACATGACTCCCCACGATCGGTTTCGGCTCCCTGAAGCCCTGTTATCATCCTACTTATGGCCTTTTAAGTAGAAGGGAAAACAGGATCTTCTAGGAACCGTCTAAAACCTTGTTATTATCCCTCTTAAGACCTTTTCACCCTGAATCTCTTGGTTTGCAGTCATTTTTTGACCATACGGGACACGTTGGGAAATTACTTACAATTTTTTTTTCAAGACCCCAGAACCAAAAAAAAGGTGAATAATAATACCTTTTATTGAGGCCTCTGGAGGGGATACACGGGGACCCGCTAATTTTTGCCCTATTTTTCTACCACGTGCTATGGACCATCACAAGGTTCCCCTCGATTAGTTTCTCCCCTTAAAAACATGTTATCATGATATCATCCTTCTTGTAGCCTCTTAAAGAGAAGGGCAAAAAAGGCTCTTGTGGAGACCGCCTAAAACCTAATTATCATCCCTCTTAATACCTTTAATTTTCACACCAAATCTTTTGGTCTATGGTCATATTTTGATAATACGGGCTCCCCAGAAAAATATCTGGAATTTTTTTTTCTAGGACCCCGGAACCGAAAAAACAGGGGATGATAACCTTTGGTTGAGACCTATGAGGGGTTACATCAGGCCAAGTCTTATTTTCGCCCTATTTTTTACCACATGCTATGGATCACCACATGACTCCCTACGATCGATTTCGGCTCCCTAAAGACATGTTACCATCCTCTTATGGACTCTTAAGTAGAAGGGAAAAACTTGCACTTCTGGGAACCATCTAGAAACCTTGTTATCATCCTTGTTAAGTCCTTTTCACCCCGAATCTCTTGGTCTGCGATCATATTTTGACTATACCGGCACCCTGAAAAATTTCTGGCAATTTTTTTGCAGGACCTTGGAACCCAAAAAACAGTGAATATTAGCCTTTGTTTGAAGCCTCCAGAGGGGCTACACCGGTACCCATTTTATTTTCGCCCCATTTTTCTACCGCGTGTTATGGGTCATCACAGGACTCCCCACGATTGGTTTCAACCCCTAAAGACTTGCTATCATCCCTCTTATGGCCTCTTAAGTAGAAGTGAAAAACATGCTCTTGTGGTAACCGTCTAAAACCTTGTAATCATCGCTCTTAAGACCTTTTCGTCCCAAATCTCTTGTTCTGGGTCATATTTTGACCATACGGGTACCCTGAAAAATTTTTGGCAATTTTTTTTTACAGGACCCTGAAACCTAAAAAACAGTGCATAATAGACTTTGATTGAGGCCTCCAGAGAGGTTGCATCTAGTGATGTCTCATTTTCGCCCTATTTTTCTACCACGTGCTAAAGACCACCATATGACTACCTACGTTCGGCTATCTAAAGCCTTTTATCATCCCTCTAATGGCCTTTTAAGCAGAAGGGAAAAATAGGCTCTTATGGGAACCATCTAAAATCTTGTTGTTATCCCTCTTAAGATATTTTCATCCCAAATCTCTTGGTCTGAGGTCATATTTTGACCATATAGTCACCCTGAAAATTTATTTCCAAGACCCCCGAACCAAAAAAACGGTGATAATAACCTTTAATTGAGGCCTCCGGAGGGGTTGCACAGGGTCACGTCTTATATTCGCCCCATTTTACTACCACGTGCTTTGGGCTACCACATTACTCTCCACGATCGGTTTCGCCTCTCTTATAGCCTCTTATTATCCCTCTTATAGCCTCTTTAAGAGAATGGAAAAACAATCTATGTTCACTTTTATAATAGGGGTTTCTTTTCCTTTCTATAGTGGATTTTAAATGTTTCTTTTTTTTTGGTCACGTGTGTTAATGATCGAGCTAGTATGCAATTATGAATATTTTTGGTTAAAGGAAATTTTTACAATAGGGATTGTGCCTAACGCATGTTGGTCGTTCTGGGTTTGGTCCTGAAGGTGGTTGATGTATTGGACAGGGTCATGACTTTATTTATTTGCTCCTGATATCCTTCTTTGGGGCCCCCATTATCCAATAGAACAAATCAATGATTGATGTCGTTCCAAATTGGGCCTATGTTGTTACTGTTGTAGCCCATTAAGAAATGATATAGGATGTGTTGGCCCTAAGTTTGATATTTGGGCCATATGGATATTGGTTTGGACTGAATGAAGGGATTGGTAGAAATAAAATCATTAAAACTTACATCCAAAGTTTGTGTTTTATGTGTGACCTAGTGGTGAATGAATTGGGTTGTGTTTAGACAAGAAAACGCATATTCTGAATTGAGATACAACTGAAAGTATGGAGTAGTGACTAGTGAGGTAGTCAAATGCAGTAAACGTGTTTGCTTTGATCATCTTGTAAGTGATGTTGTTTGTTGCTGTGAATCTTGTGATGGTAATGTGAAAGTTGTATGTGTTGCAAATTGAGAGAAATCAGGACGGGTGTACTCCTTTTATTGGAACTTATATTTGTTTTCCCTTATTTCCTACGAGTATTCCCAATGTTTAGTCATAATTTTAGGATTGCATAGGACTTTCATTTGAAACACTTTTCCTCCTCACTACCGAATTGAAGAATGAAAGAACATAATATACTTAACTTGTGGTAATGGATGGTTTGTTATAATTACCTTTTGGTTGATTACAAAGTGTTTACTTGCACTAAGTTGTTTGTCCGCAATGAGTATATGCTACTGGGTACAGATAAGTCCTTGTGGCAAGTTTCAAATAAGAAATTAGTTATCAAAACTTACAACTATCAAATATTCAATGGCGTTGCTACACAACTAACACAAGTTCACTTTAATTCAAACTAATTAGTTTAATGTCAAATTTAAAAAAAAAAAAATCTATTCTGGGGTAAATTATTGTATTGATTAAGATACGTAGTAATTCACATTAGGATAAAGTCAAACAATATATGATAAGCATGTTCATGTTCATGTTCATGTTCAAATGTTCATCTACAAGGGTGTACATGTGCTTCAAATAAAATAGACCGGCCTTCAATTATGAGTATTGAAAATATTGATCAGTGTCAGCTAGCCCACAATGTCGGGTACTGGATGTGGACTTTACTTTGTTATATACTATGGTTGGCTTTCTTTCATGGCCCAAGCCCACGGACTTTTCCCTTTATGTGTTTCTAACGGTTTATTTGTCTTTTTCACCGACAACACGGAAGTTATGTTTATTGTTTCCAAACAAAATACAAACCATTTTTTTTTTTGTTCAGAGAATACAAACCATTTTTAAAAACACGGTATGTGTTAATACGAATTTTGTTGGTTGACAAAGACTTATTATGAATTGTCATTAAATATGTTACATATCTTCACAACAAACGTGTTAAGAAATAAATTATACTTATTGATACTCTAAGTTTAAACTATGGTGTTATATATGAAGTGTTAATAACAATTGATAGCTACTAAATTTCTAAGGGATATGATCGGATACTAGTAACACATTTATATTAAGAGCATGGTTACCTTATTTTAAAATCAGTTCAGTTCAGTTCAGCTATAATCAGTTTAGTTTAATTTAGTTCAGTTCAACTGTTTTCAACTAAAGTAAACAGACCCTAATTAAAGATGTACAAGTATCCTATCCTCCAAAGTATAGACAATTAGCTATTATTGTTGTAAATTTTTCCTTATGATTAACACTTTAACTAAATAATGTTTGGTATATATGGTTGTCCACATATCAAACATGAGAAAATTGAAGCTAGCATTGTCTTATATGAGCTTCGATCATCATTTTCTGTTATGGCAATCACATGCACTTACCATAAAACTTGTTGTGTCATCAAGTCATCCAATTTAATTTTAAGCAATAAAATAATAATAATAGAATTTACCAAATGACACCATCCAATAATTCATTATAAATGGTGAAACGAACCAAATAAAGAAAACCATTGAATTGAAAAATGAGAGTGTCCTACCATGCAGTAAGGGTAACATGGGGCGCCGTTAGGTGTATGCATGGTCAGTAGCCTTGCGCCTATAATTATCTTCCTCTATTTCTATCATGTCAACATGTGACACTGTAATAGTATAGTGTTGCATAATAACAAGTGGATGCACTAATCATAAAAAAAAAAAAAAAAAAAAAAAAAAAA
>PYUH01000207.1:1229937-1241791 GCA_016808085.1 Suaeda aralocaspica
GAGTTGAACAGCAGGGGAAATAAAGCGAAAGACAGCGAACAGAAGAAACAAAAAACGCAAAGAGGAACACAGAGGAGAGGGCACAGGCAGACACAAGAACAGCGGAAAAGGACGAGCCCAAAGAGAAGCACAACGACAGATTCATAGCTATCGAACAGGAAAAGATAGAGGCAAAATTGAGACACAAAATGCAAACAGGGGAAATGAGAAGGAGAAGGAATTCAGTGAACTAAGAAGGAATCTAGAACAAACCGAACGTGAGATAGTAAGTCACCTATAGGACAGGGAGGGAGAAGAAGGAATAATGAAGGGAGATGCGAATCGAGGATAGCTCGGGACAGCTGAGAAAAGGGAGAAAAAAAGAGGAGTCTGAAAAGGTTCAGCTTAAAGGCGGCTATTAATATAATCAGTTTAGTTTTAATTTAGTGTTCAGTTCAACTGTTTTCAACTTAATAAAGTAAACAGACCCTAATTAAAGATGTACAAATCCTAATCCTCCACCGTAACAGTATAGCCTCTTAGCTAATGTTGTAATTATTCTTATGATTAACACTTTAACTAAAAATAATGTTTGGTATATATGGTTGTCCCATATCAAACATGAGAAAATTGAAGCTAGCATGTCTTATATGAGCTTCGATCATCATTTTCTGTTATGGCAATCACATGCACTTACCATAAAAACTTGTTGTGTCATCAAGTCATCCAATTTAATTTTAAGCAATAAAATAATAATAATAGAATTTACCAAATGACACCATCCAATAATTCATTATAAATGTGATGAAACGAACCAAATAAAGAAAACCATTGAATGAAAAAATGAGAGTGTCCTACCATGCAGTAAGGGTAACATGGGGCGCCGTTAGGTGTATGCATGGTCAGTAGCCTTGCGCCTTATATTATCTTCCTCTATTTCTATCATGTCAACATGTGACACTGTAATAGTATAGTGTTGCAATAATACAAGTGGATGCCACTATCATAAAAAAAAAAAAAAAAAAAAAAAAAAAAAAAAGATAATTTAGAATGCTAATCATATCATCTATAACGTATGATATTTAGAAGGTCGATTTATAACCACCTTATATTATTCCGGCAATGGGGCATAACTCTCCCCACCACCATGGCCCCTAAGGGTTAGTCTGAGCATTGCATTGTATGCGCTTACGTACTTTGCGTCAATTCAGTGGCTCTAGCTACTAGCTTGCTACACTCTACTTTTTTCGAGCTCGATCCATAATCTCTTGCATCATGTACCACATTGATTTGCTTTGTGCCTTTTGCTCAATGCTCTACATAAACTCTTTCTATTCGCACTAGGTGAGGACGAAGACATTTAAACCATCAAGTCGATCTTAGCTTTGAGTTGTATGTATGTGTTGATTGTTCAAGGTCGATCATGTTGATTTAGATGCATCATTGATATCAATTAGACAATCACATTAGTCATAAGTAATATTAGTTGACACCTAAAGTTTCCTGCCCTATGCATGGCCCCGATCCGAATATGATGTGCATTGAATAGTTATTTATCTTTGCAATCAAGTTTGTTGAGACACACTATATAGTGTTATTGATTATGCCCAAAATCAAAAAGATCGATTATTGAAAATAAATATTAATGTGGTAGGAAATTGTAGGGTACTTTCATATGGAAATTATTGATATGATAGCAGGTATATATTAGTGTGTGGCATAATTGTTTTGAATGAAAGAGACTAAGAGAATGTGTGATCCTAACTTTTTGTAGTGGAGTAGTGGCCTGGCCGGGGGATGAAAGTGGGGGAATACAGGGGGGAAAAAAATGGAGTTTTTGCCTCACATAGAAAATAAATTTGGGGTAAACTAAATTGGGACATCCCGAAATAGAAGGCCAGTAAATTTGTATTTAGAAGCAAGAATGAAGTGCTTAATTAAATGTTTTTTTTTTTTCCATACATTTGTATGATGCTCTACATAACATACTCAGTGTAATTTATTGTGCGAAGCTAATGATCTTCAAACAATTAAGAAACTGGACGGATAACTCAGTTAATTAAAGATTTCTTTCGAACTAGAGAGATTTGGGATCAATTTTCACTAATCACCTTGTGGCTTTCTAAGTCCCAAAATAAATAAATAAATTAGGTAGCTTAACCCTTAATTCAATTCTAACACATAAGTTTATTGCTTTTAGAAAGGGGCATTGTACCTTAAAGATATCATCATAATAAGCATAATCAATTCTTAGGTTTATATATTTATTTATCAACCTTTATTTTCATTATTGCCTTATGTGTCACGAGTGTAGGAAATGAGATATTTTTAAATTAATTGATGATTGATCAATATATAATTTAGTTCCTCCCTTCAAAATATTTTTTCTGCGCCGAACTATTTGAGTAAACAGACAGTTAGCAATCGTCCACGGTTGCTCCTGGGACTAATCGTCCCAAATATAAATTATCCTTACAGGTAATTGCCTAGTTGGGAAAATTAAGCACATTTATTTATTTACTTTTTTGACAAACATCGCTTTTTCCGCCTTGTTATTGGCCAGGTCGTGGGGATAGTGAAGGTGGAGAAGGGAGCCCAAATTCCTAGTGGTGGTGGAGGGTAGTGGTTATGGGGTAGTGTAGAAGGGCAAAATGGAAAACTCTAGCAATAATCTTATAAAGTTATAGGCGAAAAATAAATATTATTATACAAATAATAGTAATCATCTTTCTTTTTAGTATAATTTATATGTAACGTTGTTATTGAATTAAAACACCTGGATGATACAGGTGGCCATTGTACGGGAGTGAAAACTAATTAAATAACTTAATTCTTAAAAGTCAAGAATGTACAACTGATTTTTGTCATGTTTACCTTTAGGGCACCTAGTAATAATCCACACTTCCCCTAGCTAAACATAAATCAAACTATCGATATATTTTAGGGTTGGAAGGTAGGAGTAGTTTTCAGTTATATTAGTTTTTAACCTTCCATACCTTATTACATCATCATCACATGATACACTTATTGTAAACCAAATCATTGCAATTCTTAACCTTAATAAAAAAACGCACCAAGCAAATAAGAAGATAATTACACCTTGTTTACTTTGTAAGACTAAAATCTAATGTAAAAAGTTGCAATGAATAATGTAATATAATGAATATATTCAAACCCCCTATCAACGTGGGCCCACCGCAAATGTGGAATAAATTGGGCAAAGTTAACGGTAAAGTCGGGTTTACACGAGGGTAAAGGTTAGTGCAGCGTTAACTAGCTAAGTGCAATGTAACTGTAACAGATGCGTGTCGAAATATGTCGAGCCATCTAGCAACCCTCCACCAATCTTCCGTCTCTCCACTTAGCATTGGTGCGATTTTATGGTTTTGACTCTTGCAACCTTTTTGTGCGAAGTTTCTCTCTTTCCACTTTCTTTTCAAAAGACACCAATTACTTTTGTAAATGTTATATTAAATTAAACAACTATAATTATTACTCATTAATATTTAATTATTATAAGAAAAAGGCACTTTATTTTTTATTTTTTTTAATTTCATTTTATGGGATTATACTACTCATTTATTTAGTACCTTAATTTAAATAATTAAAAGGCAAGTGTTTTTTGTTTTTAGTATAATAACAAAAGTATTTTAGTTCGTCATCATACTCTTTTAAGTGCTTCATTCATTTTCCACTAGTCAATAGTGTTTGTTTTACTTAATATTGTATAGAAACAAAAACGGGGAAGCGCGAGCAAGTAAAAATGTCAATGCAAGAGAACGCATGAAACATGGGGATATCTAATATGTATATTAAACAATTAGAGAACTAGGACCTTATAACTAGATTTTCGTATTTGACTAGCTAGTGTAGTTGTTAAAAATGATGAATATAAGTAAAGGTAAACCAGATAAAAGAATGTACAGTGTATGTTGCTGTTAAAATATGAAGAATGTGTGAATGTGTGACATATTGTAAAAATAACACATGACCTTGATTTATAAATACTAAATTTAGACAAAAATAGAGAAAATCCTATAGTATTGGTTTGGATTATGACTACCACAAGGTTTTAGTGAGGGATACTTTTTTTTTAGTATTTAAAAAAAAATATATCTAATTTCTAGAATATTATATCCATTAATTAACGAAAGTTCATTTTTTTCATGTAATAATTTCCCAAAAAAAAAAGATTAAAAAAAATTCATTAAAATACCATCGGAAAATTAAATATTTTTTTTACAAAATTTTTGATCGAAAATAAAATTGCAATTTTGAAATATTATGCAGAATATACAAAAATAATTTCCATAAATTGATTTTTGGGATTTGCATATATAAATAAAAGATAAAAATGGTGATATTAACCAATCATAAGCCACTCTTACAAAAACCTTATGGTAGTCAAAATTCAAATGACTACCATGAATATATTATCAAAACATTCTGATAAGTGTTGGAAATGAAAACATCAATCCAAAACGAAGTTTTAGTGCATCAAATATTACTTCTACATTTATATTGTATGAACACATTAATAATTCTAATTATCTTCAAACACAGTAAAAGTTTGATGTGTGTTTGTCTGATTTTATTGCCTCTTATCAAATAAAATAAAAACTTTAATTAAAGTGAAAAGGCTAAGGTCCAAGCAAGTGTATGATAAGTTGGTGTTAAAGTCTCCAAGTCGGTAGGATGAAGTAAGAACATAAAAGCAAGTATATTGTCCCTACCTCTAACTTTCTTTAATTTTAGCGAAAGTTCGTTTGAGAGACCAAATTTGAATTGAATGATCAACTCTTTGACATATCAAATAAGCTAATGCTTGTCTTTATCATTTTTTTACTATTTAAAATACATTGCCAAATTTTACTTAGCTTAGCTTGTACCTTCCACATCAACCGACCTTATGGTAAACAAAACAAAAAAAAAAAAAAACAAAGGAAACAAAATTGAAAACGATAACTCATTGCATGAAAATCTCAATATTTGAGCCTTCATTTGAGGTAGAAATTCACTATTATTTGTGACTAAGACTCACTTATTCTCAACTTATTTTGGTGATTTGAATTGGACTTATTTTTAATGAATTCATGAATAATTTTTTAAGGATTGAAATTAGTTTTTAGTTTTTTACTATACTTATAAACTTATTATTAATGAAAATAATAAGTAAAAATAAGATGACTAGAGCAAGATCTAAATTAGTCCCAAAAAACCTCTTAAATCTTAATATATACTTGTCCAATTGAATTGTAGATGCGCCGAATTCATTTTTATCGTGGTGATCAAAGACTCAAGAGATGAATAATAATAGCTAATAAGGAGATCAAATTTTAATTTTAAATTGTAGTGAAGATATGAAGGCCAAAACTATAATATTGTAGTAAGAGAATTTTTTTTTTATTCAATTATACAAACTTACAAAGAATGTCCATTTTTTCATTTTTTTTTTGACTTAATTAAGTTTACTTTCTATATATATATATATATATGTATGTATATTTTAACTATACAAAATTATATTTAATTAGTGCGTGTTACTTCAGTTTTTCCTTTACTTATATTTTAATTGATTGATATAACCATAGTTTCACCATAAAAATCAGTACATATGCATTATGCAAGAACATATATATATAATGTATACAGAGTATAGATCAATTAAAGTGATAATAAGCGTGTTTGAATTGTTTGGTTGGGATCACATAGCATTAGGGTTATAAACATCACCCACATACAAGCAAGGCACTCCACACAGGTGGTTGACAAAAGGTTTTTCCTGGGAATGTACGTAGCAAATGCCACAAAAATTTATAAGTGGGTGCAGCAAATTAAAGACAGCAAAAGGCCAAATTCATCCATTCATTCAGTGTAGAAATGAAAGGTAGGAGTATACACAAATAAGAAATTCAACAATAAGATCATGAAATGCCTAACAAGTTGGAGGAAGCGCAGTGTGTTATCACATCAAATGCATTCACGAATTCGTTTATTGGAAGCGCACACATTACACATTTGCACGCCTCTTATTTTAACGCTTTCAATTCCCTTTATTTTCATTTGAATGGCTATACAAACTACTACTAGTAGGATTGTAGCAATATATAGTGCGCTTTCAATATAATTGTGTTGCGCTGCGCTGCTAGTGCTTTGTCTTTGTCACGAAAGCTTCATTTTGGTAGTTATATATAGTAGTATATATTATGATGATTCATACCAACTCAACTAATTTAGTGCATTATTATTTATGTTTTGTCTCTGTTCCTTGCACTTTGTCCATCTATTTTACTAACGTTTCTATTCCTAGCTTTATGCATGGCGCATTTTTCGGCACTTTACTTCGTATGTGCATTGCATTGCATGTGTATGTTTTTTTTTGCAAAGGAGCCACCAGGGCATTACAAATAGGGATTCGAACCTGTGACCTATTGTACACAGGCTCTCAATCTTAACTATTAGGCCAAGATATCATTGGTGCATTGCATGTGTATGTGCATGCATTAAAATGTTTTTATTTGCATGTAGTGATTATGTGTATTAGTGTATGTAATATGCAAAATGTACGTAGACGTAGCTAAGAATTTTGATTTTTGGCTCGTGTATTGGTTAAATGTGATAACTAAAAGGTAGATAAATAAAGAGGTAAAAAGTAGTGTGAAGTACGGTAAAGGCATTAATTTTCATCTTAAGATAGAAGTTTCTCTATAAAGTTTAAGGAAGTAGTAAAAGGCTAAGGAATCTTGAAATATAACTTTGAAACGAAGGAATAAATTATGATTTTAGAGATTTTTACAAATAAGGCAACGAAGTTATCCACTTGCTATACAAAATCACATAAAGTGTTGTTGATGCATATCAATACACAAAGAAAGTTATAGCTAAGGCCTCACAATAAGTATCATGGGAGACGTCAAGACTACTCCTTAAAAATGTAAAAGGTTATTATTTTCATATTGAAATAGATCAGAATTATTCATTTCAAGCTCACGATTACTTTGTAATGAAACTATTGGTCACAATATTTCACGCCATCATAAAACCCCTATGTTAAAATCATTCATTATTTTGCAAAATTTGTGGTCCTAATTTTACCCTACACTTGAGCACAAAATTATGTTGAAAACCTAATAGGTTATGGTAACATTCTTTAGACCATAAGTGCACATAGTAAAATTTCCTACAATCTTTTTTCCAGGATCTCGAAACTCCCGTCATGTATGATTATAGCCTTCGTTTTCGACTAACAAAATGTTCTCGGTCTTATTTTCTCCCTATAATTATTTCTCCCAAGTGTTGTTGGTTACCTTAGGTCACCTCTTATTAAGTTCCAACCTATAACTCATTGTTATCCTTCCTCTTGAGGCAATTTTTGAAAAAAGGCTACATTATTAGTCTTTTCACTCTCCCGAGACTTAACATATGACCTTTTGAACTCCAAAAAGCTACTCGGGAGCCCTCTTTAGACCTTGGAGGCACATTATAAAATTTTGAGATTTTTTTTCCCAGGACCCTAAAATATTTGTTAAATTATGAATAATAGCCTTTGTTTTTTGCTAAAGGAGGGTTGTCCCAGACTCCGTCTTGTTTTCTTCCTATATTTCTCCTACCTGTCATTGGTAACTCCAGGACACCTCATACTCAATTTCAGCCTTTAATAAGTTGCTATCGGCCTCCCTCTTTGAACAATTTTTGAAATAAGGCCACACTAGTCTTTTGGCTCTCCCGAGACTTGTCTTATGCTCTTAGGAACTCCAAAAAGATGCTCGATCGGGGACCCTCTTTAGACCATGGGGCCACATTGTAAAATTTTCGGGAACTTTTTTCTAGACTCTGGAACCCTTGAAAAGGGTAAATAATAACCTTCGTTTTTGGCTAATGGAGGGTTGTCCCGAGCTCCATCTTGTTTTATCCCTATAATTTTTCCGTGTGTTGTTGGTGACCCTAGGACACCTCGCACCCAATTTCAGTCTCTAAAAAGTTGTTATCTTCCCTCTTTAGACAATTTACGACGAAACACATACTAGTTTTTTCTCTCTTTCAATTCGAGACTCATCTCACGACCTTTTGAATCCCGAAAAGTTGTTTGGGGCCCTCTTTGGACCATAGGAGCATATTGTAAAATTTTCAGAAATTTTTTTCCGGTATCAGAACCCCCTGATAAAGTGTAAATTATAGCTTTCATTTCAGTGTTCAGATGGCTTTCTCAGGAATCGTCTTGTTTTCACCCTGCTTTTTTACTATGTATAGTAGGTGCCGTAAGGATGCCACATGCTCTATTTCAATCTAAAAATAACTGTGATCTTTCTTTTTTAGAGAATTTCCAAATTAAGGACACCAGTACATAAATAATCAAATATTCCAAATTAACATACTAAATCATCGAGCCCTAACCCAAAAACACTTAAAATAAACACTATCAGCATGACAGCATGTACTTTGTCTTCATCGATAAAGACTATATATTAATTGTCGATAATTTGGTGTGTCTCTTTATTTTTTAGGGTTTTCTCTATTATTAGAAGATTGTTTATAAGCACAATTTGTACTAGCCGCTTTCTTTATCTTCAACACTAAGGTCAATGCAGGTGGCGTTAGTTTTATTATTCTTGACGAGCAAGTCGAGCAGTTAATGTTATATTCCAAGATTTATTTTCTTGTTTGTAATAACATATAGAATTATATGTTTATGTGTTCAATTTTCATTTTGGTTTTAAATTTTTTTTGAAATTAGTTATTTTCCTATATATTTCTATATTTCCTTACTTTTGTGAATTCATGCTTTTTTATTTTCAAAATTGAAATGTATCGGTGCTACCTAAATTAATACGACTTGATAGAAAAATAAATGCGGATATCTTGAATATGTATATTATAAAGGCATACGTAGTCGTTAATCCGTTATCATGTTATACCAATATCTTACATGCATTACCAAATTACATGGGTGTAATGCAAGATGAAATAAGTATAACTAGAGGTCAAGAGTGCAACTACGAATCAAAATAAAAGGAAGCCTATAGTACTCCCTAATCATTAATTTCTAATTTTCAATAATCGTCACATCCAATTAACATAATTTCATACAAAAATATGCGGATATGCCGCCTTTTCTTTTTCAATCAAAAAAGAGAAACAACTACTAAAATTAATGGTAGTGGCATCCATCACTCTATGTTAATATAATTAATTAGGATAAACATTCGTTGCGTGCAAGAGTCGATTAAGATTAGCAAAGAGAGGAGATAAATTAACAAATGGAACTAGGTCACGTCATGGACTCATGTTTTCTAAATTGGGGAACAAAATCTATTGGATTTCACGCTTCTTTCTGCTCACTAGCTCTTTGGCTAGCGTAACATCACATTAAGAAATTTCATTGTATGTTTCATTACGAAGCATATTTTTTCCAATTTTATCTCCTTTTATCACATTTAATTTACGTGTACTACTATATGGAAATTCCTTTTCGCTTAGCTTTTATGGTTTTTCCGATCCTCTCTTCAAAGTTCAAATACATGATTCTTGAACTTAGATTACGTTGAGCTAGCTAATTAATTTAGAGTGAGTCGAACATCTAATTTTGATCGAGGGTACTTATACTTCCAAAATCGATCGTATATTTTTTTAAATACTATAATTCAATTTGGCCCATGATTAACTCCACTCGGAGTATAATCTACGTTACTAGCTATATTTGCTTTAGTTGTTAGACACCTGGCCTCGAATATAAATGAGTCGATTAGACTTTGTAGCGTGACATGTTATCTTTAAATTTGTAACATGGAGATAGGGTAACGATAGGTAGCTAAGCTAAGCATGTGCAAAATTAATCATGTAAGTTGAATACTTTTGGGTTGAGAATGACTTAGGAAAAGGAATTCATCTTCTTTTGTTTTGCCCTTTGTATTTCATGATTAGTGGGTATATCTTTATTTTTACTTTCTTGAAAAGTATGATTGTGGAGCACATAAATAGGATCAAGATTAGGTCATGTAGAATTATTTAAATCTGTCTCAATCTCTGTGTTACAATCCTTATTTTCACTGGTCAAAAAGGATTAAGTTTTTGCCATTTATTTCTTCGACTGAATTAGAGGCATATAAATGTGATAGACCAAAGTGTATTAATGTGAATGTGAATATTATTTTTATATACATATTGCATGAAAAAGTCAAACTATGTGAACCAGCTTATGTATGTATGACACAAATGGAATAGGTAATAAACTTAGAGCGGCATATTGTAAGCTTATCCATGTGGTCAATGCTTGGTATTCCGAAAGACATGCAGTTTCTCCGTTGAAACTTGATTTTGAAAATAACCTTTTTAGAAATTTTCATTCTACATAAAGAAAGCAAAATACAGTATGAATTATAAAACTTTGGACATGAAAAGATCTAAATTAAAGTTAGTTGTTACAAAAATAATACCACCTTTGTTTCCTATTAGTTGCAACAATTGGGAATTATTTGTGAGATATAAAATATTCAATCGTTGCAACTAATTGGAAACAGAGGTAGTAACTAAAAACAAAAAACCATGTTACTAATCCTATGAGAATCAAGTATAATAATATATGGAGAAATAAAATTATTTACAGTCTATCCAAACAATGAAATTGATGAGCTTAGGCTGCTTAGACCTCACTTGACAAGCACAAACTAAAATGCATGTAGCCATGTATTCTATTAGCTTTTTGCTGATGGATTGCTCTATCAGTGTTCGATCTCCTTTAGCTTTTTGCTAGATTCTTTGCATTATATATATAACAATAGTAAGAGGGTATTACTATTACGTACATTATTTTTACTTACCTTATTTCTTCTAAAGGACTAACTCTAAATTGTAATTATTTGGTCCATAATCAAACTTATTCAATATCTAGAGTGGATAATATGCAAAATTATCATATAAATTAAAGATTATATATTACGGAGTATACATATATTGTTATCATATGTTTGTCTCACATAATGTATAATTCCTAAGCCAATTATTAAATCCTGCATCTTGTTTATAAACAAATTATTAAAAAAAGAAAAAAGAAAAAAGAAAAATATGCATTCATAGGGATCGGAGTTTCAACTATTAATGCTTCAATTTACAACCACAAAGAAATTATGGACGACGACGCACAGATGAACAATTAATAATGCTCAATCTAGTCAATACACTTTAAATCTGAAAACACAAGATGCTACTAAATAAAGTGGAGTCTTTATATGATAGCGGCCATAGCGCCAACTTGATAAGAGTAGCATTTTCATATGTGTGACTGTGTGAGGGACATTCCGAGTCTATGGTAAATTGATAATTACTTATCCCTTTGTTTTATTTTAGAGTTTACAATTTGTTTTTTTTTTTTAAGTGATAGAAAATACTCTCTTAGTCACTGTGTTTGGGCCAGGTTCAGGACTCAGGCCCTCAACGTTGAGAAAATACTATTTTACCCCTAACTAGGATGAAAGCCCATATAGATACTCCCTCTGGTATGGATGCCAGATTATGACACTTGTCATAATTCAGAAAGCGTGACAACTGGACTTTCTTACTATAAATATAGTACGATTTTCTCATTTGAAAGGACGCTTTTCCTGCCATTTCTGACAAATTTTCTAAAATTCAAATCGATTCTTCTAACCTATTGACTTAAGCATCGTAGGGGCGTTCCCAAGGAAAAAACCCCCCGGGTTAGTCATCCTCTATCTGCAGGGCCGGTCCTAAGATTTTAGGGGCCCTAGGCAAAATAATTTAATAAGGCCCTTACAAAAAATACAAATAATAAATAGTTGCATTTCATATTTTATGTTTGTGTTTAAATTAATATATATATATATATATATATATATATATATATATATATATATACATA
>PYUH01000207.1:1243316-1268571 GCA_016808085.1 Suaeda aralocaspica
TGTTTGTGTTTAAATTAATATATATATATATATATATATATATATATATATATATATATATACATACAAACACTACTACTTATACTATTGACGGGTTTATAGAGTATTTGAGAATATATATATTATCGATTTGTCGATCGTTTTATAATCAAACCAGTTCACACCAAGAAGAATATAATTTTTTTGTCAAAAATTATGCAACTCATGAGAACTAATTTCAATGTTAAAAATATACGTACTCCATATATAACATTAACCATGACAAAAAATTACTTATGTGTTAAGTTAAATTTTAAACATAAATAAATAAACTTTTACAAAAAATCTAAAAACACTAGAACAAATTAAGTTTTAAAATGCTTGTAATTAAAACAACTAATGAAAAGTTGGACAATGTACTAGTTAGAATTTTTAGGGCCCCTACCAGCTGTGGGCCCTAGGCGGCCGCACTTTCGGCCTGGGGGCCAGCCCTATCTGTCTGTTTTGCAGGTTAGATTTTGGTTCTCGATGAGCGTTTGCAGGTCCAGTTCAGACAAGAGTTCTACCAGGAACAAACTGTAACTTTAACTCAATTTAGCTTTTACTCCGTAAAGATAAACATAGTTAATTTGGTGTTTGAAAGACCCAATTAGACCTAACTTATCAGCTATCATATAGTCTCATAGCCTCAACTAATTAAGGGCCTGTATACTTCAGCTTAAAATCCGTTCAATTCAGGGCCTGTTTACTTCAGCTGAAATAGCTGAACTGATTGGAGCTGAACTGAACTGGAACTGAAAGTTTTTATGAAGGATGAGTAGCAAAATAAAAGAAGAGATGAGTTGAAAACAGCTGAACTGAACCGATTGGAGCTGAACTGAACTGGAACTAAACTGAAGTGAAAGTTTTTTATGAAGGATTAATGAGTAGCAAAATAAAAGAAGAGCTGAGCTGAACTAAACTGAACCGAGCTGAACTGAACTGATCGAACTGATTTTAAGGTGAAGTAAACAGGCCCTCAGTTCAGTTCAGTTCTTCAGCTCTTCTCTTCTGTTATTTTGCTATTCATCAATCCTTCATAAAAAAACTTTCAGTTCAGTTCAGCTCCAATCAATTCAATTCAGTTGTTTTCAGTTGAATTAAACAGGCCCTAACTCCTCAAGGCCCTACATTCAATCACATAGTTTGAGGAATGTATTATTATTCTTTATTTTTTACGCATGTCCACTGGCCCGATTCATCGTACCTTAGCCCCAATTACATCCGGATTCTACCCGGATTGTACACCTGACTTGCTCACTGAAAATCAATCTCCGTTCCCAATTTCCCATAGTAACACAAGTTTGTCCCTACTTGCGTTTTTCCCTTAAGTTTTCATTCTCACCCAATCCGACCCTCAAACCTTATATGACTATTAGTCTACTACTGATGATAATATATGAAGAAGAATCAATTTAGGGATAAATTTGTCAAGCAAGCCTTTGGAAAAACTACCTAACTTTTCACACCAAAATTATATTTTCATCAAAAGTTACATATTTAATTATGGGTGAGAGATAAATGGTCTGACTTTTATTATCGTCTCAACCATGGTATAGCATGGTCTTCTATAACCATGGCGACTATAATATCGATTTCCTTACTATATATCAATACGTACAACCTATGCAAATGAGTCATACGTTAATACACAATCATAGTTCTTAGTATATACCTCATTATTATCCATCACCACAACGTGTGAATTGCATTGAACATGCTCTCATGCATTATCTAGAACCCTAAAGACGACTTCATAAAATCATCATGATTGTCGTGAAAATAGTTCTCACAAATTTGTGGCTAGGGCATTGGTTAGCTGTAGATCAGATTCTTATTCACCACATTGAATTGGTGTTGGTTCATGCATTATGCTTGCTTCCACTTTCCTTCACTTGGCAGAAATTGCTGCCATTATATATCCTAACATCTCTTATGGACCGTTCTATATATTTCCACTAACATGCATGTTTTCTTATCGACCATGATGTGAATTGAATCTAGTAAACCTCTTTTATCTTTTAATTTTTTACCTTGATGCACAGTAAACCTCATTAATTCACTACTTGTTTTGTAATTAAACTTTAAATTAAATAAACCTCATTAATCGGGCGAACTTGTTGCGTCATGGGTTCAACTACAATATGTGGGTAAAATATCAAGCAAAAATAAGACGAAGCTCAGGACATCTTTGAAGGTTCTAAGGGTTCGAAAGAGAGCCCTCAAATAATGTCCCAGAGTCAACAGAGAGCCCTCAGACAATTTGTCATGGTTCAAAAAATTTTAAAAAAATGATTCTAGGGTGATGGAAAAGACCAGTGCTTCCTTTGAAAAAATCCTCTAATAAGAAATCATATGGAATAATAAGTTTTAAAGACTAAAAACCAACATGGATGACCCCAAGATTAACAAAAGTAAGCGGGTGAAAGTTGAGGTGAAAATGAGGCAGGTCCTTAAAGCCAAAACAAAATGTTATAGCCTAAAAGTCATGCTTTTCGAGGGTTTCGAAAAAATATTGACCGACCCTTTGATAAAAGGAATGCCCCATACAATTGAAAAAAGCTAGAAAGCTAATAACATGGTATATGGAGAGCATCTTTTTTAATTTTTCGAGGGAATCCTGAAAAAATCTAACTTGGGCATGTGAGTTGTACGGTATTTTAAAATTTTTGATTGTATGAAATGAAGCAAGATTCAAGTACATGGGAAAAGCAAAGTACTTTTGTTGTTTTTTTCCTCATTAAAAAATTTCTAAAGCAATGAATCATTTTTTTTTTTTGCAACTTTATTAGCCAATTAAAATGATCCTAATAGATAAATAAAATAGGAAAGTTTTAAAATGTAACCAACAAAAGGAAACTTCATGAAAGGAAACATAACCGACATTGTGAAACAAAGGGAGTAGTATGTAAGTTACAAAGTTTCCTCATGAACGAAATATTTGCAGTTTTCAAATTAAGTTTCAGAAACGTTTTCAAACAGTTTCTTAGCCGTTTTCGTGTGTTTCAGTTTCCCAAACGTCAAACTTTGATTCCTATAAATTTTTGTGCTTTATAGTTATGGACTAAAAAATCAAATGATCATCGGTAACAATACAGAATTGCCTAAGGTCAATTTCTGTATCTTGAATATATGCACATTATTTCAAACTTTCCATACAAAAGTATGTACTTTTGGTGATTCATCAATGTACTAGATCGAAAATATGCGGAGTATTAGACAATAGCTCTTGTACTCATAAAATCATACAAATTAAAGTATCAATTATAGACAACTTAATAGAATGTGACACCATACCGTTGCTCTGTATGGCATTTTTGTAGCAATGGTAAACCTTAAATTTGTAGTCGAAATTATTTGAAATAGAATGTCTTAGGTCATCAAATTGTCATCCTAGCATCATATGTTGTTTCAATAATAATAAGATAGATGTAGTAGTGACTAGTGAGCTAGTGACGATATTATTGCAACTTATGTAAGTACCAAGTAGCTCCAACGTTGGAAAAAGATAGATAACATAAATCTATCCTGAATTATATGATAAGAGCAAATCATATTCGTTCTTGTTCATTCAACTAACTCACATAATTGTTGTAATCAAAAGTCAATTTTTTTTCAAGAAAAAAAAAAGGACAAGGAATATGTTCACTAATAGTACAATGGAAAAGCCTTTCATTTTAACCGAGTTCAAAGAGCCAATATAATTACATATTCATATTCTTAATCTAAAAAGAGATTTAATTAGTAAAATAAATATTTATAGATTGAATTCGAATAAATTTAGCGGAAGCTTAAAAATGCATAAATTAAACTTGCTATGATAAAAATTAAAGGATGTAGGATAAATGCAAAAATTATACCTCGCATTTCATAAAAAGAATTTTATAAAAAGAATGTTAAAGATAATCTTAACAGCTAATTATTCTTAACAAACCTTTTAATTAAGCGATAATAACTTAAATTTTGCATAGCATATAACTTTGATAGTTTGATTTTGACAGGACAATGAAACAATATTCTTTTCGATCGTTATTTGTTTAACAACAAATGACAAAAATACAAAATCAAGAATAATGAATTCCAACAGTAGTCACTGATATTACATTGGCCATTCATAATTAAAATTTTAAGTAATGAAGAAGAAAAGGGATGAACGCCTAACGCCTTAATGACAAGCTTTATGTCTACGTACAGTAGAGGTCGAATGCACGTAGTTGTTCACCTTGAGCAACGTTATTCATGTCGTTTAATACTCACAATTATTTATTTTGTGCGCTTTGTACGGTATGTTCTCCACGAATCTTCGTTTAATTTCCTTTATTTCTTTCATTTTATTATTGCACTCTCCTTTAAGATATGCAATATGCATGCATGGCTGCATGAGCGATGTGTCATGTGTGCTCCCATGCTCTTCAGCTCTTGTACGTACACCAGCGTAGGACAAAAAAAAAAAAGTGCCTCAAATAGCTAATTCCTGGCAAGAAGGATTATCTAATTTTAGTTAACCTTTTCATTATTTCAAAAAAAAAAAAAAGTATCTAATATTTTCTGTTTGCTTTTTTCAAAAACTCACAATAATTGGTGAATGGTAATAAAGATACGAGAGTATAGGGTTTTTAATTTCGATTTTTTCTTCCTCTTATCTTTCATTTTTATAAAAATAAAAAATTAAAGGCGCGTGCAAATACTATTTGATACATACATTGCATAACCATGTTTGAAGTTTAATTAAATTTCAGAGGAAATGATATGATTGATGTATGATACAAAAATTATGTAAATCAAATAGTTTTTATTTTTTATTTTTGATATATAATTAAAAATATGGTAATTAATTATTTAGAGTTTAGGTGTTTTCTTTATTGTATTTTTTATATAAGTAAGGTTGAATATTTTGGCGAAGTTAAATTTATCTCCTTGTTAAATTTCATGTTTAAGATAAATGGGTCTAGACAATCCAACAAGGAAGAGGAGAGTTAAACTAGTGCACAAGCCCAAAGAGGTTCCATCCTAAAACCAATTAGCAATAGAAAAAGTAACTCTCAAGCTCATAAACTAGTTCAACATCCCTTCTTTCTTCGATATGGGAGAACTCACAAGTGGTGTTCCCAACACTATATATATATATATATATATATATATATATATATATATATATATATATATAAACACAATTTTGACTTTAACCTATTAGTACATGTGGCATACAAAGTGATGTTAGTGCATAGAGCAAATACTTAAATACAAGATAAAAATAAAAATTATAATATGTAATATATATGATCTTAGCTTCAACGAAAAAATTGTACGTGCAAATGGGCAACCATTTCTTGCAAAGTGGGAAAAATTAAATATTCTAATTCAACCATTATTACTTGCTTGTTGCTATACAACTAATATTATAATCGCCACCGTTGAATTTATATGATATCAAAAATCTAAAATTCAAAAAACCCCAATACCCTAACTTGAAAGCTCGTAATAGTGTTGCCCTTCTAGCCACTTGGATCGTACACTTATGAATTACGTTGGACCAACATGAGAGAATGAGAGACATAATCTTGTTGAAATAAGGTATATATGTAGGGTTAGTAGTCATTTTAGCCATCAAGTAGTGAAGTACAATGACACATACTAATTGTGTTGTTTATATAAAAAAGTGTGTATGGATCTTCTAGAGATTTAAACACCGTAGAGCCGGAAAATCTTAGTTTTAGGTTGCCAAATCAAAGAGTCATATATTTACTCCCAAACATTCTCTTATTTTTTTCCCCTCTCAATATCCATTTATTTATTTTCCCTCTCTTATAAATATAAGCCATTGATTTTAAGATGAGCGGTGATGATTTAACTCCACGGTGTAGAATTTTCTAAAAAAGTTTAGTAATTTTCTTATACATTAATATATTTTCCTTATTCTATATCAGCTTCCTAGCATGTACTCCAAATTATTTGCTTTTTATAATGCTATACTTACAAACAAAAACCAGGTAAGTGTTGAAGCTTTCAAGGATAAAACGAAAGGTAAACAACACTTTGAAGTACTCATGAGAAAGTATGTATTTCCAGCTTAGCTCTGGCCTAGAGCTAAGGAGGGTGTTTTCGTAATTTCACAAATTTTAAAGTCAAAATCTANCTATATATATATATATATATATATATATATATATATATATATATATATATATAAACACAATTTTGACTTTAACCTATTAGTACATGTGGCATACAAAGTGATGTTAGTGCATAGAGCAAATACTTAAATACAAGATAAAAATAAAAATTATAATATGTAATATATATGATCTTAGCTTCAACGAAAAAATTGTACGTGCAAATGGGCAACCATTTCTTGCAAAGTGGGAAAAATTAAATATTCTAATTCAACCATTATTACTTGCTTGTTGCTATACAACTAATATTATAATCGCCACCGTTGAATTTATATGATATCAAAAATCTAAAATTCAAAAAACCCCAATACCCTAACTTGAAAGCTCGTAATAGTGTTGCCCTTCTAGCCACTTGGATCGTACACTTATGAATTACGTTGGACCAACATGAGAGAATGAGAGACATAATCTTGTTGAAATAAGGTATATATGTAGGGTTAGTAGTCATTTTAGCCATCAAGTAGTGAAGTACAATGACACATACTAATTGTGTTGTTTATATAAAAAAGTGTGTATGGATCTTCTAGAGATTTAAACACCGTAGAGCCGGAAAATCTTAGTTTTAGGTTGCCAAATCAAAGAGTCATATATTTACTCCCAAACATTCTCTTATTTTTTTCCCCTCTCAATATCCATTTATTTATTTTCCCTCTCTTATAAATATAAGCCATTGATTTTAAGATGAGCGGTGATGATTTAACTCCACGGTGTAGAATTTTCTAAAAAAGTTTAGTAATTTTCTTATACATTAATATATTTTCCTTATTCTATATCAGCTTCCTAGCATGTACTCCAAATTATTTGCTTTTTATAATGCTATACTTACAAACAAAAACCAGGTAAGTGTTGAAGCTTTCAAGGATAAAACGAAAGGTAAACAACACTTTGAAGTACTCATGAGAAAGTATGTATTTCCAGCTTAGCTCTGGCCTAGAGCTAAGGAGGGTGTTTTCGTAATTTCACAAATTTTAAAGTCAAAATCTATTATTAAGTTAGAGTGCACAGTTTCAAGTCACACAAATCACTTTTAAAGCAAAAATCAATTATTAATTTAGAGTGCACAGTTTCAAGTCGCAAAATCAAATTTAACGTTAAGTCAATGATGTATGTTTTCGAGTAAGAATGACTAGTTTTCAAATCAAAAAAAATTTCCTGGTTCACTTATTATAGCTCAACATTAATCACTGCTCAAATTGTTATACAACCAATACATGCATGCAGCATTACATTCATATTTACTGATTTACACTCCACAAGTCCGCATGCATAAATAAACAATTGTTTGATCGATTGCATGAGCTTTCATTTACGATAGCGAATGAATGAAGCGATATATGTCGCAGTACAAGTGATGCTCATTTTAGTGATTTGCAAATTAAATAACCATATCCTAATCCTCTGCACTAATACAAATATGACATGCACGTGTCAAATTACCATATATTGCTAGCCAACCAGATAACTAGGATTTAGTACACTTATCCCATAATTTATTGCATGCAGCCCATATATGCAGTGGTTGCAATTTGCAAAGTTGGCTTGTAAATTATACATTAATAGAATTTCAGGAAATTATATGGGAAAATGTAAAAAAAAAAAAAAAAAATTGACTTTATTATAAAATTATATTTGTCATGTAAGTGCAACCATGCTAGATAATATATATGGCCGAACTTTTACATATAAGAAAATATATATATATATATATATAAGTAAATATAAAAATACTAGCTTATGTTTTGTTAATTATTTGGAAAATTTATTGAAGTAAACTTAAAGAGAAAACTAAAATATAAATGGCCGCCCTTGGCAACTCCCTGGAGGCCATGAATAATAAGGTGGAAAGCTATTAATTCCATACACTTAAGGTTCGGTAATGGCTATTTTCTCCCTATTCACAAATATGGGCAAAAACATATATATAGAATATATATCTAATAATATAACCAAATGAATATTGTGGCTTAGGTTTAAATTAAATTTGCTAAATGAACAAAACTTAGTAAGTTTAATTATGTTGTATATATTGCACTACATACATTATTTTACAAGCATTATTGATGGTTATTAATAGTTTATTCTAGCTACAAAGAATTAAAAGATCGAGGAGAATTAGATAGGCATGTCGAATTCAGCCAAAAAAGTTATGATGTACTATAATCATTTAAATGTCTATTAAGAGGATAGTTTTTATAGAATTTGGAAAGTTCCTCAGCTCATCTTCCGACCAACGAACAAATTTATTATATAGGTCAAGCATGTCAAAGGAAGAAAATAGATTAAATAATTTTACTTTTGTGTATAAGAAGGTTCGAATTTCATGCATGCGTGGTTCCCTTTTTTTTATTTTTCATAAATGAATTCTTGGAATTATTATTATTATTATTATTATTATTATTATTATTATTATTATTATTATTATTATTATTATTATTATTATTATTATTTTTTAATAAAGAAGTAGCATTATTAGTCCAAGTTGTTTCATTATTGGGAAAAGCATAGGTATCTCTAATCTCTTCATCATCTTGTTGATGTGGAACGCTTGTGTTCGTCCAGTGGCCACTCCTTGCTAGTTGCTACTTCTGATTCTGTTGCATGCATGCTTTAAAAATCCATGTATGGTAGGTGTATGCCCCATTACTCGTATTTGCACAATTCCACTTGAAGAAGCTAGAGTTTTATTTTCCTTCCTTAAGCTTAGTCAGTCCATCCTAATAATCTCATCAGATGAATAATTATAGAGTAATTTTTTTTCGGACTTATATTAAACAAGTTCTTATCAATTCTGTAAATTATGTTTAGTATTTTATACTCCGTATTCATTTTATTACAATTCAGCCTAATCAAAAGACCTGCGGTCTTTTAAATAATTATTTTTCCAATCAGTTTAACACATACATTTTTACTTAATGAACGCATGTATAATCTAAAAAAATAAAGCCTCAATTACAAAAATAGTTGCATGACGCATTGTGTGACTGTGTGTAAAGATTTAGAGAAAAATATCACCAACCGAACTAGAGTATTTATAAATTTCTTTTGCTTAAATTAAATCAAAATTATTGGATGTATTTTACAATATACTTTGAAGTAATTTACTAACATTATTATATTCTAAGTTTTGTAAACAAAAATTACAACTTAATTTTAACTGCATAATACTGTCGTACAATATATATATATACCTTAATTATTTTAACTGTATAATACTTTCGTACAATATTCTATATATATATATATATATATATATATATATATATAATTTTACAAAATAAATTAGCTATTGAATTGTCTCAAGGATCGGAGTTCGACACTATAAAAAAATAATGAGAGTGAAGGATAATTCAGTTAATTAAAGTTTTTTTCCTAATTTCAGAAGATTTGGATCAATTCTCATCATTGTCCTTGTCGCTCCCTTTCTTACGATTATAGAAAGTTAATTGACCATGAAGGAGAACTACACGTGCTGTATTTTTAAATTAAAGTGTGTAAGAAATAGCTGCATGCATCTTATTGGGCACACTATTGTAGAAGTAAATTGAATATAATGATACTAAAATAATGAATAACCAAAACCATTCTGCTAAAAAAAGCACATGAACGTAGCTTAGGTTTAAGTATATAAGCTAAAGAAAGAATGGTAAACTTGTTAACCGTAAGAATTTAATTAAGTAACATTTGGACGATTATAATGCTTTGCTATATACTGATATACGTATATTATATATAGTGTGGCAACTGGAAAACGAATATATATAAATCCACGCACCATTGGTTAAAATGTAGTGTATTTTAATGTCTAAAATCACCAATGTTTTCATTGAAATGATCGATGACATAGGTACATCTTTTTCATACACTAGACTGTTGAAACATATTTTATGAGTATCATGCATCAATGCATGTGATTAGTATTTTAAAAAACGGTTGTAGAAAATTGACACTGTGAAGTACGAACCACATGGATAGGAGAATTGTGTGATATGCATATTGCATTCACAAGACTTTTATTATCTAACATATTTCTAACACCGACTAATATCAAGCCGTGACCTGATACATTTTTTGGGTTGGAGCGAAGTAATACAATAATACTTAATTTGTACATACTGTTTACTGAACTTGAAAAGGTTAGAGAAGATAGTAAATAGTTAGAGCTTCTTCGATTTTTTATTATTCAGGGGCAGAACCAGAAAAAATATTTTAGAGGGAGTCATAGCATGAAATTTGTATTTTTGGAGGAGTCAGTAACATAAATTAGTCTGCTTTATTAAACAAAATAGCAACTTTTTTTTACTAATTTTTCAAAACAAAAAAAAAACAAATAGGGAGGTCGTGGCCCCCACCCGCTGGTCCCGCCCCTTAACTCCGCCTCATTTACCCACCTTTGTGGCTCCCTATCTTAGCACCAATACAAAGAAAGTATATATTTCACTCAAATTGGATTAGTATCCGCTTAATTAATTAAAATGTCAAATATTCATAACGAAATCTTGTAAAAAGAATATGTGAAATTGCCATTATTCCAAGCTTCAATTTTGGGGAAGGGTTTTTTGGATTTTTTCCAACACCATCATGTCCTAGTTTTATGAATTTCTGTTACATATAGTCATGCACTGTTCCATATAATTAATTAATAACAACATTTTTGTTAATTTAAAACTATAAAAGTAAAATAGAAATCACAACGTAAGATTTCCTTTGATCATATCGAAAATCTTTGGAAGTTGATCGATCACAAAAATAAGTTATATGAGTTCATTATTTTTATCTTATATTATACCTATATGAACTTATCTAAAATTATATAAAATATTTGAAGATTTATTGTACATATATTAGTGCTGAAGAGTTTATTTGAAAGTATTTAAAGTTATTTAAATTTTTACTGAAAATGTGTACTTGTAAAAATAAGGTTGACATACATAACAGACCTTACGTAGGAGAGGAATATAATTAGAAGAAGTAGATTTATACAATGTTAATTTTCTCATCATAATATATTGCGCAAATTATACTAATTAATAGATAATGAACTCACAACAACAGTATAATAAACACTAGCTTTTGTGTGGAAACCAAGCGATCGATGGACACAAACTCATTATACCTATTCTTAACCAAATTCGTCTAGAAATATTTTACTAAAACACGTATATGATTAAGTTACTTAATATCTTAGTATAATTGATGCATGGAATATGATAAAGCTCATCAAAACAAGTAAGTCGCGGTCTAAATTTATAGTTCTAGTAAAAGGTATATACTCAATAATATCAAGCCCATATCAATTTCGCATTCAAAGACGGGTTCACAAGCATTAGGAGTTGAAAAAAAAAAAAAGAATATATATTGCATAAATCCGGTGTACAATAAAATTATTGTACAACGACTAACATGGACCAATTTTTTTGGTAACTAAAATCAGATTTTTGGTAACTTTAAGATCATTGAAATTTTATTGAATATATTGAACAAATAACTTTTATATATGACACAATAAGGTATATTAATTTATTAAAATTGAGTTTTTTAGCATTAAAAAGTAAGTAGGTGCACGATAACTTGAATTGATTTTAAGGTAATTAGAACTCAAAAAAGTATAACTCGAACCAAAAGCGTATAATTTGAGTTGATGTTACAGTAACTAGAGCAAACTATAACTTTCAACCCGTTGTACAATAATTATTGTATGTACAACGAGTGTATATAAAACTTTGTCAAAAAAAAAAAAAAAAATCCAAAGTAGTTGGCCATATCAAAATGTACATGGTTTGGTACAAAAATTCAATTATACAGACAATTCCTCCAAAATTTCCGAAAGATGTAGTAGTCAGCTAGATAAACTTCATTTGGAATCTTACAAGTTACACCAATAATTGGACAAATAACTTTAAGAAAGAGGTAAGTAATATTTTCTTTTCTAGAACGATTCTCTTCCTTTTTGTTCCTTTTTCACATTCTCATATATCTTTATCTTTTTTTTGAATATCTTCTCAATTCTATGTTTATTTATAATTCTATATATGTTCATTCCTGTTTTGGCAATTTTTTGGCATTCTTACATGCATTCCTTTGGATAATATCGTGTGCATGAGGTTTTTAATACGTTGCATGTTTAAATATGTTAATATTATACTTCCATGTGTATATATTACGTTTTCCTTTCGATTAGCTGAGTATCAATTATATTACTTATATATTTAATTCAAGATATATCCTAATCATAACAATTAACATTCAATTTGATGTCAACATCATATCCTTTAATTACACTCTTTATAATTAGCTTTTTTTTTATTCTTTTACCTTTGTTATTAAGATAATATGATCTGAGTGATTTATAAGATTGAAAATTTACAATGATATATCAACTTAATTACTAAAATTATACCTTGTCAAGAACCTAATTTTCTACTAAAAATGTGCTACTACAGATCATAATTTTATGAAATCTTCAGCATGGCTGTCAATTTTCTTTAGATAAGTTGAATTCATGGCAAGTTGAAATACAACACACGATATTCGTTTTTGCTTATTTTTCTCTCTAAATGTAGTAAAGATGATTGGATTGGGTAATGGTCATAAAACAAAACCTGCTCTAGGCATAATACATCATACTCCATACATCGAATGGATTTAGACATGATTTATAGTTTCTAATCTGTCCCCTTTCTAGAAAAACCATTCTTGGACGTAACACAAAATCTTAAATGCATTAGATGTAAACTAATTTAGTTTAAGGCAAACTCTACAAACTTCACATATTTATTGGTGAAACACAAATTCTTAAGTACCATGTGACGTAACTTTCTAATTCATAACGTACGTTATGAATATCTCAGCTGCTTAATTATGTTAATTAATTACTGTATAATATCCATTTGATTCTATATTGATTAGGGATTTTAAGTGGATAATTGTTATTATTATGATCAATATTTAGATGTGTAGATCACGGATCACCATATCTTATTGGCATTCTTTAGAAAATGAAACCTCTTTTCCTAACATATTAATTTGGTTTATTGAAATGTGGTACTCTTCATAAGTGATAACTTCGTTTGCTTGTAATGGAGTGAATTATAAGTTATTACTATGGTGCTCAAGTATATGTATGTATTATGTAACTGTTGACTCTTCAGCCGAAAGTAAACGTAAATTCCTCTGACAAAGGGGAGTAATTACTGGTAAATTAAGCACCGTTAATTAGTAAAAAAGTCAAACAATTAAAAAGAGATCAACGTTAGAAAATCAGTGTTGTATTATTATTATTATTATTTTTTTTTTTTAAGCACATAAAAAGATAGAAATCAGATGCCATGCGGCATATGGTTCGAGTGAGACGACCACTGTATGTAAATTTGATTCATCACCCATTGTCCATTGACGCACATAACATTATCAATTTAAGGGACCAAAAATTAACATCACCGTTTGGATCAAACCCACGTGACAACCTTCAAAGGTTCCATCTTAATTCAAATACAGACAACTGTAGATCTGTAGGTTGCATAGATGAAATTTTCCCCAGATAACAAGAAACTTTGTCCACCAATTATGTACGTTCAATTTTTTTTTAATAAGATGATCATAACTCTCTCCATACACCATGTAGGTAAACCGGGCCAAGTTTGGTACGGTGTTAAACTAAAAATGGTGCATGTTTACATATCCGGACCACAGTTTTGGCTCGAAAACAGCTCTTTTCAGTTTGAATTTAAGTCGTGGCAAAGGTTTTGTTTCGTAACGAGCTTTACTGTATTTTTTTTGTTTAGAATCGTTCTAATAAAGAATAATTGTACAGAACTATTTTAGTACTCGTAATATTTATTTGCAGAGAGTAAAAATTTTATTAAAAAAAGTTTTTGGGATCAAACGCGATGTAGTAGACATGGCCGAAGATTAGAATACCAATCCATTTGCTTGGAAGTAGTTTGTTGAGAAATATTTTTCGAAACGTTAATTATTGACGTAAACAACTAAGCATTTACCGACCAAATGATTAACTGACTGAAACAACTATTCAATCTAATAAACTAAACAAAATAGTCAGCTAGTCGCCACACATGACCAAAGTATTGAAAAGTTAGATCATGTTGTTTTTCAATTAGGCGGTATGATCGTTTTTGGCTCGTGTAATTCTATCAATATCAATTGATGTTATTTCTCATCCGAGTTAACGTGTCAATATTAAAGTTTTTGTAATTAACCGTTTTAACTTAATTTATGTACGAGTATAACAACAACTACTCAAATTAGAATTAGTTTTAAAGTCAAATATTACATTTAATACCATAGCTTTATGAAATTAATATCGCTAAATTCATTAAGGCTGTTTTAAGTTCCATTTGTCATTAAAAAATGATTTGTTTATGTATTTATCTTTATCCAAATGTTGAAAATTTTTTTCAATTCCCTTATTTGACTACTAGAATATTATCACATGCATATTATTAATCTGAGTCAAGATTCGAAATTACATATATTATTTATACAAGGAAGTAACTAGACATCTTTGTAACATTAACTCTAAAGTTCTTGTCATTTAGGAAAAATTTAATGAATTTGTTAAATTTGGAAATAAAAATTGAAATATCCATTGTGTGGGATTTGAAATCTTTTGGAAGGATAATAGATAAATGGAAAAGAAAGATATGTAGATAAAATATTGTCATTTCACAATATATTGAATATAATGGATAGATTATCTATTATGATCCAAAATTAATTATGTAAAATTAAGTATGGAATGTGTATATCATCCATGATCAATAGTAATATCAATGTGGAATTAGTTTGACTTAACATTGTTAGGTGGATAAAATAGTGAATACCGTAGGTAGATAAAAAAATTGAGTAGCATCTTTAGGTAGAATTTTATTATTATTATTATTATTATTATTATTATTTTTTGGAGGAAGTAGATAAAATTAGTGTAACAATGTTTAGGTAGATAAAATTTGAGTTAGTTCGGTTTGGAAAATTAGGGTGTGAAAATAAATTGAATACCAGTACTTTATTTTATTGAATTGTATTATTTTTATTGAATACGAGTACTTTATTTTATTGAATTAAAACTACTTTAGAAAGGGGTGGCCCACAGTCCAATAACTTAAAAAAAAAAAAAAAAAAAAAAGGAAAACAAGGCCCGCTCTCACCCAAATATCGTTTGCTTTACAAACACTACCTCAATTTCCGATTTCTGCAAAATAAGAAAGAGCAGAGCTAAAATATAAATAAATAAATAAATAAATAAAATTAATTTTCGTAAATTATACTCGTATTTGCCTTTTCCCCTCTCTCTGTGTCTTTCTCTCTCATAGTCCTCCCTCACAAATAAAAAAAAAATAATAATTAGCTTTTTAAAGAAAAGAAATTAGGGGGGAAAAAGAAAATAGAAATTAGATAAAAAAAAAAAAAGAAATTAAAATTAGGAAAAAAAAGAGAAAAAGGAGGATCGAGGAAGTGAAGATGGGGTATATAAAAGTAGCCATCCCCAAACAATCGGATGAAGAAATAACAACTGCTTTCTTAGGTTCCCAAGACCATCCTTCACCCCCTCGTCACAATTTTATTAACCAAAACCAAAACCAAAACCAAAACAATAACAACTCATCTTCTTCCTTTTCATCTTCATCTTCAAAATTAATGTCTTCTTTCGACCCTGAAAATGCTTCTCACCCTACCAATGGCACCGATCCAAATCACCACCATCAACAACAACAACAACAACAACAACAACAACCTGGTCTTGTTGTTCCTGCTACTGCCCATCCTCTCAGCACTGGTATTTTCTTTTCTCTTTCTTCTATTATTTCTTGTTTGATTGTTGGGATGTCATTGTCTTTCTTGTTTATATGTTTTAGATATTGTTTCAAGGGTGTCTTTTTTTTTTTTTTTTTTGTGTCTTGTGTTGAACGGTAATTGTTATTTTTACAATTGCACTTTTCGCTGTTAATTTTTTTAAGCTATCATCAACTACAGGGTTTAACATTATTTTTTTTTTTTTTTTTTTTATACAATTTGATTTACATTTTTGTTGTTGTAACGGATCAACGACAAATATGATAACAAAAGGACTAAAAAATTGTTCATGGCGCGAAATTGCCTACTTCTTCGTCATTGATTTGACTCATTATTCCGAATCTTTTATTTTTATTTTAATAATAAAATTAAAAAAAAAAAAAAACAATAGAAATGGGGTTGTTTATTCTGGGGGAAAATTCATGCATCAAAGATCACAAAAATGCATAGGTTTAATCCTAATTTATGCAAATTTCCTGCTTGAAATATGTTTTAGTTACGGGTGCAACCTTTAACCCCGTGATAGGATAACATGCTAATTACACAATTCTCAACATCTCATGCATTAAATTTTGCCTTTACTATTTTTTTCGGTTTTATATTAAAAAATATATATATAACTTAAAATAAAAATCGGACCAAAAGTTGTCATAGACAAATCCGTCCAATATAACAAGTAATATCGTTCATCACGGGTCACTTCCGTCACTTTAACATAATTCATGTAATTTTTTAAAAAAAGACCCTTCTTTCCACGAGGGTGTTGGCGTAAATATTTTATTACAATTCACAACAATAACAACATGAAATCCAAGTTTGTCTTTACTTCCCACACGGGTTACACCACCTTTGGATTATTTTTTATTCATTTAAATTAAATATATTTAATTTTTTATTGGCTTCCTCATACCAATTACCATACAACAGGTTTAAAATTAATCTAAATAGCTGTAAATAATTAAATAACATTCGTCCAATGATAGTAAAATGTTGTAAGGTGATATATATATATATATATATATATATGTATATGGTGTTAAATTGTTTTAAAATGCTAAATTTAGTTCTGAAACATAAAAGTGTATTTTTAATTAGTAACTGTATAATTTATAATGTTGATAATGAATTAATGAATGGGGTTGGTGTATATGTGTATGGGAGGATAGATTCATGGCTACAGGCAGGGTTTGTTCTGACGACTGGAATAAACAGTGCGTACGTGCTGGGATATTCAGGGGCCATAATGGTCCCACTAGGGTGGATACCTGGAGTACTTGGACTACTTGCAGCTACTGGTATTTCTCTCTTTGCTAATTCCCTTGTTGCCAAACTTCATGAGCATGGCGGTAAAAGACATATTCGTTACAGAGACCTTGCTGGCTTTATTTATGGTACGCACCCATCCATCCATCCCTTTTTTTTTTTTTTTTTTATAACTTGGGGGTAAATTTTAATTTAATTATGCTAATCAACAAAATAATCTTGCAGGTCCTAAAGCTTATTCCCTTACATGGGCTTTGCAGTATATCAATCTTTTTATGATTAATACTGGATTCATTATCTTGGCTGGTTCCTCTATTAAGGTACAGTATTTTTTTTTTTTATGACCACATCAAATTACTATTGTTTTTTGGTTCATGGAGTCGATCTCAATTTTTGAAATTTAGCCTCTGTTTAATTGATTGATGGATAGATATTCAACTTAATCGAAATATATTAATTCACATGGCAACTATCTAACTTTTGACGACTTTCTTTTTTTTTTTTTTTTTTTTTTTTTTTTTTGCATTTTTGTCGTTTGTAGACCTTTTGTGTTATATTTTTTTACTATTGTTCTATGATGTCTTTCTGAAGAATTTGCTTTGTCGGAAATTTGTTAGTAGTAGTATTCTTGTATAGTTGTATTGACTGTTCAAGTTAAATTTGTTTGTGTAGGCTACGTATGTTCTGTTCAAGGATGATGATGCACTGAAGCTACCATATTGCATAATCATTGCCGGGTTTGTATGTGGGCTTTTTGCTGTAGGGATTCCTCATTTGTCTGCCTTGAGAATTTGGCTTGGAGTTTCAACGTTCTTCGGTCTGATTTACATAGTTATAGCTATTGCTCTTTCACTTAAAGATGGTAATGCTTTTTTCCATATCACCATTATTAACCTGTGATGCTTATTAATCCTGGAAAGAACAACGCATCTTAATCTTAATCTTAATTTGATATCCAATATTTATCACAATTTTTACATGATATTTGAACTGCTCAGAATGGCAATTTATGGATTTCATAATATGATTAATACAAGTATTATTCATGAATCATGACCCTGTTTATATCATTCATATAAGCTGCCATATCATGTTCATCATTTTTTTTTTCCTGATATCTAAGTTCTAATGTGATAAATTTAAGAACATGTGACAGTTTTAGTTTTAATCTCTGTACCTGACTAGAATAGATTTTGGAACAGCATAAGTATGTATCTTGTACCATTTGCATGAGTGCTGAAGCTCGGTCATTCTGTACAAGCGGTGTGATTTTTCTGATGTTCTTTTTAGAGTTGCAGGATTGGTTGCTGAAACCTTCCCGGTGGTAAGAAATTTTTATTTTTTTTTTTGTATTCAATTCGGCAACTCTGCTTCCAGCTGTCTTATATTGCTGCTAATATCATGTTGCATCAATGGAAAAGCTAGTTCAAGTCACTGCTTTCATGTTTGAATTCTTATCAGACCAACCAAAGCGCTGTTTTACAAACAGCAAGTAAACGAAAGAGGGTTGAAATCATGAATGTACACCTGCCCTGTGTAAACATGCTGAACTTGTTACTGGTTTAAAAACTGCCAACTTGCAACTTTGAACTCTCTGACACTATTTTTCATCTTTTGTTACCCTCAACATTGAATCTGTTTGAAATGGACTGATATCCTATAATATAATCTTCATGTATCCCAAATATGTTTATCCTTCCTCCAGCCTGTTTTATCTGTTTCTTTTCATTTTTACCTGTTTTTGCTTTGCCCGAAAGCTCATCTAAAACTTCTGAGGACTAAGCCGTTCAGTTTTTTAAACCGATTGAGTAAATCATTCACATAATTATATCCATGTTAACAAAGAACTTAAAAAATGCTCTGGCACTTTGGTGGTTGTTCAGTTATTCTGAACTAATCAACCCTATTGCAATATGCATTATTAAATCTTCTGCTGTACTAAACGGAAACCTTGTTTATGATGGTTACAGGAATCCAGTCCCCACCAAGAGACTACAGCACACCGAATGAAAGAGGCAAAGTCTTCACTACTATAGGAGCCGCTGCTAACTTGGTTTTTGCTTTCAACACAGGAATGCTTCCTGAGATTCAGGTACTTTTTAATTCCTATAATCTTGTCTTACATATTTACATGTGACGATTTAGTATGTACAAAGTATATCTTTATGTTTGGTACCTTAATCGTAATTCTCACATGCTTTTGTTCTTCTGGTTTTGAAATAGGCAACAGTGAGGAAGCCTGTGGTTGAGAACATGATGAAAGCTCTTTACTTTCAGTTTACAGTTGGAGTAGTGCCCATGTATACTCTTGTTTTTATCGGATATTGGGCATACGGTAATAAAACCTCAGAATATTTGCTGAGCAGTGTCCATGGTCCCGTTTGGGTTAAGGCCTTGGCTAATATATCTACTTTCCTTCAGACAATCGTTGCTTTGCATGTATGTACAGAAACATCTATTTGATTGTCGTTAACTGATGACTTATCCTACTTGGTATAAAATATAGCTTATGGTTTTTAATTGAATGCGTGATTATTTCAGATATTTGCAAGTCCGATGTATGAATACCTTGACACAAGGTTTGGGATCTCAGGAAGTGCATTGCATCCACGGAACTTGGGTTTCCGAGTAATGATCAGAGGAGGCTACCTAGCATTAAACACATTTGTGTCAGCACTTTTGCCTTTCCTAGGAGACTTCATGAGTCTTACAGGAGCTATCAGTACATTCCCATTAACGTTCATCCTAGCAAACCACATGTACTTCAAGGCAAAGAGGAACAAGTTGAGCATGCCAATGATAGTATGGTTGTGGATGAATATAGCCTTCTTCATTTGTATGGCTCTAGCTTCGTTCATCGCGGCTTTGAGACTAATTGCCGCAGACTCCAAAACTTACCATCTATTTGCTGATTTAGGGAAGGATACAAATAATAATAAATAATAAGTGTGTATTAATAGTCTTAATTAATTTAGCTAGATTGTGTTTCTGCAACAAGAAACAGTCTCTTCTTGTTTCTTTCTTTGTTATTCTTTTTTCTTTTTCTTTATTTGTTTTTCCTTAACTGTAGTGTACACATCCTAATTGGCTTGTGCTGTCCATTTGGGATTTTCCTATGATTCTTCATAGTGGTAATATTTGTACTGCATTGTATTGGAGAGAAGGATAAAGAATTGAAATAAGAAAACAAAAAAAAAAAAAAAAAAAAAAAAAAAAAAAAAAAAAAAAAAAAAAAAAAAAAAGAAAATTATATTCCCCTACCCACTGACTTTCTCTTTTGATTTGCTTTTATCAAGATCTTTGATATCATACAATTTTGATGCTTGATTTATTTACATAATATTAATTGTGTTAATTAAGTTGCTAACTCTAAGTGCTGAGGTAATACTCCATAGTCCATACAGAATTCAGAATAGGAGCTAAAAGAATGTAACAATAAAGACAAATAATGATGTAAAATCCCCAGTTTCAAAGCTGCAAAATGTAGTACTGACTTAGGATGGAGAATTGATTAATAATACAGGCAAAGGAAAGATACTGTTTTTCTTGTTGTTACTCTGTAGTCTGTACTGTGGACTCACTAATTTGTTTTTTTATCGTGGCATATTGTCATGTTGATTGAAGCAACTAAGCAGCCTCGTAACTAGTATATTTTCAGCCAGGAAATTGTAATGTATGTATCTATTCAATAACCAAAATGAAGCACGCAAATTATAGAATACAAAAATCTATACATTGTGTATAATCTATACACGTGGTGATTTGGAAGAGGCCAAGAGGGTGTAACGATTTGATTAGACAGATAATCAACAAATTTTATCTAAATGTTTTTTTTGAAGGTGACACCAAAAATCAAATCTTCTTTACATTAATTATTAAACTTAGATAAGGACATAAATTAAAGACCATCTAAATAAGAAATCTTCGTAATAAACTTATCATAAGGTACTGTATAAGTATTTCTGTACTCTTCTCCCTCTTATTATATGAATAATAATCAATGATACTGTTCATGTGAGAGAAGAGGAGTACGGAAATATTTTGGGATTAGAGTGCGGTTATTGTCACCCCATTTTCCCATCATTAAAGTCCTTGAATGGATTATGAGCATGGAAGTCATAATGATCATGTGATCAAGTGGATAATCATGACAACTTTAATTGTTTACCTACCAAAACTGCCCTATTAGACAAGACTTATAGGCGTCTTTCTTAATAATTCTCTATTTAGGCCCTAAATTACATGGATTTGGCAGCCTATATAACTTTATTTGAAAAGATGTTAATTATACCACAGGATTAGCAATTCACAAAAGTGTTTGGCATTGGGGGGACCATGATTTGGACCCAAAAACTAAAGAGTGGTTGGGCTCACTCGCTCAATCACCCTAAGAAGGTCCATTACCAAATGTCATAATGTATACCAAAGTGAGATACTCTGTGTTGTAAATTTGAATGAGGGAATCATGAAATAGATAGGTGGTTATTCCTCTTTATTTCCATCTTTCTTGTTTGTGATAATAGGGAGAATATTTGACTATCAACATATAAAGTAGAGAAAGTAACAAAGTTTTAAGTGGATAACATAAATGCAACGAGTACAAAAGCTTGTATCTTTATTCTGCCAATTCCTTTCATCTCTATAGTCCGTATCAAATTGACAAATTTATACAAGAAAGAATGAATATTGCACTTCATCTTCCAGTTACACACGTTTTGTGGTCTTGCGAGGGTGAAGTTAACAATTTGAATGTCTACAAATTTTCCACTTGTTTGAAATGCTAAAGTCTTCGATTACGACTAACCTACTTAGGGGGGGAAGAATTGCAATTTAACTGGCTAGCTCAGAATCTAAGATCAAGATTATTATATTGTTGAACTCAAGAAAGTCTATGAACATTTATTTACTGATCCTCTATTTTATTGAAATTGCTACACAATAGTTCTATTAGATAACCAAATGAACCTAAAGGTTAAATTAATGGTTGAGACTCAATAGATTTATACTCTATCAAGTTCATGATGGAGAAGGATAAATATAAAAAGAGTTCCATAAATATGGATATGCGATCTCGGATCCAACCCAACACTTAAATGACATCACATTTGATTTGATAGATGATAAGGATAAATGGTCATTAACCTTTTTTCCTTTAACTTTTATTAGTTCTTATCCTCATCCATTAAATAAGATAATTTTTTATTTTTCATAATTTTTAAGGTGTTTGTTACTTTGTAAAATTTGGTATTCATTTTTATAAGAAAGTATACATGTATTAGATACATATTAACCATGAGTACATGTTGATTGAGTGCAGGCTAGGGTCTTGATCACATATAACATGTCGAGAAAATACGAAAAAAGACAAAATCGGAGATAGGCTTTTAGAGGTTAAAATTAGTGTAGGATTATTCAATGGTCAATGGTCACCTATAGCATGTGGGAGAAATACAAGGAGAGAATAAGAGATAGCTAAAGGTAGCACTACAAAAGGTAAAAAGAACAATATAACTCACTAGAACTTGTCACCACTATAAACACAAACACTACTTCACATAATTCATTCCTTGCCAAGATGGAAGAGTAACATAAGCAACATAGCATAGCAAAACAAAAGAAACAATACATTATAACTTTATTCATTGGAATTATAGGGAGTGTTCAGTCTAGCTAGGAATGCGCGCAATTGATCATGTGCAGGCTACTCATTCTTTGATCCAAGGAGGACGGTAGTGAGTACAGACTTAGTTTCCAAGGAAGCTTTCAGTATTGCTATCCCCTGGAATAATAAGAAATAAAAATCAATACGGCAATTTTAAATTAGTAAATCAAACATATGAAACGATGTTATATAAGCTTCAATTGTAATTAATTACCTCTTGTTTACCAAGCTGAACTTGTTTCTCCACTATGGAAGTCGAGTTCTTGAGTAGGGATGTGATGAGAGACACAGACATGGGTTTGACCTCCAAATTATCCATCACGGCCCCTTCACATATCCTGGAATTCCATTAACAGAACCTTCTGGGAGAATAAATTGAAAGGTTTTCATAACCAGTGCTCCCAGACACCGAGTACTACATCTATTCCCTTTGCGGACACTTATGTATTCAAGTGGGGCGGCGCACTTATTTTCACATGTATAGTAATTTATGGCAGGTGATCGAGCATATGAAGACAGCATAGGGACATCAAATACAGCCACTGGATTGAGCACTGAGCTTTTTTGGAGATCCGTCTCAAAATAAGCATCATTCAGGGACACAATGCTTTTGTAGACATCCACCAAAGACCCTGTCATATCTTTCTTATTTTCATTCAAGAGTTTTCCAACAGTTACAAGCGGCAATGACATAATGTGGAAAATAAAATCTACGAATTCCTTGTTTGCTTCTGCAAATACCACCTTATTTGCCACTGTGTCCATCATGATCTTCAACCTCATACTTTTTTACATCAGCCATACTCAACCGGCACAACACTACCAACAATAAATTGCAACTACTGATTTTGTTTGTTGCACAATTATGTTGATAATATATATCTCTATATATATTTGCTCGGGGAAGTTCAACGGTTGATGACTTGATGATTTAATCATTATGAGTGGTCAGTTACATTGAACTCTTGAGTATTCTCCACGAGTTGGGATCCCCTAGAGTTAATTATAGAGTTACGTTGCAAGTGTGAGAGTTTTTTAATGTTTTTTAATTTACTTTAATTTTAAGTTTTAAATTTGTGCATAATCAATATTTTTAACCGTTGATCTTTGTTGAAAATTTGAGATTTGTTGAACAATAGAGAGTTTAACCGTATTTTCCACCACATTGCACAAGTTTTAATGAATCTATTCCCAACGTTGTTACTTCGACAATTCCGAAGGTGAAAAAGTTGATGAAGTTTTTTTGATTTATGAACACTGCATGCAACATTAGGGATACGCTCCCACTAAATGAACAGGCAAATTAATACGGAAAAGCAATTGTTGAAATACTGCACTGTTAGTGGGAGAATTGCTTTATAGGCTGGCTATGAACTAACTATTCCTATTAACTTCTTACATATTTATGTATAATCTGATCTTGAAAATGAAAATAATGCAGCAAATATAAAAACAGTACTACATAATAAAAGCAAACTTTAAATAAGATGGTCAATTAGTTTGGCTGAAAACAAGAGCGAGCCACGCAAAAACAAAAGATGAATACAATTTTCATCAACGACAGACAAATGATATTGCCAGGCTAGGCCAGAAATTCGAAAGTACAAACAGTAAAGCAACTCAACCATTAAACGAGGAAGTAATAAGGAATAATTCACAAAAATAATCCCAACTTTTGGTGGTCACTTATTAAAAGACCAAACTATTGATTATCCAAATTTGGACCCAACTTCATCAAGTATTTTCCAAATTTGGACCCCATTAAAATTTTACCTACAAAAATAGGTAACATGAATTAATTAGCCGGTTGTGGACCCCACATGTGTTTTTTTATTATTCCAGCAGTTTGACTATTTGTCTTTTATCGTTCTTATAAAAGACCGTTGTTCCATCAATTTTTCTGTCTTTCTTCTTTCATTCTTCTTTCATTCTGCTTCCTTTTCTCCTTTTCAATTTTTTTTTAATTTTCCTTTTGAAGCTTTGTCCATGTCTTCCTCTAATTCAGCCTCAAGGTCTCGTTCAAATACACTAGTACAAAAAACAAGATTTGCTGCGGTTTTTTGCCGGTTATTTGCTGCGGTTTTGAACCGCAGCACTTATAGCAGCAGCAAATAAGAAAAACTTATTTGCTGCGGTTTAACCGCAGCAAAAAATAAGGTTATTTGCTGCGGTTGTTTGGAGAACCGCAGCAAATAACACCTAAAAAAATGGTGGGAAACAGGATTATTTGCTGCGGTTCTCCACACAACCGCAGCAAATAACCCTTTTTCCCTCCATTTTCTGAGGTATTATTTGCTGCGGTTCTCCAAACAACCGCAGCAAATAACCC
>PYUH01000207.1:1272555-1336036 GCA_016808085.1 Suaeda aralocaspica
AAAGACAAAATCGGAGATAGGCTTTTAGAGGTTAAATTAGTGTGGATTATTCAATGGTCAATGGTCACCTATAGCATGTGGGAGAAATACAAGGCGGAATAAGAGATAGCTAAAGGTAGCACTACAAAGTAAAAAGACAATATAACTCACTAGAACTTGTCACCACTATAAAACAACACTACTTCACATAATACATCCTTGCCAAGATGGAAGAGTAACATAAGCAAACTAGCATAGCAAAACAAAAGAAAACAATACATTATAACTTTATTCATTGGAATTATAGGGAGTGTCAGTCTAGCTAGGAATGCCGCAAATTGATCAGTGTCAGGCTACTCATCTTTGATCCAAAGGAGACGGTAGTGAGTACAGACTTAGTTTCCAAGGAAGCTTTCAGTATTGCTATCCCTGGAATAATAAAAATAAAAATCAATACGGCAATTTTAAATTAGTAAATCAAACATATGAAACGATTTTATTAAGCTTCAATTGTAATATTACCTTCTTGTTACCAAGCTGAACTTGTTCTCCACTATGGAAGTCGAGTTCTTGAGTAGGATGTGATGAGAACACAGACATGGGTTGACCTCCCAATTAATCCATCACGGCCCCCTTCAACATATCCTGGAATTCCATTAACAGAACCTTCTGGGAGAATAAATTGAAAGGTTTTCATAACCAGTGCTCCCAGACACCGAGTACTCCATCATTCCTTGCGGACACTTATGTATTCAAGTGGGCGGGCCACTTTTTCACATGTATAGTAATTTATGGCAGGTGATCGAGCATATGAAGACAGCATAGGGAATCAAATAACAGCCACGGATTGAGCACTGAGCTTTTTTGGAGATCCGTCTCAAAATAACATCATTCAGGGACACAAGCTTTTGTAGACATCCACCAAAGACCCTGTCATATCTTTCTCATTTCATTCAAGAGTTTTCCAACAGTTACAAGCGGCAAGACATAATGTGGAAATAAAATCTACGAATTCCTTTTTGCTTCTGCAAATACCACCTTATTTGCCACTGTGTCCATCATGATCTTCAACCTCATACTTTTTTACATCACCATACTCAAACCGGCACAACACTACCAACAATAAATTGCAACTACTGATTTTGTTTGTTGCACAATTATGTTGATAATATATATCTCTATATATATTTGCTCGGGGAAGTTCAACGGTTTGATGACTGATGATTAATCATTATGAGTGGTCAGTTACATTGAACTCTTGAGTATTCTCCACGAGTTGGGATCCCCTAGAGTTAATTATAAGAGTTCGTTGCAAGTGTGAGAGTTTTTTAATGTTTTTAATTTACTTTAATTTTAAGTTTTAATTTGTGCATAATCATATTTTTAACCGTTGATCTTTGTTGAAATTTGAGATTTTGTGAACAATAGAGAGTTTAACCGTATTTTCCACCCATTGCACAAGTTTTAATGAATCTATTCCCACGTTGTTACTTCGACAATTCCGAAGGTGAAAAATTGATGAAGTTTTTTTGATTTATGAACACTGCATGCAACATTAGGGATACGCTCCCACTAAATGAACAGGCAAATTATACGGAAAAGCAATTGTTGAAATACTCGCACTGTTAGTGGGAGAATTGCTTTATAGGCGGTCTATGAACAACTATTTCTATTAACTTCTTCACTATTTATGTATAATCTGATCTTGAAAATGAAATAATGCAGCAAATATAAAAACAGTACTACATAATAAAACAAACTTTAAATAAGATGTCAATTAGTTTGGCTGAAAACAAGAGCGAGCCACGCAAAAAACCAAAGATGAATACAATTTCATCAACGACAGACAAATGATATTGCCAGGCTAGGCCAGAAATTCGAAAGTACAAACAGTAAAGCAACTCAACCATTAAACGAGGAAGTAATAAGGAATAATTCACAAAAATAATCCCAACTTTTGGTGGTCACTTATTAAAAGACCAAACTATTGTATTATCCAAATTGGACCCAACTTCATCAATATTTTCCAATGTGACCCCATAAAATTTTACCTACAAAAATAGGTAACATGAATAATTAGCCGGTTGTGGACCCCACATGTGTTTTTTTATTATTCCAGCAGTTTGACTATTTGTCTTTTATCGTTCTTATAAAAGACCGTTGTTCAATCAATTTTTTCTGTCTTTTCTCTTTCATCTTCTTTCATTCTGCTTCCTTTTTCCTTTTCATTTTTTTTAATTTCCTTTGAAGCTTGTCCAGTCTTCCTCTAATTCAGCCTCAAGGTCTCGTTCAAATAGTTCGTCATTGCCTCCTCTCAGATGCTTCCACAACGAAATTGCGCCAATTCGTACAATTAGGGTTCCAGGTCCAACGTATGGAAAACGCTTCTATGGTTGTGTTCATTGGCCTGTAAGTGAATTTCTCTTAGTTGCACGAGTTAGGGGTTTTGGTAGTGTTTAATTTTGAAAACCCAAGTTTGTTAATTTTGTTGTTAATTTAAGGTTGTGTTAATTTTTGATTTACAGAGACATTGTGGCTTCTTCAAATTTGCTGATGAGGTGGATCAGGTTGCTGACCTTCAATATGAGCTTTTTGCGAGGGATGTCACTATTGCTGGGCTTGAGGTTGAGAGGGATTCTTTGGTGAATACTATTACACAGTTGAGGGAGAATAACTGGAAACTGCAAGAGGATGTAGCTGAGCTTGCAGTGGAGAATTGTGAAAGGATGGGAGCTATGGAGAATGCAAAGAATGATAAGAAGCTGTTGGGGCTGTTGTTTTTATCTTGGGTGTTCATTGCTGGTGTTCTTTTGATGAAGTCTTACTGATTTTGTTTGATAGCATAGGTTAGTTGCTGTTGATGAGGTTGTTAATGTTGGATAGGTTAGTTGTTGTTTGTAGTTATTGTGTAGGTTAGTTGTTGTTGGTGTTGAATTGGTGGAGAATTTTGCAGTAACATCCACCCTTTTGTAATGACATGATGAGTGATGAACTTATTAACTTGAATGAATGACAAATTTGGTTCTGTTACATGATAGTTTTTTTGCTTTTGATAAACATTCACATGATACAAGCAGTTTGCACTTTTACACTAAGTAGTAATATTCCAATCAAAGTAGTACACATAATGATACAAAGAACGANAAAGAATGAGACAGTGTTGTTGTTGAACCTTTCATTGCCATATATATAAGTTGTTGTTCACAACTCTAAGTACTTCATAAGGACAACAAAGTTCATGAACATTGTTAAGAAGTGTTAATGTACCAAATAAGTATGACCTTGAGTAGTTCATAACTTGAAGGTTGATAATGAACATTGTTCACAAGTGTTAATGTAGCAATACATCTTAAAACAAGAATAAACAAGTAGTTCATAATTTCAAGAAACATAATACATCACAGTTCTATAACCAAAAGGGGATCTAGTGCATAGTGCAACTAAGGCAATACATCACAGTGCATAAAGCCAATACAGTGCATAGTGGCACAACTAAGGCAGCTAAGGGTATCTACTTGTGGAGGCTTGACTAGGGTTCACTTCAGTTGATGTTTGTGTGAGTGTCCTTGGTCCTGCTCCAGAGGCATCCTGAAATTGTTGATCCTCACAATTAGTATCATGACAAAAAAATCAGTTAAACACTGCAAAAAACAAAAGTTATAAACACTAAAGCAAACACATACAACACTTACACTACTGTATGCTGTACCCTGTGAGTCAAACCAAACACCAATGCCTCTTGGTGGTACACTTCTTCCCCTGCCTCTCCCCCTCCCCCTTGTTCCTCTAACTGTAGCAGCAGCTCCTCCCCTCCCCCTTGATCTTGTTCCTCTTCCACTATGTGTAATCACCCTTCCACCCCTTCCTATTCTCTGTGGTTGAACTGTGACATTATGATGCTACTGTGACAGCTCATGCTCATGGTTTTCAGTTGTTGATGTTGTTGTTCTTGGTCTTCCTCTAGGTCTCTTACTTCCTTGGTTAGGTGGGGGAGGTTGTTCTGTGTTCTTGTTGGGGCATTTCCTCTTGTTATGCCCTTTGTGATGGCATATGGAACATGACATCTCTACACCATGCTTTGTCAATTTCCCAGGCCTCTTGGGATCCTCATAAGGATCTTTTATCCTATTTTTCCTAGGTCTTCCTGGACCAATTTTGATTGGTGGGGGATCTAATGCCAACTCAACTGAAGGCCAATACCTTTCACTCACTAGTGGAGGGATGCTAACACCATAAGCCCTAGCATACACTGCTTTTGTGTAGCATGCATCAACAAAATCTTCAGCATTCTTGTGGCAAAAATAGATAGCAGCTATAGAGTGACAGCAAGGAATACCAGTCATATCCCATGCTCTACAAGTGCATGTCCTTGCTGCCAAGTCAACATTTAAGTTTTGAAGCTCATGTGTGACTTGAAACAAAGTTGCACTTGATGGCATTACAAAACATTTGCTTGCCTCATCTTTGTTCTTCTCTAGTTTCACTTGAATTCTAGGACACACAGACCCATTCCACTTCTGCATTTCTTCACTTTTAACCACTAGCCTTTGCATTAGTTGTCCTCTGATTTCCTCTAGCATATCAATTAGGTGTTTGCTCCTAGCTGACACTATGTAACCATTGAAGGTTTCTGCCATATTGCTAGTAACAACATCAGATTTGCAGTCACTAGACAAGAATGCCCTACAGAAAACCTTAGGGTCATAGGCAATAAAAGCCTCAGCTGCATCTTCATCACTTTCCCTCAGTTCAGCTAGTGCATCTTTGAAATCAGCCTTATTGTAACTCCTAACAATCTTCCAAAACATCATTTTCATGTCTTCACCACCAAACTTCTTATGCCAATTGGAGAAAATGTGCCTAGCACAATGTCTGTGCTCACTTTTTGGGAATATAGTTGCAACAGCATTAAGTATACTCTACAATGCAAAGAAAAAAAAATGAATGCTATCAAAAGCAGATATCAATGCTACATGAAGGTTGACAACAAAACAAATCTGAAACTAAGAACAAATGACAACACAATAGCAAGTATACCTGATGTTCATCAGAAACAAACACAAATCCTTCACCCTCTTCAGCTGAAAGTGAGTTCTGTAACTTGCTCAAAAACCAACTCCATGATTCATTATTCTCACCCTCCACAACCCCCCATGCTATAGGGTACATTTGGTCATTGCCATCCCTACCAATTGCACACAGCAAAGCACCACCAAGAAAAGTTTTTAAAAAGCATGCATCAATTGCAATGATCTTTCTACAACCAGTAATCCACCCCCTTTTCACCCCCTCAAAGCAAATGTAAAACCTCTGAAATATTGTTCTTTTACTCCTTGCTTTATCAATTGTGATCATGTCTATATCTTCAGCTTGTCCAGTAGCCTTGAGTGCAGCAATATAACTTCCAACCTTGTTGTAATGTGATTTCATGGAACCATGTAAAAGTCTATGTGCTCTGTACTTCACTTTATAAGCAAAACACCTCTTCACCATGACCTTGTAAGCAAGCCTAATACAGTCAATGATCTCTTTAGCTGGCCAATGGGGTCTTGCTTTAAATACTTCCAACAACTGCTTAGCCATCCATCCAGATTTCAGTTGTGTGTTTCTCTGCATATTCCTCACACAACTGTGCTCCCCCATCACAGTTTTCACCACAAAGCAGCCCCTTCTATTATCCCAACTTCCATAAAGCCTGAATGGACATCCCTTTTGGCAATGTACACCAAGTCTTTGATTCCTTCTCTTGTTGCTAATCAAAAACCCTACATTTCTTCCTTGAAAGACTCCATATTTTGCAACTGCTTCTTTAAATTCAGTTCTACTTGTAAACCTTTGACCAACTTTCCATTTAAAGTTAGCAAAGTTTGTGTTAGGACCAACTAACAAATCACCCTTGCATTTTCTTAAACCCCTGTTCTCTTCTTCACCACTATCAGGAGGTGTGTGGATCTCCTCATCACTGTCACAGTAGTCACTAACCCAACCCTCCTTTGCTTCAGCTGCATCACAATCATCAACCACTTCCTTAGCACTTTCAAGAACTTGTGAACTTAATCTTCCACTCTGAGCATCTTCCTCCAACTTCTTTGACAGCTCTAAAATGTACTGATTCCACCCTTTAACTCTCTGCCTAGCTGTTTGATATTCTTCATCATCAGTTTCACAACCCTCCTCCAACAACTTCTCCTCTACAAGCTCCTCTAATGTATCCTCTACTGCCTCACTCTCCTCAACACAATGTTCCCTCAAAGTGTTATCCTCATCATCAGAAGTCTCACTGTCAGATTCCAAATCAGGATCAAAGTCCTCATCATCTCCACTGTCACTGCAAGATGGAGGCAGTAAATCTTGCCAAGGAATAGGACTCAAAGGCCTATCATCCTCCCATTGATAGCTTTGTGGTACATCATTCACAACAAATGCATGTGTTTTAAGGGTTTCATGTGTTTCAAAAGGCTGATCTTGTTGAGTGGTTTCAGATGAGATGAAATCAGAGGATGGGTAATGTGTTTTCAGTTCAGCTGAGGTAGACAAAGAATGTTCTTCATTAATTTCAGTTAAGATTTGTTCTACATCAATTTCAGAATGTGAGGGAGGTTTGTCTTGAGTTGAGTTGAAATAATTTTCAATAGGTTGAGATGTCACAAAATCTTGTGGTATGGACAATGCATGCTTTTTAACTACAGCTGAAGAAGAATCAGTAGGGTGTTGGATTGGTGGTGGAATAACAACAGCTTCAGGGAGATGAGATGAAGCTGCAACAGTAGATGATGGTGAATCTGATTTTTGATTAAGCTGAGATTTTTTTGCAAGTGAAGATGAAGAAGGCTTTCTGCAAGGTAGTTTTTTGGGCCTAGGTGATAATGGACCTTTGGTAGGTGACTTCAATTTATTAGGTGAAGAAAGAGGTAGTGTTTGGACATTTGGACTTCCACTGTGGACCACAAACAACTCAAGCCCCTTATTTTCAACACACAACTTTGTCATCTTCCTCACTTCATCATCATCAAAAACCTTAACTAAACCCTCATCTAATGACACATCAGGGATACGATAATAAATTGCTTCAATGTTACTATAATTCCCACATTTCACAGCTAGCTCATTTAGGTAAAAACCACAAAGTTCATCTGGATCAATATTAAAAGTCTTTCCCTCTCCACTAAAATAACGCATCTTTCTCCTATTGTCTTTCCCAAAAAAACCCCCATGCCAAATCTTCAAACATACTTCACCCTCCATCAAACAATACTAAACAACTACAACAATCAACCTGCTAATTACAACATAACAACAACAATTAACAGCATACACAACCAACCTAAAACAACCCACTTAAACAAAAGACAGAACAATGAACAACATCACCATTGAGCTGGCAGTTAGTCAATATATACAGCAACAACATCAATTCACGACAACAACAACAACATAAACAAGAACAAATCTTCACCAAACATGCATTCAAATAATTCTATTGCTTTGACTGTGAAAATAAACAACAATTACAATTGCACAAACTAAATTAACCCCAACCAAACCACCACCAACATATAAAACAAAAAAAAAAAGCCAAACTTTGTGAGTACAAAATTCAACTGAAATAGTCGTACAATAAGGCACTAACCTCGTTTATTCACACTTCAAACCCTGAATTGCAGTGTTGTCGTTGTCGAAATTGGGGATTTTGGTTTGGTTGCCCTTTGAATTTTTTTTGTTCGTTGAGGAAGAAAGGGAGGTCAGAAAGAGTAGTGAAAAAGAGTGAGTAACAGTTAAAGGGGGAAGTCAACCACTTCCCACTATTTAATTAAAAAAAATTAAATTCAATAAAAACTTTAAAAAAAAAAATGAAAAACAGCAAAAAAAAAACAAAGTTACCAATTTAGTAGGTAACCAGTTAATTAGTCCAAATTTGGAAAATACTTGATGAAGTTGGGTCCAAATTTGGATAATCAATAGTTTGGTCTTTTAATAAGTGACCACCAAAAGTTGGGATTATTTTTATGAATTATTCCAAATAATAAAACTAATTGGTTTTCGTTTTCTTTTCCAAGAAAGACGGTAGTAAGCACAGCAGTGGTTTCCAAGGAAGCTTTCAAGAAAAAAAAAAAGTGTAGTTACAACAAGTCGTTAATCAAGTATAACGGTATCACACATAAACAAATATGAGTAATTATAAAGAAGCGAGGAATCGTACACACGATTACGTTATATTATATAAAATTAGCTGTTGAAGAGTAACAGGAACCACTTTCTCAAGCAAGGAAGCAATATCCTTGAGTTGGAACTGGTGGACATTGGCTTGACCTCTAAGTTATCCATCACCATGTAAGTTACCACCTCCTTCACATATCCCTCACTTTCGCTACCGACACTGACTCTGGGGCAAGATAAGTCATCTTAGTAAACATTGGTAGATGGCAGCAAAGACAAGTTACTGTTGGGTCGTCAGTCACGGCATTTATTTGTATTATAACATCCGTGGTTTGAGTTGCACCTGAGGCACAGCGAAAGCAATTACAATGGGACACTTACAGCAGGTTGTCAACACTGATTTAGTCTCCCAATTAGAGTATTAGATTTATCACTCTTCCCAATTAATAACTTCAATAGGCAAGCACACCTATGACAGACAGTAGTCAACACTGATTTAGTCTCCAAGGAAGCCTTCAACATTGCTAATCCCTGCAGAAATGAATAAAGAAACACCACTTCCAAGTTTATTAAGAAACATTAATAATTTGAACCAACTATGAGAGACTAACAATACGTAATAAACTTATGATACCAACAAACGAATTGCCTTTAGTTGAGAATTGAACAAGGATTGTTGGAAACTAATCACCGACTTTATTACGTACTATTGCCTTCCCCTACGCAAGTAATGACTTGTGTTTCGAGTTCCTATGCTCTAACATTTAAAATTGGTCTTAGCTAGTTTATGTAGAGAATGCCAAAAGCTAACCAATAAGAGTACAAAATTGACTTCAATTTATTCTCTTGGGAAATTTTAATTATTGAGCAGCTATGAAACGTAAACTTGATTGTAATACTCAGGCTTCAGCTAGCGTTGGGAATTAACAAGCAAAACAGATTCTTTGATCTCATTTGAATATGATTATTTAAAGAGACCGGAGTACAAAACAGATAAACATCACAATACCAAAGGGCGAAGATAAAACAACCATCGTACAATACGAGACTAAAAAAGGGTTAGTTATTACAAATGAGATAAAACACAATAACAACAATTAAAAACGGTTGAACCAAGCATAGCGGCACCAACTAGGGCTAAACGGATAACCAAGTGAGCAAGAGATGCTGCAATAAACAAATGTACCCATTGGGACTGAATGGTTTGGTCAATCTGATATATGTAGGCATTCTATCTGATTCACACAGGAAAATTTTTCTTTGAATTGTGAAAATGACCTACACTTGCTTGCTTCAACATTTTCTAACTTGAGGTTGACTCTATATCAAAATCCACGATTCAAGCATTATTCAAGATCAAGTCTATAGATAAAACTTACTGGAGTAAATAAAAAAAAAAAAAAAATGCCATATTTAAAGCAATGGGATTTATATGACTACATATATAGTACTAATGAAGTAGTTTGAGTTTCTGACTTTAATTTCAGCAGGATGCTTTGCCATTACTGTATGTGTCACTACTCACTATAGTACTGCTCTATAGTAATTTCTGCATTAGAAAATAGTGTTGTAGAGTGCATGCATGGGTGAAAGCTTCAGAGATTGAAATTGCTTTTGACAAAGAAAATGGTGATACTAGAATTCCAAGATTTCATTAGTTAAACGTACATAGGCACCCTTAGCTTCTATAAGTTACAGCTGATCAGTTCACAAAAACATGAAACCATAGGGCTACCTGTCGGTAGCAAGTAGTAACATGAACATACACCACTAGCTTAATTATCTTTAATCTTTATCAATAACAAAACAACTAAACATTATTTATTAGAGGCCATAACCAAGAGACGACGTCTTAAACAGGCTGTGAGCAATATCTGGTGAGGCAATCCTATGCCTTCTTTGAAAGGAAGATAGCGGAGAGCACTGTGCTTGTCTCCAAAGACGCTTTCAACATAGCTATTCCCTGTGGAAAAAGGAAAAACAGAACACCACCGTAATCAAATGTTATTCAAGAAACAGTATGTCTAAATTTTTAATTACAAACTACTGACACAAACAATACAAAATTTAAAGATAGCAAGAGAATTGTTTTTACCTCATCCAGCCCTACTTGAACCTCTTTCTCCTCCAATGCAGAAACATCCTTGACACTAAACTTATTAATGAGAGTAATACCTGAAATAGTAGACATAGGTTTAACTTCTAGGTTATCCATCACCATGTATGTTACCACCCCCTTAACAAATCCGCTACTTCCAATTCCAGTGCTCGACGATGATGTACCCCGTGCTTCTGTTGGACCAACGTAGTTTAGGGCAGTGAGCATTTGTCGCCCACAACTATGACAAGCAAATCCTTGGGAATCAGTATAATACACACAGTTACTGTTGTTGTAGTAGTTGCACCGATAATATATTTTATCAGTTGGAGTTGGGGCATCTTTCAGGGACAACAACGGAACACTAGCAGGTGCCGTTGGCTTTAGCACAGAGTCCTTGTTGAGGTTAGGTTGCAAGTAGTCAGCACTCAAACACTCAATACTCTTGTAAAGCGCTCCGAGAGAACCCACCATCCTATCAACATTCAAAAGGTTGATGATGGTTCCTACAGGTAAAGATAATATGTGGAAAAGAAAATCCACAAATTCTTTTCCTACTTCAGCAAACAGAACTTTGTTTGCCTTTGTATCAATCAAAAGCTTCAGACTTACCTTCTTCTCTTTTTGAGCTTCCATTATGATAACCCCTTTTTTTTCTTTTGTTTTTGCTCTCTATATAAACCATTAATCTAACTCATCCATATTTATAAGGAGAATTGTGAAAGGTTACATGAACTAATGAAATATGATTCATCTCCCCTACTTAACTGTTGGGATATCGAAAGGCAGGAAATAAATTATTTACGGAGTTCCAAGAGTATAGTGCAAATATGAACTAATAAATTAGATCCCTTGATGTTGACTGTAATTATAACAGAATAGCTACTGAAGTTGTTCAAGTTCACCTCACAATCCAGTTGAATAAAATTAAGAACACTCAAACATGTAGTTAAAGTAACTTGTATGGAACTAACTACTTGATTATATTTGAATTTTGAAGTATAAAATATATTCCGTGATAAGAATTTGCCTTTTATCATGGTAACAAAGATGCTGAAGGTAAATCCAGATAAACAGGACAAACATCAAAACAAAGCCATGCACTCATGCTAATTATGAAGACAAGAAAACATACTACCATCAAGATGATAAAATAGCAAAACAAAAAATAAAACGTAAACACCTAGAGATAATGAACTAATTTAAAGCACATCTTAATTAAACTAAAGATAAGCTGCAAAAAAATCAAACTGCTTGAGTACGCGCTGAGGCCAGACTACATATTCTTTACATTCAGGAAAACAGTGGTGAGCACTTTGTTGGTCTCCATGGAAGCTTTCAGCATCGCTATACCCTGGAAAGACATATCACCAGGCCGACATTAAAATTACATTTAGTATCTACAAGTTAAGCATATTGTAGAAATGATGAGTAAGTTATACGACTAATGATAATCACCTCATTGTAGCTAACTTCAACCTGTTTCTCCCCTAAGGCAGTAAGATCCTTGACGCAGAACTTGGACATGAGAGTTATCCCAGAAATGGTTGACAAAGGTTTCACCTCTAAATCATCCATCTCCATATAAGTTACTAATCCAACATAACCCCCACTTTCTTTGTTGCTCGATAACGACGTTATATTATCAGGCTCAAAACCTGTTGGCCTAAAATATTTCGACTTCATGGTCATTAGAGAACCACAATTTGAGCAGCTTGCACCATTCGAATCTGTTACACAGCGATCCTTCTAACTTTGATTTTGACAGCAGGGTTTACACAGAAAGAATTTAACGGAACTAGGTGATGGTGGTGAAGATGTAACAGTGTTGGTCAGGGACAACACAGGAGCATTAACAGGTAAGAATCCTGCATTCAGTACTTCATCTTTATTTAGATCTTCATTGAAGTAGTCATTGCTAAGAGAATCAATGCTTTTGTAAAGCGTACCTAAACAACCCAACATGCCCTTCACATTCAAGAGCTTGACTTAGCTTGGATAAAAATCATGTATATACTCTAATTTCCTCAACAAAGACTTCGAGTAATTCGATGTACGACGTAGAGGCGGAGCTACGATTTTCAAGATGGTGGGTCACCATTAATTATGAAAGCATCCCCAAAAAATTCAAATCTAGTTCAGCAAACAACACTTGCTCTTCCTCTTCCTCTTGTCTTTCATTTCATTTTCACTCCTCTTAATATAGCATGCGTGACACCAGATTTATGGTACCCAATGACCAATGCTTGGGGAATTTCAACATGTCAATATACACAATACCAAAGGAACCAAAATCAATAGTCCAAGTAGCAGAGGTGAGAGAATGATACAAGTAAATGCAAGAGTACTTAAAGACTTTAAACAAAACTGTACAAAGGTTTGGCCATTTCAGACTCTGCTTGTCAATAGTCCAAGTAGAGGATGTAAAATTGGTAAAGGAAAGGGATCAAGGGAATACTAAAATACTCTGTATAGCGTCAATATGTTTCTCGGTTTATACATTCACGCAAGAAATAATACTACGTATATCTAAACATTTGCTGCAGAAAAACACAACGTAGGTAGTTACCCGCAAACAAAATAACAAAGCTAGAGTTTGGATTAAACCATTGATAACCAAAAACCAACAATTTGCTAATATGATCTAAACAAACAAATAAAACCGAGGCTAGGCAACAGGAGCAACATTTCAGTACATTAGTGGTATGATACTATGATCTATTAGCATCAACTAGTAATTAGAAACTGAGGTTACGTTCTTTCTTTCCTAGGAAGACAGAAGTCAAGACAGCTCGAGTCTCCAAGGATGCCTTCAGAATTTCTACTCCCTACAAGTAAAGAAGAGTTTTTTACAAAACCAATTAGTGAAACTACTCAGTCAATTGCATTGAATTGAATGACTTAAATCAATAGAGAGCTAAGAGATCAAAAGAGCACCTCTTTCAGACCAACAACAACTTCTTTCTCAACCATAGAAGAAACATCCTTGACATGAAACTTGTTCAACAGAGTGATAGCAGAAATGGTAGACATAGGCTTCACCTCCAAATTATCCATAACCATGTACGTCAGAAGCCCTCTCACATATCCCCCACCTCCACTGCTCGATGCTTTCCTATTTTGTGAACTTTTAGGGTCAACATAGGTCATCTCAGTAGTCATGGAGTTGTGACAATCAGGACATATCACATTCGGCTCATCAGATACATTCGCACAGCGAGGATAACTGTTAGTTCTAGAACACCTATAGAACTTCTTTTCAGTTTGGGCATCAGTTATCGACAACAAAGGTACATTAACAGCAGGTCTTGGGCTCAGAACAGCGTCTTTATTGACATCTTCTAGCAAGTAATCACCATTGAGTGATTCGATGCTTTTGTAGAGGTGAGTGAGGCATCCTGCCATCTCTTTAACTTTAAGGAGTTTCACAATAGTTCCAACAGGCAACGACATCACGTAGAAAAGGAAATCCACAAAGTCTTTGCTAGCTTCAGCAAATAAAACCTTTTGCCCCACCGAGTCTATTAACAGCTTCAGGCTCACCTTTATCTCTTTACTCTCTTCTGCCATATTCCTAGTTTATATATATATATATATATATGCACACATAAAAGAAAAATCATCAACCAATATACATGACCACCTATGCCGCCGAATCATATAGCTATATGTAAACATACATATACTTCACAAGTTCACATACATCATACACCCTATGCATCATGCCATCCAGACAAATTATACATGCATTTCAACATTATACATCTTACCATCACCAATAATAAAACTAATTAATCAGATTGCAGGAGCTTACAAACAATCAAGTGACGGCCTACATTGAGGCAAGGGGTGTCACCCGCCACGTACACCAATATAATCTTCAATATGTTGGTAACTAATACGGTAAGACTTGGCCCGACACTAAATAAAATACACCATCTAGAATGCAGAATGCAAAGTAACTGCTTCTTAATTTCTACATTATCAATATCTACCATTTTTGAAGGCCAAAACAGGTATACGTATGCCATAATTCTAATTTCTAACTGATAAACATGTATACTTCACAAGACTGATGAATATATCAATTATCCACTGAAATTACTACGCTGCTGCCTATAAGATACTAAAAATTACACATTTGCACAAATTTGCCATAATTGATTGCTTACATGAAAAATTAATACTCTATTAATGTTAGCATGTTATATTGTTATACTCTAATTAAAGTATGCAACAATCAACGACGAAAAAAACAAGACAAGCAAATTAACTGCAATATCTAAATTATTGAACTGTTAAATCATACTACAATCAAATTTAGCAGCATAATACCACAAGAATTATACATACAATTGGGGCTTAACTTAAGTAGAATGATTAGGTAATAATAAATTTACTTACTTAGTTGTTTATAGTGAAAATTGCAACAACAAATTGTTGAAGGAAGAAAAGGCGAGAAACTGTGATTAAATTTTAGTGTCAATGAAAACTACCTCTTCAAAATCGTGAGCATGCAATGAAATGAAACCCTAATTAATGATTGTACGTGCAACAGTAAATTGGCGGGAATTATGCTGAGGTGTCGGGCTAATGTTAACTTGGAGGATTAATCCGCTACAAAATTGTGGGCTCAACTTCACAAGCCCAATCGTTTTGGCACTACGGCCCAAGCATACATGAACTATTCTCAACTACATTAATGCACGTGGGAATGCACAATACAAAGATTGACTAGAAAATGCTACGTGTAGCTGAAATTTTAATTAGGAACTTTTTTTTTTTTTTTTTAATCTCAATTAGTCACAACATTCCACCCTGATAAGTATTATAATAAAAAAAATTGAAATCATCAATAAGCTAATAAATCGTGATGGTTTTAACACCTACAATGTGTGTTATTTTATGTTTGTGTCAAAATAATTTTGATTAGTTTGATCATTATTATCTTCAATTTTTTTCCTTAAAATACGTGTCGAATTAGAAAGTTTCGACTAATTGAAGGTGAATGAGGGTGTGTTTTTATTAACATTAATTATCCAACAAAGTATTGAATATGAGAGGAGCCGAAAAATAGTGAAAACATATATTATTGGAGATAATATTACCTTCACCACGAATTAGTTACAACAAAAATAATAACTTGTGAGGTATAAAATGATTGTTTGTTACATCTCATTCGTGGCGGAGGTAGTATATAATTTGTCAGTTATGTGTTAGTCATAAGATATGTTTTCGTGTAAGGAAAAAACCTTATCCTTTACAATTAGCTGGGTTTATCAACTCACATAATTTACTCATTAGCGAACCATCAAGCAACATAATCAATTTATTAGTAATGCTTCAAGGGAACTAAAAGGATAAATTAAATTGCCATTGAGATATTGTATTGGATGCTGCACCCTCGGAACCATATAAACATTAAAATCATCAGCTATAGTCACGCTTTTCACTTTCGGGGTTTTGGCTACGTTCTCGAAAAAATATTGATCTAAAATTTTACATATTGATTCTTAAAATTAAACAAGAAGAGGCTCTTAAACAGTCGAAAACTTCTTTTCAAGGGAAGTTAGAAAGAATATATAATTTGGGTATGTGAGTTGGATTAGAGAGTATCATAAATCAGGTACTCAACTTGAGGGTAGTAAGAAACGCTTGTATGCAAGTCACAAAGTTTCTAATACGCTTCATGTAATATTATTGCATGATATTTTGGAAAATGTTTCCAATTTTAAAATTAAATTCTAGCAGCAAGAGTTTTCTAAAAAGTCAAAACTTCTGATTATAAGAAATTCCGTGGTTTGTAGATTATTAAAAATATGATACATCATGACAAAATACTACAGTGTACTTAGTTAAACTAGTTATTGTTTCTATGGATTTGATCTCAATTTTAGCAACTTACAAAATCTTTATTTCTTGACCAATATAAATTTCTCATGCTCTTAAGTTTAATGATAATATAGGCAGTGTATCACTAATTAATAAGCTAAAAATCCATTTTTTATTTTTGTACACTTGATCAGTTTTTGACATGTTAAAGTGTAGTTTGAGTTGAGTATAAATAAAACATATTCGGATCGATCTGTTTACTACCCTTCATGAAACGTTTAGATAATCAAATTTTGTAAAGTGAATAGTACCTTAGGTTCTAAACCATCAAATGTAGTCTTATATACTCCTTCGTTTAAAGTAGTTTCAATATTGTAGCCTTGTGGCACTGAAGTAAAGTGCATCGACCGTTCACATGATTATTATTGTTAATAATAAGGTAAGAATTATATAAAATGTCAATTAAAGTAGCAAACTAATTTCTTGTAAACTCACATGGCTTTAGTAGACCCATACTGCCATACATAGTGGGAGAATAGTCGTAAATTATAATTGGAGGTTTAAGATCACCTTTATACTTCGTACGTTTTTTAAATTGTTAATTCTTTTATGGATGCCGAGGTTTGACAAATATAATGAGATTGCCAATCTATTTAAAAAAGAACAATTGATGAGAGTTAATCCCTTGCTTGTCTATGACAATTGAGGACCTAATTTGTAATGTACGTTGACATGTTCATTGAATTATCAATAGATAACTAGTAATTCTGCCCAGGCGTTGCCTCAGACAACATGTCTAATATACGTGTAATAATGAGAAAGACAACTAAGATGCTATCTTAGTATGTCACGTTTTATTTATACTAAGCTGAGTTTGTTATTTGTTGCTGTTATTCTAAGTTTACTATTAAAACAATATATTTAAAAAATTGGGCAAAAGTCACCAAAAACATCTAGTTGAGTTGGTAATTGTGCTGAATTTATTTACATAGGTCTTAGATTTGATTTTTGTTAACATTATATTTTTGGTTGAATAATTGGATATAACATATGTGTCTTACGTACATGGCGCAACGGTTGAGTATAACTCAAGTACCTTGAATACATGGCACAATTATGGTGAGGATTGTGGAAGCTTAGAAGACGCACATACGTTGTCTCAAACGTCTTTTGTAAATGATGAGTGGTGTTTGAGAACAATATATATATATATATATATATTAGACATTAAAAACACTTAGGTGAGTTGGTAATTGGCTTGGATTATGTAAGAGAGGTCATGAGTTCAATCTTTATTGCTATTATACTTTTGGATATATTGTATCATATGTTGCATATGTGGCACAAAGTTGGAAATAGGTTGTACACATGGTGCTAGGCAGGTGAGAGCTGAGGAGATTACGTGGCACGTTTTCATTGCCCAAAACACCTGTATTACATCATAGATGGCATTTTATGTTTATAATTTTCAAATTTCCAATGCAATTAGGGTAATTTACCATTTCCCCCTAAGTTATTCACAATAAAAAAAACTCAAAGAAAATAAAAAGAAGGCGTAGCAAATTAAGATTTCAAGTAAATGGCATACCACATACTTGTAGTAGTAATAGTTAAGATCAGAAAAAATAAAGTTAAAGATTTCAAGTAAATTGCATACCACATACTTGTAGTACTAATAGTTAAGATCACGAAAAATAAAGTTATTTTATTTGTTGAAGATGCTTTTAATCATGATTGTAGATTCAAGTTTTCATTCCTAGGAGTTGATACAAGCCACAGTGTCCCAAGCATGTGCATTTGACTAATAGTTACATAAATTTACATCATACTTTTTCTATAGTTTCGTAGATTTTAATTTCCAACATACGTTATGATTTATAAAATGGAAGTTTGAACTATAATTTCATGCTTAAATTCCTTGTTTTTATTCACTATTATCAGGGATGGAGTTCACATTGTATAAGGGGGTATGCATGAAAAAATACTTAATTTTTTTTATAATATGTAACAAGTTTGAAATTTAACTTCCCTACTTTTTCTTGGTTTTCATTCCCTATTATTAGGGGAAGAGGCCACAATGGTCCAAGGGTGTGCATGTGAAAACAGTTACAATTTTTATAATTTAGTAATTTTTGAAGTTTAACTATAGCTTGGTAGATTTTCAACATACGTTACGTTTTACAAAAGAGAAAGAGGTCACAATGCATCAAGAGGGGTACAAGTGAAAATGGATACAAAATTTTCAGGCAATAACAAGTTTGAATGCTCTAACGTAACTTCCCTACTTGACCTCGTTAGTTTATGGTTTTGGATTAATATTATATCATCTACTTGCATTATACTTGCATGTAGAATATGTTACACAGAGAAAATGTTACACAAAGAAAATGTTATAGTGCAATTTGAGAATAACAAGGGCAACCTTTTTATGGCCAAATTTAAACATTTCATTTTATTTGTTTAGAAAGTATTGCTTTTAAACTTAATCTCTAAGGGAATAATCATATTTAATTCTAAATTTTTGTTTTGAATGATTTTGAAAGAAAATACGACTAAATTAAGAAATATATTAGTATTTCATTTTCACATTAACCTTTGCTTTATAAGATTAAGAGTTTATAAAAAATAATTAGGCACCAATTAAAAACAATACAATTTTTGCCCTTACATAATTCTTAGAACGAACTAAATACAAATTATTTGCAGCTATTAAAAATCCTAAATCCTTCGCTATTTATGCAATGATTTTCTACCATCCCATGCTCATGCCTCCATGAAGATAAATCAAAATTAGAATGTATAAATCTTTGTTAATTTTTTTTTACGCCACCAAATACTGACTTAAATTAATTAGTTGTATAAATTAGAGATTATACACCAAACCAATAATTTCCACGAAGAAGAAAAGGACAATTAAACAAATACGGAGTAATACAAATTACAAACAGAACAAAGACATGCTTCCATTTTCCCTTTTTTCTTTAATTTAATTTTTTAATTAATAAAATATTACGGAGTATTTTACAAAAGGAAACGACCGACGACCCTTCCGCCATTGCTAATATCTCTTCTCCATTAATCTCCTTCCCCCTTCAAAAAAAAAAAAAAAAAAACGCGTTTTCACCTTCACATTATTCTCCATTTTCTCTCACTTCAATTTACTTTATTACGACGTCGTTTCACTCACCTCTAACCTCCATTTGACTATCATTCTTCCTTCTTCCTGCTCATCTCTGCAACAAATTCATCACTTTTTGATTACTATGATATTTTCGCAATCACTTAATTCTCCTAAAATCACCTCAATTAAACATTTCTAACCTTTAATTCAATTCCTCAATTCCAAATAAAAAATGTTAGATCTCTAGCAAAACAAAACAATAAAAATAAAAAAAAATCCAAATTCATTCAATCATTCAAACCCTAGGGTTTTCAATTTCATCGTCGTTTTCCCCCCAAAAAAACCCACAATTATCAATAATGAAGACGTCAAGCAGATTCTTCACAATAGGACTAGTAACAGCATGGTACTCATCAAACATAGGAGTACTACTCTTAAACAAATATCTGTTATCCAATTACGGATTCAAATACCCGATCTTTCTAACCATGTGTCATATGACAGCATGTTCATTGCTTAGCTACATTGCTATAGCATGGTTAAAGATGGTGCCTATGCAAACTATCCGATCTCGAGTTCAGTTTATGAAGATCACTGCTCTTAGCCTCGTTTTCTGTGCTTCGGTTGTTAGTGGAAATATATCATTGAAATATCTTCCTGTTTCGTTTAATCAAGCTATTGGTGCTACTACTCCCTTTTTCACCGCGGTTTTTGCTTATCTTATTACTTTTAAGAGGGAGGCTTGGCTTACTTATCTTACTCTTGTTCCTGTTGTTACTGGTGTTATTATTGCTAGTGGGGTAATTTTTACTTTCTTATCCTCTTATTTTAATTTTGATTGTCAATTGTTTAATTTTGGAGTTTTTGTTTTGGGAAGATTGTGGCTTTTGGTGATTTTTATATGAGTTTTGTATAAATTAATTGAATTTTGTGCCATTGTGTTTTGGATAAATGTATAAGTTCATAATTTGGGGGATTTTGGGTTAAAGTCTTGCTGATTGTGCTAATTGGTTTAGTTTGACTTCATTCGAGCTGTCTAATGTTTGTGTTGTGATTGTTTATCAATTTATTTTTCTTCAGAAGAAGGTCAATGGAGACGCTTTCTTTAGCTGTTAATCTGTGATTGTGATTTTGCTAATTTGTAGGTGTATATTAACGATAATGTAGCAGATGATTTTAGGATTTTCTAAACAGCTTTTGGTTATTTTGGTTTTCGTTGAATGTTATAATTGTTGTATATTCGATTACTGGTTTTCTTTGGGTTGTTTATTGCTGATTTTGGTGCTAACATATGTTTGTTTTTCGATTGAGATTGTTTATCATCTTATTTTGGTCAGAACAAGGTCAATAGAGACGCTTTCTTTAGCTATGATTGTGATGTACTTAATTTTTTAGGTGTATGTTAGTGATAATGTAGCTGATTTTATAGAACGTTGATGAAGTGATGTATTTTCTAAAATAACTTTTGGTTATGGTGTTTCTGCTCAATGTTTGGAGGTGTCTTAATTGGTATATAATCGTTGACACGTGTTGTTTTAGATTGTTTTTTGTTGTTTTTGGTGCTAATATATGCTTGTTTGCGCTTTACTATTGTAGAGTGAACCGAGTTTCCACCTTTTTGGATTTTTGATGTGTGTTGGTGCAACGGCTGCCAGAGCTCTTAAATCAGTGCTTCAGGGTATTTTGCTGTCATCGGAAGGGTAATGATCATTGCCTTTTGCATTCTCGTGTTGCTTCTCTTTGTATTTGAAGTATAGTTGACTAGTTTTTCATTTGTTCTACATCCTTAATTACTGTATGTATATATTTTGTTGATGGGAGACTAATTTGGACTTTGAAAAAATTGGTAGGGAGAAGCTGAATTCTATGAACCTCCTCCTTTATATGGCTCCGATAGCTGTTGTTTTTCTTCTACCTGCAACATTGTTCATGGAAGAAAATGTGGTTGGCATTACGCTGGCTCTTGCAAGGGAAGATATTAAGATAGTGTGGTATCTGCTTTTCAATTCTTCGTTGGCTTACTTTGTGAATCTGACCAATTTCTTGGTCACCAAACACACAAGTGCTTTAACTCTTCAGGTATGCAAATGAATTGTCAATCTATTTATTTCGTAACAATTCTTCGGTATTAGATTATAAATCTTAGGCAAATCTCTGATATGATTTTATCACATGCATATTCTGTTCTTATATGAGTTATATCCTGGTATAATCTTAGTTTGTTAGTTTGTTGGTGCAGATTAGAGACTTTATATCCTGCTCTGCTATGTTTTTTTGTCTGCTTTAGATTTTATGAACGAATACCTGTGTCTGATCTCTTTAGATTTGTTAAACGGGTTTGTTGTATGATTACCTGTCTGATCGGAGCTGCCAATCTTTTTTGTGTCAATGAAAATGATGACATGTTATGCAATCTTACCCCACACATATTCACACACAAAAGCCTCCAGTCCCAAGTAGCTTTTAATAATGCCTTTGAAAATACATTTTTGCATCACCAAGTGGTCAAGTTAGAGATTAATCGAATACCATTGGGATCAATTGTTTGCAAATCGATATCCTAAAGCCTGGTATATTTTGAGTTGTAGTTATGTTACTAGTTTTTCCAGTGTAGAGATGAGAGTGCTTGATTCTTTTTGGTTTTTGGCAAGACTATATTGTTATATGCTGTTGCATTGTACTGATCTTTTCTATGTGAAGCAATTGATCTAGAGTCTGGACCGCAGTTCTGTGGTTTTCTGGCTTAGTCATGTAATTTGTAAATGCTTGGCATTTCTTTTCTGTTCACGTTATTTGTGCTTGGCATTTTTCCTCCATGTATGGTAGTTGAACCTTAAAACTTTTTCCTCCTTTTTAAGGAGCTTACTTTAAGATATTTATAAAACTTTGAATAATGATTTTAGCAGCTGATCGGTTATGAGTTGACTACATGAGGGGAGTGTCTTCCATGACCATTAGGTCAATGCTTTGAAAAAAAGAATTAGGTAAAGGATTAAGCTTCCTTTGCAGTAGAATTGTAAATTGATGAATTTAAGGCTCCGTTTATCACATGCTAGGATATTGTTGTTGGAATTTGGTAGAGGAACTATGGACACGAACACCTTGCTGATTTTGAACTGTAAGATGTTGAAAGCTGAACATTCATAATTCATTGGTGATTGTTGGATTTGAGTATGTATGTCTTTTGGTGTTGAGTTACTCCATAAAATGATGCGTTCTTATGTAAGTGTTGATGTCTTTAAATGACATAGATTCAGTTTCTTGTAAGCTTCTGTTATCAGAAGAGTTGTTGCCATTCTGCTGTTTGTCTGCGGTTATCCAAAGAGGTTTATAGGTAGTAATTTCAAAAGTCCAGTGTAAAGTTTTGCTTGAGCCTAACAACTTTTAATAAGGTTTACAATGCCATTCCATATTTTCATTTATAACACCGCAGTTCAGTAATATTTCAGTATTTTGTTTATGCCAGGTGCTTGGAAATGCAAAGGGTGCCGTTGCTGTTGTAGTCTCAATTTTGATCTTTAAAAACCCTGTCTCAGTTACTGGAATGCTTGGTTATGCACTCACAGTCGTTGGGGTCATCCTTTATAGTGAAGCCAAGAAACGAAGCAAATGAACAATTGTAGAGAACTAAATAGGAAACAATGTTTTCTCATATTCTTCCTACCTCTGACGAACAGCATGACTTGCGAAAGGAGCAAGGAGCTGACAATTTACTTATTATTGGAGACAAGTTCTGCAATTTGTATTACTTAATCTCCCTTGTAAGTTTTGGGGTGAGTTTTTGCATGTACCATCAACACCAAAAATGAGTTAGTAATCTTATAATGTAGGGGTTAAAAAGAAAAAGGAAAAAAAAAAGCAAAATGCTGTTTCTTTATTCTTCTTATATTGGGGGTGGGGGATGTTTTGTATTCTTTTAGCAAAAAAGTTGTAGAATTGATTCTCTATACAGTTGCCCTTTTGTTCAAAATTGAGAAATTAATGAAAAACATTCACCAGTTAATGATTTTCGCTTGAAGGTTGTCATCTTTAATCCCCTACCCTGTGATATATGCTGGTATATTTACAACCCTGTTGAGAATGATGTACTGCTTAACTGTAACTAATTGCATTCTTTTTACAAGGTTGTGGAGCTTTTCAGCTCTTCAGGGCGTCCAAACCGGCTTTGCCATGGAAACAACTACCCTAACCAGATTACCAGTAATGTTGCATTCTATACAAATGAAATTAAACATTAAAAGTGTAAGTAGCTAATTTAGCTCTATTTACCATCTTAGCAAATAATTTTTTCAACTTGAGTACGAGTTTAGCAAGACAAGAAGATTGAACTTAAGAGTCATTTAAAAGTCAAAATCAGCTTGCTTTGGAGTTTGGAGTTGGGATGTTATCCCTGCAATAGCAAATGAATGGCAAATGGATCAATTTCTTGGCGTCCCCAGAGTAAACCAAAAATGGACAGTTTTTAACTTATTATCATGTTTGAAAAACATTTTTTAAACATAACACTATCAAATTATATCTATGATCTTTATTTAGTACATAACCAAACAAAGTAAATTTGCTGCAACAGCCAACAGCAACACGTAGAAGCTTGAAACAATTTGGCAAAAACAATCCTAGAACAACTCCTTTCATCAAATAAACCTGCTTGTCCATGTTGCAATCAGCTACAGCAATTCGAAAGTGAACTCTTGGAAGCTTGAAGAAAGCCCTGAATTTTAACTACCCAATCACACCCCGATTTACATCAAAATGGTTTCAGGACCAAAAATAATGAAATGCTAAATTGGTCCTGATAACCTACCCATAAACAAACACATAACATTGCTCCTCAAATCTAAGCCTAAGACTACTTACTATGGACATGCTTAATAAGATCAAGGACAACAGGTGGTACACTACTCCACTTCCATTACTTCATCTTCCACCTTTGAATGTGTTGTGTCTATTGTAGGCTTAATCTCAGCTTCAGAATCAGTTTCCATCTTAAAGTCTTGATCAATAGCTTGAAGTTCTGCCTTCACCGGCCTTTTCTCCACTTTAGGCTTCACATCTACTTCACTTTCAGTTTCCATCTTAACCTGATCCTCTCCATTCTCAGCTTCAGCTCCATTTTTGTGTTTGGTTGCCACTACAGTCAGAGGCACAGCTGCTAGTGCTTCAAGTTCTTCTACTTCAGGTTCTTGTTTCTCGGGTTTAGCATGGTTTTGAGTTGGCGTCTCTGTCCTTGGCATGCTGTTAGGCTGGGGATTGGTCTCTAGCTCCTCTTCTTCAATCTTGGGAGCTAGGTAATACCTGACGTAGCCTATCTCAGCAATCTTGTATTCTACCACTACAGGCATATCCGAAGATAAGCTTATGGTCACTTGGCTGCATAGAGAGGTTGCCTTGGTGAAGGTAGTCATATACTTCAAGGCAAAGGTCAAAACAATTGGTTCCTTCATCTCGATGATTGTTGCCTCCTCAGGCTGTCACAATACCAACCATAAAAAGTACGAGTTCTTGATCTAGGATTTTAGGAGAAGCATAAATTATAGTAATAACACACAATTCCTGTAGTGAGATGGAACTAACCTTCTCAGTCGATGAATTCTGTCTGCAAGTAATGTTTCCTGATCCAATGTCACCTTTGGTGGAGAAGGTCACACCTTGCTTCGACACAGAAATAGTAACTGCCATAATCAAGTAAATTCAATTCAGTAAGGCTCTTGTCTATTCAAACATAGGGAGCACCCTCTTATGAACCAGAGTTCTTTGATTGATCATCTTACCAGTATCACCAATGGTGGACAGATTCGAACATATGGTAGCAAACTCCAATGATGGCATACGAACTATTGCATCGTACTCAGAATCTGGAATCCCGAGATGGTCACTGTCAATGTCCATCAGTTTCATCTCAATGTCGGATATCTTGTCTTGAGCTTCACAACAAACAATACGAAAATGAGTCTATACTGATAATAACAGGCAGCAGTTTGAGCTATAAAAACATCTTACTTCTGATGATAATCATCAACAAGAAAGCAAAAACCCCATACCAACTGTTATGACCCCATAGTAATGTCTTAATTACAAGTCCAACAAGACAACAAAGTTCAGTCAGTCAAAAGACAATAATGAATCAATGATCAGTGGAAGCATACTAAAACCGCGTGTTCATCACTTCACCCCCTTTAGCACACAGGCAAACAAGTTCAGCAAGTCAGTAAACAAAAATGATCACTAGAAGCATACTAATACTGCGATTAAAGTTTAAGGTTCATCCCCTCCAGCACATGATTGAAACAATTTGCATAACATATTAACATGTCAAAGAGAACTACAGTGACTAACATTTGATCGAGGTGCACGAAAAACACAATGCTCTTCGTTAAAAAAGTTAAATTTCTGAAGAGCATTCAAGAGTGAAGAACAAATGAAATTACACTGCAGATAAAAGAGGATGGGAATCATGAGCTAAAGGGTAAAAATCGAAATTCAATTGCTTATCATTTTATCAAACTATCACATTGACATCCACATCACATACTTTTATAACTTTTAAGCCTCAATTGATTGGTTTCAAAACCCTAGAATCAGACTTTCCCCCAAAAAACCCCAATTAAGCCAAGCAAATAACAAATCACACCTCAGCAAAAGAAGAAGTAAGTACATACAAGGGCTTTCGAACATGAAAGTGACGGTATCAGTGCCGTCATCAGCTTTGATAGTGATGATGTCATCATTGGAGGCGCACTTAAGCATCTTAGCCATGTTAGCAATGCTCATACCCATGGAGAAGCTACGATCACAGCGGAAATGCTCGAAACCTTCAGAACGAATAAGGAGGGAAACAAGAGCCACGTGGCTGGAATCCATGGCTTGGAGGGAGAATCCAGTAGAAGAACAGTCGAAATTGGCGTCATTAACAAGATCTTTAATGGCGTCAATTAGCCTCTTCAATAAACTCCCTTGTACTAGCCTTAATTCAAACATCGTTTTTTCAGGGTTTTTTTGTTTCTGGGGTTTTGAGGAGAGGAAGTTGAGAAGAAGAAGTTGCAGGAAATGAGAAAGTGGGGGTTGTGGGAAAACCTGCTTCTGTAATGTGCCCTTTATATATCAACATAAATTGGCGGGAAAATGTTCCCGCCAATATGCTATTGTTTATTTGGCTTTCTTTCAACGACGTCGTATGGGGTAAGTTTGATTTATATGTGATTTTAATTTTTTACCTTTTTTGTGTTTTTTTATTACTGTACAATCTTGTTTAGTACGGAGTATGAAACTGCTACGTTTTCCTAAACACAACAATTTTTCAATGATTTTTATTTTTGGGTGAATGTAAAGTTCATTTCTTTCCTTTTTAATATAATCCTCTATCAATTAACTTTCTTCTAAATGTGACGATTCACACGTACAAACTCCCCGACAGCCCATCATAATTATAAATCCATAGGTCACTAGCTATTCACATACAAGCAAATAGAGTTTCCTTATTTTCAAGAGAATTCTCGATTCTTTGCATGGGCATAGAGCCATATGAGAACACGGAATGGACGAGTGTCCCTCCAATTGTAGAAAAAGAAATCTTGTTTAATAGTCTACAAGAGCAAAACAAAATAAATAAATTAATCAAAACTTGCTTTAGGTTCAAACCTTCTCCCTTATTTTTCAAAACCCTTTTATTGATTAATTATCCATATGAAATATAACCACTTCATATATATGATCAATTTTTTTTATTGGCAAATTATCTAACCTTATGTTACGATAATAGATTCATATATATCAAATAATGGATTATAAGTCGCTGCGTAAAATTATGATTTATATTGATACATTCAAAATTTGTCTCTATGTTAAAAATATCAACTCCGCCACTGTTTTTTGTGATCAACGTGTTTGTGTTTCGAAAACTCTATTTATTTTCCTTTTTCAAAAATCTTGAATACAGATGGGAAATCGGTGAATCAATGTTGTGACTTATGAAGCATTTGCACATAAACTCTCAAAATTCCCATAATATCAAACAATTTTGAGAAAAACTCCCCATAAAATAAGTATTCACGTACGAAATTAATTTCCTACAATCTACCAAATGAGCTCTAAGAAATAAGATCGATGGTAAACAATTTTCCCATAATAAACTGACATAAGAATGTGCAATTTGCAGAAGATATAATGTCAACTTAGTACCAATATTCAAAGCAACTGACGATATAATGGCCTTAATCTTCTTCTTGGTGTAGGTATATTTCATAACTTCTATTGCTTTTCAACCCCACGTTTTCCCCTACTTTATAATCTTAAAATTGACTTGGTAAATATTTGATTAAACAATTTCTGAGATTTATTTGATTATTGTTGTTTTATTGTCGAATATCGAAGATTGTATCACGTCACTGCTTATTATAATCAAAGTAAAACCCCCCATTTGATTTTGAATATTGCTTTTATTAGGTTTTGACAAAGTCATTTTTTCTGATTTTTTCACTGTTGGGCAGTTGGATTTAAAGATTATAATTATTAATTAATTTAATCAAGAATAGTTCTTCATTTGCTTGCCTTAATCTAATTTTTTGTGCCACATGTGTTATAATTGGTAATTTTTGAGTTTATCCATCCACTAATATTTAATAATTATTAATGTATATATGTATAATTGTCAATGGCAATTTGCTTTGATGTTTAGATTGAGTGAAGGGAGTTGCAACTTGAAACTTTTAAATTAATATTTGAAGCCCTTTTTATTTAAATTTGCATGTCAAAGAATTGGTATTTCAGTTCAAAAAAAAAAAAAAGAAAAGTTTGCAGCTTTTTAAATGCTTCATTTTGAGGGTCTAATTCTGTTGGGAATAAGCTAATAGCTGTTCCACTTCAACTATAATTATGAATTCCAGTATGTTGGTGTATTTGCTGCTTATGCTCTCATGTTGTTGGGTTGTAATTGCAACAACAGATTCTACTGACTGTAAGTTGATGTTGTCTGTAATTGAGCTTCAAGTGTCGTATATCGTTATTTTGTTCGTCTGTGATGCTTAGCATGTTAGAAGGGTTGGCTAGAAAGTAGCTCATACTATAAGGCAAGGCTACTGAGTAGAGATTTCGGTTCTTCATTCTTGATAGTTTTTGTTCTTTTTATGATGTCCTGCTCTTTTACAGTTGTAATCGAGAAATATTGTTTTATTCAACATCGTATATAATTGAAGCATCATCGTTGCATTTGAACATGCTTCACCTTGCTTGATCAATTGTGATTATCTCAGAACCAGATTTTACTTAAGCTAGTGCAACTTCTTCAACAACCTGTTTAAGATGATGTCTCTTTGGGTTAATGGAAGTTTATGCCTTTCAACTTTGTTCCTGGGTTGATAGTTGACCACTGTTGAAGTGTTGATTCATTCATAAAATACGTTTTTTAATATCTACACATGTCTCAGTTGTGTAATTGCTTTGGCTCTTCTAAATGAAACATCACGATGCAGCGACCGTAGACACATGTCAGAGGAATTGGGCATTTTAGTATAATCTAGCTGATCTCCTAGATTTTAGGTTCTCTCATCACTCTCATCTCCATTTAGCTATTGACATTTTTATTCCTGTAGGATATGCTGACATAATTGTTTCCCGGTAGTGTAGATTGTACCCTTTCAGCTTTGGGTGGGCTGGATTAGTATAGAGGAAACATTTTTGTTTTTCGTAACATATGAACGGGTTTTGGACTTTTGCTTTCTTCCGTTATACATTTTCATTTCTGCTTCTACTTCGTTCATGGTTTTGGTCCTTTTATTACTACAATAATTACGGAGTATTATTGTTATGTGTATTATTATTATTTTTTATCTGTTTCTGATTGTATTGATACTAGATGTGATATATCGTGCAGTGGCTGCATTGAGATCTCTCAAAGATAAATGGGAAAACACACCACCAAATTGGGGTGGAAGTGATCCATGTGGTCAGAAATGGGAGGGAATTCACTGTAATGATTCACGTGTGATTGAGATGTGAGTATTTTTCTTTGCTAATTGGAAACTTACAGTCAATGGTTTCCATTGTGTTACTTAATAAATAATTAAATATGGTTGACTGGCTGATTTACTAATCCAATTTATATGACATTGCAGTATATTACCAGGCACAAATTTAGCCGGTCCATTGCCTGAAGACATCCTGTCAATATCTGAACTACAGACTTTGTGAGTTTTACACTATATTGCTAAAATCACGAGCTATTTTTTTTTTTTTTTTAATCTTTTGAAAAGTGAATATTGACGATTGAGGAAACTCATTTTAAGAGAACCTTACCAAGTTACTGAGGCTAGCAGTAAATGTATCATCTTCTATTAGATATTGAACACTTGTGACAATTGCAGTGTAGATTCAGATGTTAGTCACAGAAATGCATTCATCTAAAGCCTAAAGGAGACATTTTGATAGTTAGAATGATTAGCTTATGATGATTTTGTTATAAATAGAAAAATCTTTCGGATATTTTCAAATGTTATAGCGCAAGGCTATACTTTGTATATTGATATTTGGGAGTTTAGTTTGTCAAAAAGGGTTTAATGATATCCTATGCTGTTGCTTAAGAAAGATAAAAAAGAAAAAAACTGTTTTCCTAGCATAAGATCAAACTCTAAGGTTCCTTCTTTCTACTACTGATGTGAGCTGTTCTGGTTTAGTGATATTATTCATACTGGTTTGTGTCATTTCAGGCCAGACACTGATATATAAAAATTGATGAATGTTTTTATGTTCTGACTTGTGTTTTGCTCATTAGTGTCACTCTATTTCCTGAGCATACTAAAATTATGGCAATGAACTTTGTTTAAATGAATTAACATCTTTCTTATTATTCATCGACTTCTGAATTCCCTTTTTACTACCTTATTCTTTTTAACTATGATGATCTACAGGGATCTAGCAAACAACAGAGGTCTGACAGGCCCTCTTCCATCAGATATTGGTAGCCTGAAAAATTTAGTAAACCTGTAAAGATTTTTTTTTTATCTCCGTTGGTTATAAACCTATAAATATTTATGTCATTGGTTGACTGTTAGTGTGTTCTGATTATTCTCATGTCTCCCTTTTTATTAGTGTTCTCTTGGGCTGTAATTTCTCTGGCTCGATACCAGAGTCCGTAGGATCTCTACAGAAACTTACTCACTTGTATGAATTTCCGTGCACCTCTCTTCTTTTTCTGAAAATATATCTTCTCCAATCTTTTGGAAGAGAGAGTCTTGCATTACAACCTGATAAATCTAATTCTTCTAACCCTTCCTTTGCAGGTTTTTGGATCTGAATCAATTTAGCGGAAACATACCACATTCCATTGGCAACCTCACTAATCTCATCTGGCTTGATCTTAGTAACAATCAATTGGATGGAACATTGCCAGTTTCAAATGCAACTGCGTCTGGCTTGGACAGACTGGTTAATGCCAAACATTTGTACGCCTTCTTTGCTGCCGAGTCTACTTTTTATTAATTTTTTGCCATCACTTTCATGGCTAAAATCACAACTGTTTGTTTTATATGCAGTCATCTTGGACAGAACAAATTCTCAGGGGAAATTCCTTCTAGACTTTTCAGCTCAAGGATGGCTATGATTCATATGTAAGTTATTCTGAAATTGATTTTGATATTCTACTCTTTATTTCAAAATGAAAATGATTTCAGGATTCAATCCATTGTGAACTAGCAGCCTTTTTAATATCCATAATATGTACAAGCAGTATACAACTATAAATTTACACAGAATGCCTTTTGAATATTTTTTAGTCTCATACTACCAAGAATGATTTAATTTATTACATAATCTTTCACAGCATTTTGAATGATAACCAGCTTAATGGAAATATTCCAGAAACATTGGGACGTGTCCAGACTTTGGAAGTCATGTGAGTACTTCTTAGATCTCTCAAATGGCTGAATTGAATTACTAATAGTTCAGGAAACAAATAAATTTCTGTTGTATGTAGTCGTTTGGACAGGAACTTTCTTAGTGGGTCCGTGCCCCCAAGTTTGAGCAATCTCACTAGTGTATCAGAGCTGTAAGTACATCACCAAATATCCTTCATGCCTATATTAAGTCAGATGTATGCTGATTTCCATTTTTATTTTTGATGGTGATTTATTACAGCTACTTGGCCCATAACAATTTGAGCGGTCCAATTCCTGATCTTTCAGAAATGAATCGCCTTACATATATGTGAGTAGCAGCAATATCCAAACTGTTCATAGCATCATTTACAACCAGCACCATTGTTACTTATTGTTTTCAAGCTGCTCCTTTGAAATTTGTCTTGTTTAACTTGATTGTTTGCCCCTTGAGTTTTTGCAGAGACTTGAGTAATAATAGTTTTGATGTAGCGCCTGTTCCACAGTGGTTTCAGACTTTGCCGGATTTAACTACCTTGTGAGTTTTTCTCCATCCATTTTTGCATTTTCTTTACCATGATTTGGCATACATGATTAACTGTGATAGAAGTACAAAGGTTAAGCTGTGTAGAAACCGTTGATAAGTATGCTAAAACTTTCAACAAGTTTATAGGGAAAGATACGATAAGTGTAACTGATGCTGAAACACAGAGTTAATATTTTGCATTGGATAAGCTGGTACTAACTTCTAGCTTTCAACTGAAACTTCCTTGACCCACCTGGAGTCCTTCTAGACATATAAGGGATATATGATGTTGAGATACACAGTTCTTGAATGACATAGGAATATGATGTCTAGCCTGAGCAAATCACATCATGGTGGGGCTTTGAACAGAATAAAAAGTGTTTTCCCCCTTGGAAAGACTGAATAAAATGTTCATCCTTTTCTTCCAATGTCATGCATTAGCCTAAATGTGACAACAATTTCTGCACTGTAATTTGGAGAAATCCAATCAATCTTGAGGTTCCTCAACTTTAAGTCTTTCAACAATGTAGCTTAATTTACTATATATCTGAAGACTTGACACGTCTGCACGAATTCTTTCTTATATCTTGGAATTTAAAGGTTTTCTGCCAACCTTGCATAATTAACTGTTAGAAAATTTGTATGTTATACTTCAAGAATCACAAAGATGGAAACAAAATTACTTCAAGGTGTGTATTCACAATCCAAAAAGCAATATTTCGACCTGATAGAAAAGCACGGTTCACGAAATTTGTTTTGTGGATAGTTATTGCACGCCTTAAAGTTATTTTGTTTCCATCTTTGTGATCCTTGAAGTAAAGCACTCAAATTTTCTAACACTAACGAGTCCCTTAGTGCAACATTGGTGGTATATTCAAGGATGTGAATCTTTTGTGACCTTGGATGCTAGATGAATAGTGTTAATTTGCTATCATAATATTATTCATATTGTCCCTGTCATATAGTCAGCCTCTCTGACTGACTAATGTACTGGTTATGAATTTACAGACTGATGGAAAAGACTGGACTAAGAGGGCCTACATCAATGGCACTGCTCAACTCACCTCAATTACAGACTGTGTATGAATTCCCTTTCATTTCCTTTCTTTTTTCTGCTTCCAAGCTTTTCTCTTTCCTTATGCTCGACCTTGCTATTTTTCTTGAAAAGATGCATGCTGGCTGTACCTTTGGTTTATTGTGCTCTTAAATTAATTTTAGTATTTATATCTGACTAGAGTACTAAAGGACAACCAGCTTAATGGAAGTGTGGAAATTGCTGCCAACATCAGTCGAAGTCTTCGCCTTTTGGATCTGCGAGACAATTCCATTGATGAATTTAGTACCAGAGTGTCTAACAAAAGCATTTTGTAAGCGTTTTTGTCTGTACTCCTTCGATTTCTTATATGGCTCTCTTTTACCTTAGTGTATTATGAGGTTCTTGTTATAGTTTTATCACCTTGAGTCCCTTATAACTATTATTTGAATATTGTACATTTTCTGCAGGCTTGATGGAAATCCATTCTGTCTGAAGCCAGAAGCCTCAGAAATCTGCTCTACTGTCAAGCTTGAAAATTATTTTAATTTCATTCCCTCATCACTGAATTGTGTCCCTCAATCTTGTTTTTCAGACCCAATACTTGCATCTGATTGTAAACGTCCTTACCTTGGTAACCTGGTATTCCGATCATTCAACTTTTCTGATCTGAACGAAATGCACTACTATGACTTTCTAACAAACAATTTGCAACCTCTTCTTACATCTCTTCAAGTACCACTAGATAAAGTGTGTTTAGCAGGCTCTATGATAGATAGAAATGGGTACCTTGTATTGAATGTATCATTCTTTCCTCCTGGTGGAGATTACTTTAATCGAACAGGGATTTCTACAGTGGGGAATGTACTTAATAATCATATTTATCCCTCACCTTATGGACCTTATTTCTACCAAGATTTGCAATATACTGCCTTTCCAGGTGATTACAATTTATAACTTAGTTTAACTAGAAAACTGCTCTCTAGACGTATTAAAATCCATTCTCTTTTCTTCTCTCATGCTTATCTGAAAAACCTTGCAGAAAAATCCAAAAACACTGGCCTTATTATTGGAGTAACAATAGCTGGCTTTGTGCTTGTGGTGCTAACAATTGCTGCTGGAGTGTATGCCTATCGCCAAAGGAAGTTAGCTCAAAGAGCTGCTAAGTTAAACAATCCTTTTGGTAAGAAGAATCATCTATGATAAACTGTTAACTTGCCAAGTTGATGCTAATTTTTACTTTTGCTTACATGTGTTTCAGTATACTAATTACTTTTGTTTCTTAAACGCAGAATCCTGGAATGACGGAAACATACCTCAATTGAGAGGAACAAAATGCCTCTCGTTTGAAGATGTTAAGCAGTGCACCAATAATTTTTCACTTGAAAGTCAGATTGGAGTTGGAGGTTACGGGAAGGTAGATGTTAATTTGATTTTTTTTCTTTTTCTGATTGTCGTCTTGAGAGATATGTTGTCTTCATTTTAAACAGATTGGCTTAAATAGTCTTGTTTGGAACTTCGAAACTTTATATTTTCTCCTTTGTCTTTTGTAGTTTACAAACATTATAGCTAGAATTCCAGTAAAATGATACAGTAATTTTGTTATAAAGAAACCTAGATGGTATTGTACTATCTTAGAATGAAGAACCAGCTCTTTCCAAATGGTTCCAACAGACAGCATCCTATAATAACTTTTTTTAACGTGATAGAGAAATTATCTCTTTTGATTTGCACACTGTTGTGACGATGTGGCATGCTGCATGCGCTAAGCTCAAATATCCTATCACCTTGTGTTATAACGAGATTTGCACATTGACAGCATCCTATAATAACTTTGTTAAACGTGAAAGAGAAATTGTTTCTTTTGTATTATAAACTTATAACTATTGAAATCTTAGGCTTACCACGCAAAGATATGTGGAGTTTATCATTGTTTTCAGCATGACCTTTCAACATTGAAATGTGATACTAGATTATGGATAAATAAAATTGGTTTTCTGTCAAAACTTGTAAGCAATACTTTGCAATCTGATACATCTGTTATGCTATTTTCTAATGAGAAAACATGAATTCTCAAAGGGAACATTATTAATCCCTTGTATTATGTCTTGCTAAGTTGCAATCGCTTCATCTAATATGTTGATATCAAGACAGTTAGACACTAGTAGTTCCTTTGTGGTGTCTTAATCAATACGAAGTATAAAATTATCTGACTGGAATCACATATTGTTCCATGGCTGACAAACAACTCTGATTGCATTTGACCCTGGATAGGTCTATAAGGGGAACCTTGGTACTGGAGAAGTAGTAGCGATCAAAAGAGCTCAGCAGGGGTCAATGCAGGGCGCCTTGGAGTTCAAAACCGAGATTGAACTCTTGTCAAGAGTTCACCACAAAAATGTTGTCAATCTAGTTGGCTTCTGTTATGATAAAGGTGAACAGATGCTAATTTATGAATATGTCCCAAATGGAAGCCTGAGGGCAGCTCTTTCAGGTACTATGCTTCACCGTAAAAGTTTTTCCCTCTCTTTTCCATGTTATTGACACATGTAAGATCTATGAACAACTTAACATACTTTTGCTGTTTCTTGAAGAGCTTAATTAAAATGAGGCGACATCCCATTTTTTCTTTCCAAACTACCTGACACTGAAAATGAAAATGAAAATGCATGTGTGCTGTCCTGGATGCTAATTTGCTGACGATGTCTACTGCAGGAAAATCTGGAGTTCGATTAGTTTGGTCAAAAAGGTTACAAATAGCCCTTGGTGCGGCTAGAGGTCTGGCATATCTGCATGAGCATGCTGACCCTCCCATCATACACAGGGATGTTAAAGCAGACAATATCCTGCTGGGTGATCATCTGAATGCAAAAGTCGCAGATTTTGGTCTATCTATACTTTTAAGTGTTGATAAAGGTCATGTGACCACTCAAGTGAAGGGGACATTGGTTAGTCCTTCATATCTAATCATTTATAGCACTTCCTTTTGGCAAAAGAAAATGAAAACAATGATCATATTTAAATATTTTGATGATGCAGGGTTACTTGGATCCAGAATACTATATGAACCAGATATTAACCGAGAAGAGTGATGTTTATAGCTTTGGAGTGGTGATGCTGGAGCTGGTGACTGGAAGGTTGCCTTTGGAGAAAAACAGATACGTAGTGAAAGAAGTAAGGGAGACGCTGAAAGAGACGGGGAATGTGTACGAGCTTGTGGACCCCACCATGCGTGCAGACAGTCTGATTGAAGTGGAAGAATTTGTGGAATTGGCAATGAATTGTCTTCAAGACACTGGAGATGAGCGGCCGTCAATGAATGAAGTAGTGAAAGAGATTGAGAAAATGATTGAAGCAGGTAATCTTAGCTTCGAGGTTGAATCAACTACTACTTCTGCGAGCTTTGATGTAGCAGGAGATGGCGGTTATCCTTATAGCAGCAATAGTGATGTCTCCTTCGGAAGCAGAATGAGCAAACCTTTTCTTAGATGAGCAAAGCTTTGCACTGATCTATTTGATGGCTGCTTCCCCCTCATTCATCTTTGTATTGGAGTTCTTTGTGTACATAAAAAACAAGAGAGTTGTAAGAGTAAAATTTTCGTCCCTTCCGAGTACAAAAATATGGCACCTGTGCATTGTGTGAAGGTGTTGACGCGTTGTGTTTAGTGTAATACAAAGTACTCCGTATTTGTTTGGGTTAAAAGTATCAATTAGTAGATTATACTAACTAAGCTTGGTAAAATGTTTGTGAATTTGATTTTAAGATGGATTTTGTTGTCAATATAATGCATTTGAAATTTTGTACTGACTTGCTTAGAAAGTAGATAAGATACGCTAATGCAGCCCTTTCTTTTTGATAAGCCGAAACTTCATTATGATACATAGTAGAATGAATCCAATTCTTTATCTAACTAAAATAGAAATGGCCGACAAGAGTTGGCTCAATCAGTAAGCAACTTGAGGGAGGTCTTAGGTTCAACCAATTGCATAGAACTTTAGTTGGGAGACTCACTCACCTTATGCCAGGTGTGCAACTTAGATCGGATACAAATGTAATCGGAACTAAGCTTTGGTGAATTGGATGGATATGTGTCACAAAAAAAAAAGTGAAAAAAAAATTTTTAAAACCTCAAATTAAGTCTACCAAACTACCATGCTAAGGATATCCCATGTAACCAATATAAGGGGTGTTTAGGAATCAGGATCGAATTGGGGATTCCGGCCCGGCCTTTGATCCAAGGAAAATGGAGATTGTGGTTTTACAGTTGGGTCCAAGACTTTACTGGAATCCCATGCATTTACCTCACCGAACATCTCCACTGGTTACATTTACAAACCACGGTACCTTGGGGCCAGGTTTTTCTTGCCTCAACATTTCCGTACCTTTTCCATTTTTTTACACAAGCCAAACAGATGAAATCAACTTGATAAATATCCATTTTGAAAATTACAGAGTTACCCCACCCTTTCCCAAACGACGAAAAACCTAGGGATCCCCACTATAAATATAGCATTATCCTAAATTACAGTCTTCCATTTTATTACCGAGTTTTATTTCATTGTAAGAGAAAACAGAGCACATAAAAAATGCAGATCTTCGTCAAAACTCTTAGAGGCAACACTATCACTCTTGACGTCGAAAACACTGACTCCATTAACAATGTCAAGTCCAAAATCCTCCTCAAGCAAGGTTTTTCCCTCTCTCCCTTCCTTTTCTTAACTCCTTCACATTTTACTCTGTTTTTTTTTTTTATCATTTTGTTCTTCGTTATTTTTTTATTGTTTTTTCGCTCAAAATTTGTAACGTTTGACATTTTTGGTGTTGTTTTGAAGGTATTGCTCCTGATCAACAGCGTTTGATTTTCGGTGGGAAGCAGCTTGAAGATGACCGCACTATCGCTGACTACAAGATTCTCAAAGGTTCACTCTGTTTATTTTTTCTGTTTCTTTTTTTTTTTTTTTGAAACTATTTTCAGATATTTCTTCTTCTTTTGATGAAGATGATTTAAGTGATTTCTTCTTCTCTCTTTGAAGTGTTATGTAAGTCTTTTACTCAACAGATTCTATATTTCATGTCCTAAAATTATTTCTCATTCTCATGAAAACTTGTTGTTTATCTTCTTTTAAATCTTCATATTTTTGTTGTTTGTTGATTTTTCATCTCCGTTGATTTCCATTTTTTAACTCTTCATTTTTTTTTCCCTAAATTTGAGTCTCTGTTTTCTCATTTCGTCCTTTCTTATAATTATTCTCTTTTCAAAATAATCAAGTCGTTGCTCTAGACTTCACTTTACTTTTGATACTCTTTCATTGATTTTTCTGATATTTGTTTCGTCGTATTTCTTCTTTACATTTTGTTTCAACAATCAGTTTATTTCATTTGCATGAAAACATTCGTTAAGTTACTCAAAATTTTTTTACAATCTTGTTGATATATGCTAGTTTTTGTGCTTTGTCATTTCGTGTTAGATTTCACTATGATTTTGATGTTTTTTTTTTCCCGAAATTAATTACTTCTCTGTTTATCAATCTATTTTACTTTTTNTTTTTTTTTTTTTTTTTTTTTTTTTTTTTTTTTATGGTTATATGTTAAATCGTTGGTTGATAGAATCAACTGTGCACCTAGTGATGAGGCTAAGAGGAGGAGGTTATGGGAAGTTGAACTATCCACCGCATCTGCTGGAGCTGGCTCGCAAGTTCATGCAGTTCAAGAAGGTTTGCCGCAGGTATCATTTTCATCTCCTTTTTCCTTTTTTTTCAAACAATGGAGGGATCTAAAAATGATATTTGCTAATTGTTTATTTAACACCTATTCGAAAAATGAATTGATGAAATAAGGCCTTTAATTTTATTGACATAATTATAAGAAAAAGAAATGAGAAATTAATTTTTATTTTGGCGCAGTTGAATTGGGAGTACTAAATTTTGCTATGCATTTAGCATTAATTTTTTAATAATTTGAATGAAAATGCATTTTTCAAATATTTATCTGGGATCATGTGATCCTTGTTCTGGAGTGAGTATGACGTCATCGTTGTCTTGTAGCGTGATAACATCAGAGTAGTAGTGCAACGATTCTACGTAGGTGTACTGTAGGTAGGTAGTGGTGCCACTACAATTCACGCTGCAACACCGCAATGAACTATGTACTGCACTACTGCTACATTGGACTGTATTGGTGACTTGTACAATAATCTTGAGTCTTTCTTATTACTCCGTATAACACAACTAATCATCCCTCTTAAATATCATACGGAGTACATTATAAATACGTATATATAATACTGTATATATATTTCTACTTGGGGAAATACATGTATAAATTCATTAGGTATGTAGTTCCTATGTTTCTTTGATTCTACATTAGTAGTCCAATAAAAAACCTATTAATCATACAACATTCGACACTTATGTTTAGTTGTTTACTGAATTGCAAATGTAAATTTAGGTGCTATTCTCGTCTGCCACTAAAGGCTAAGAACTGTCGCAAGAAGAAATGTGGACACTCCAATGAGGTACCGTATATCTATTCCCTTCAATCATATGATCATGGGTGTTCTTCTCTTGCATATCAGTTAATTCTCATTATGATCGTTGTGTTTACTGGCCTTTTTCACAGCTGAGAATCAAGAAGGTGTTTCAACCACCCAAGGATGGCGGCAGCAAGAACTAACAACAGGTAAGAGGATGCAAGCTGCTGGCTCTCGGAATGGTTATGTGATCGCTGATCAATAGTAGTTGGACATTAATAACGAGGATTCACTAGTACTATGGTTTAACTAGTACCTAATTTCTGTAGATATAATCAAGTTTAATAACATTGCAGGAGCACAACCACTATGTAGCTAATTTGACATTACCACTACCACTACTAGGCTAGTAAGCTACTAGTATTACTATGGTTTAATGTGCACATTTTGGACAACTATTATGTAGTAGTATTTCTGTTATGGGTAATTGCTACGTTCACTGTTGATGATTATGCTTAGCTTCTGTGGTTGCCTTCAAGGTTTGGGTCACATATAAATATATAGTTCCATGTTGTACACTTGTACATTCATGCCAACAATTTTCATCAAGCCTTAATTTGATTATGGAGGTTATTAGTGGTTATTGATGATTTGATTCATTAGAAATTAATGTTGATTTTTGAAAGGTTACTCTTTCATAAGATGCTTAATGGATGAATGGATGGTAGGAGAAAATTTGGTTTACTCATTAGTTAAAATACCAAGTCACAAGTGATCAATATTCTTTTAAGCTTGGACTTTCATTTTAGGATTACGTATACCTCTTATACAGTTTTCATATCTCCATCTTCGAATGCAGAGTTCAAAACTTCTAATGCTGTATATTCAGCCCTTTTTTTTTTCTTCCTGGACATTTCATAACTTTCCGCTGGCGTGGATTGAAGCCTTTGTTCATTTCCGCGGTTGGCAGGTCTCGTAGGCCTAGTTCATTTTCATCTAATGAAAACATGTTTCATGCCTTCCATGATAGATTTCTATAAAGAAAAAAATGTTTTTAATAATCCCACATTTTATACATTTGAACATTGAAAATAACATATTTATCTTTCAATTATCCATAATTGTCCTACTTTTATACCTTATTCTCTTTTATCGGTCATTTTTACAAGTGAGGTTCTCCTTTAGGTTACCTTATTTCATATTTTTGTTTTTCCAATTAATAAAATTGATTAAAATAAAATAAAATAAAAAATTAAATTACAATTTCCTCTTAATTTGCTGTCTGAAAACACAACTAGCCTAAGGCTATAACTGTCACCACAACCACTTACACCAACTCCCAACGACCACTACACCAGTGAAAGCACCCCAAAAATGCCCTAACCAATAGAACCACAACCACTTGAAATAGAACCAAAGCCACTCAAAACACAACCAAAACCCACACCACCAAAACCACTAGAACCACAATCACAACCATTAACACCTCCTAGAAAACCACCCACCATTCAAAATTTTGAGCCCCACCAAAAATGAGTCTCAGTAACCCACTAAAACTCTTACCCACCCACTAACCTCCAATACCACCACCATTACTAACATACTACCCCTAATTAGAACACCTAGTTCAAACACCAACCTAACCCCAAATTTAATCCCCCAATCTTAAACACACACACACACAAATAAAAATTAAGAAAAATCTAAAAAAAATAAATTCAAACTAAAACTTGAAATTCGAAGCCAATTTGGTGGATGTTGGCAATGAGTCGTTATAGTCAGTGGCACATTGGGGAGGGGGAGGAGCTAAGTGAGTCATGATAGGTGGTGGGAGGAGTGGGAGGTGGGGTGGAGGTGGTGGGTCCACGAGGGAGGAAAGAGAAGGGGGGAGTAAGGAGGAGAGAGAAAGTAAAACATGGAGAAACTAGTGGAGCTCTCTCAAGTAGAAGGGGAAAAACTACACGAAACGACAAACTTAGTGAGAAATTCAAATATTCTTTGTAGTTGCTAAATCAAATTTTGTAGATAAATTTGTTTTTTTATATATAAAATAAATAAAGTTCCCAAAAAAAATTATTGGGTTCCTTTATGGTTAAAATATAAACTTTGAACATTCGATTTGAGGAGAAAAGACCTTTATGAAAGATGATAATATGTTTTTAGAAGGTCCTGTGAATATTTGTTTTAGCGTGCATCGGAAACGGTCATAAGAGGAATGATAACATGTTTTTAGGGGCTGAAATCGACCGTGGGGAGTCTTGTAATGGCCCATAGCACATGGTAAAAAAAAGGACAAACGTAAGACAAGGCCTTGGATAACCTTTGCAGGGGGGCCCAATCAAAGGCTATTATCCACTATTTTTTGAGTTTCTAGGATCTCGAAAAAAAAGTTTTCGAAAACTTTCTATGGTTCCTGTATGGTTAAAATATGAACCAAAAACAAGCGATTTGGGGAGAAAAGACCTTAAGTGGGAACAAAACAATTTTTTAGAGAATCACGGGAATAACTGTTTTTCTGTTCTTTAGAAAAGGCCATAAAAGGGTTAACAATGGGTTTTCAGGGTCCGAAATCGATGATGAGGAGTCCTATGATAACTTATAGCATGTGATAAAAATAATAGGCTAAAAATAGGAAGGGGCTCGGAAAGGCTCCTTCGAGGGCCTCAACTAAAGATTATTATCCACCGTTTTTTGAGTTTTTGGATAAACGGAAAAAAAAAGTTGTCAAAAACTTTCCACGGTGCCTGTGTAGTTAAAATATGAACCCAGACCAAGCTATTTGGGGAGAAAGGGGTTTAAGAGGGATGATAACAAGTTACTAAAAGGTCCCGAGAATAACATTTTTTGTGTTCTTTAGTAAAGGCCAAAAGAGAAATGATAACAGGTTTGTAGGGGCCGAAACTAATCTTGGGGAGTCCTATGGTGGCTTATAGCACGTGGTAAAAATATTGGGCGAAAATAAGACAAGGCCCGAAAAAGGTCCCTTTGGAGGTCTCAATTAAAGGCTATTATCAACCGTTTTTTAAGTTTTCAGGATCCCAAAAAAAAAAGTTCTCAAAAATACTTTGGGATGCTCGTATGGTTAAAATACGAACTCACGATTTGGGGGAAAAAAGAGTTTAAGAGGGATGATAACAAGTTTTTAAATGGTCCCGAGAATAGCTGCTTTTGCATTTTTTAGTAAAGGCCATAAGATGGATGAAAATAGTTTTTTTAAGAACCAAAACCGATCTTAGTGAGCACTATTGTGGCCTATAGCAAGTGGAAAACAAATTGGGCAAATGAGACGCGACCTAAAAAGTCTCCTATGGAGGTCTTAAGCAAAGGTTATTATCTACTATTTTTTGAATTTTTGGGGTCCTAAAAAATAGTTGTCCAAAATTTTCTGAGGTGTCTGTATAGATAAAATATGAACCCAGAAGAGGGGATTTGGGGATAAAAGGGCTTAAGAGCGATGATAACAAGTTTTAGAAGGACCCGAGAATAGATGTTTCTGCATTCTTCGATAAAAGCCATAAGAGGGATGTCAATAGGTTTTTAAGAACCAAAACCGATCTTGGGGAATCCTATGGTAGCCTATAGCACATGGTAAAAAAAATGGGCGAAAATAATACGAGGCCTAAAAAGGCCCTCCGGGGGTCTTAATCGAAGATTATTATCCACTTTTTTTTTCAAATTTTTGGGGTCCTGAAAAACAGTTGTCAAAAATTCTCCAAGTTGTCTGTATGGTTAAAATATGAAGCCATAGCAGGCGATTTGGGGAGAAAGGGGCTTAACAGCGATGATAATAAGTTTTTAGAGGGTCCCGAGAATAGTTGTTTTTGTGTTCTTCGGTAAAAGTCATAAGAGGGATTATAACAGATTTTTAGTATTAGAAACAGATCGTGTAGAGTCTTATGGTGACCTATAGCACGTGGTAAAAAAAAGGTGAAAATAAGATAGGCCAGGAAGGCCTCTCCAAGGGTCTTAATCAAAGACTATTATTCACTATTTTTTAAGTTTTCAAAGTCATGAAAAAAAAAGTTGACAATTTTTTCAAGGTGCTTGTATGGATGAAATATGAACCCAGACCAGACAATTTGGAAAGAAAAGGGCTTGAGAGCGATGATAATAAGTTTTAGAGTATATTGAGATTCCCAGAATAACTGTGTTTGTATTATTCGATAATGGCTATAAGAGGAATGATAACAGGTTTTTAGGGTCAGAAACAAATCGTGGGTAGTCCTATAGTGGCCTATACCACGTGAAAAAAAAATTGAGTGAAAATCAGATGGGCCTATAAACGCCCCCCGGGGGCCTTAATAAAAGGCTATTATCTATTGTTCTTTTAGTTTTCGAGACCCAGAAAAAGAGTTGCCAAAAAATTTTTTTGAGGTGCCCGTATGCTTAAAAGATCCCAGACTAGACTATTTGGGGAGAAAAAGCGTTAAGTGGGATGTTAACAAGTTTTTAGAGGGTCTGGGAGTAACAGTTTTTACGTTCATCGTAAAAGGCCATAAGACGAAAGAGAACTAGTGGTGTCCCATAGCACGTGAATAACAAACACGGTGAAAATAAGACATAACCCAAGAAGGCCCCTCCAAGGACCCCAATCAAAGGCTATTATCCACAATTTTATGAGTTTACAAGGTTCCAAAAAAAACTGCCAAAAATATTCATGAATTCCCATATGGTTAAATTATGAACTCAGAACATGCGATTTGGGGAGAAAGAACCTTACAACTTACAAGGGATGATAACAAGTATTTAAAAAGTCACCTGAATAGCTTATTTGGAAAAGTTTATAAGAGGGATAATAACAGTTTTTTAGGGGCCAAAACCAATCGTGGTAAGTTCTTTGGTGGCCTATAGCACATGGTAAAAAAAAACTAAAGCAAATATAAAACATTGCCCATGAAGGCCCTTGTAGCCTCAACCAAAGATTATCCACAGACTTTTGAGCTTTTTGGGGTCCTTGAGAAAATGTTACCAAAAAATTTCCGTTGTTCTCGTATGGTTAAAATATGAACTTATAACATGTGATTTTGGGAGAAAAGGTCGTAAGAGGCCGGGATGAAAGATAAAAATATTTTACCTAGAGGATCATGAGAATTTAGAAAAGGCCTTAATAGGGTTGGTATCAGGTTATTAGGGTGTGAAACCAATCATGGGGAGTCCTATGATGGCCTATAACACGTGGTATAAAAAACAGGCCAAAAATAAGACGGGGCCTAAAAAAAGTTCTTCGAGGACCTTAAACAAAGGCTATTAATTATCCAATGTTTTTTGAGTTTTCTGGGTCCCGGAAAAATTTTTGTCAAAAGCATTCCGGAGTGCTCATATGGTTAAACTATGAAACCAGACCAGACAAAGGATGATAATAGGTTTTTAAAGGGTCCCGAGAATAGTTGTTTTTGCGTTCTTCAGTAAAGGAGATAAGAGGGATGATAATAGGTTTTTAAGAACCAAAACTTATCTTGGGGAGTCCTATGGTAGCCTATAGCACGTGGTAAAAAAATTGGGTGTAAATAAAATAGGGCCAAAAATGGCCCCTCCGGGGTCTTAATCAAAGGCTATTATTCACTGTTTTTTAAATTTTCGGGGTCCTGAAAAAATTGTCAAAAATTCTCTAAGGTACATGTATGATTAAAATATGAAGCCAGACCAGGCGATTTGGGGAGAAAAGGGCTTAAGAGAGATGATAAAAAGTGTTTAAAGGATCCCGAGAATAACAGTTTTTGTGTTTTTCAATAAAAGTCATAAGAGTTATGATAACAACTTTTTAGTGTCAGAAACAGATCGTGGGGACTGGTGCGAAACCAATCGTGGTGAGTCCTATGACGACCCATAGCACGTGGTAAAAAAATAGGCCGAAAATAAGACGAGAATTAAAAAGGTCCCTTCGAGGGCTTCAAATAAAGGCTATTATTCACTGTTTATTGAGTTTTCGGGGTCTCGAAAAAAGGTTGTCAAAAACATTCCGGAGTGCCCATATGGTTAATTATGAACTCAAACCAAGCGATTTGGGGTTTAAGAGGGATGATAATAAGTTTTTTAAGGGTCCCAAGAGTAACTGTTTTTGCGTTCTTCGGTAAAGGCCGGCCATAAAAGGGATGATAACATGTTTTTAAGAACCAAAACTAATCTTTTTTTTTTTGTGACAAGAACCAAAACTGATCTTGGGGATTCCTGTGGTGGCCTATAAAAAGTGGTACAAATGGGCGAAAATAAGATGGGGCAAAAGGCCCCTCCGAGTGTCTTAATCAAAGGTTATTATCCACTGTTCTTTGAGTTTGCCCCTCCGAGTGTCTTAATCAAAGGTTATTATCCACTGTTCTTTGAGTTTTCGGGCCTCGAAAAAAAGTTGCCAAAAATTATCGAGGTGCATGTATGGTTAAAATATGAAGCCAGATGATTTAGGGAGAACAGGGCGCGCTTAAGAGTAAGGATAACAAGTTTCTAGAAGGTCTCGAGAATGAATGTTTTTGCATTCATCGGTAAAGGCCAAAGGAGGGATGATAACAAGTTTTTAGGGACCAAAACTGATCTTGAGCAGTCCTATAGTACGTGGTAAAAAAATTGGGCTAAAATAAGACAGAGTCCGAAAAGGCCCCTCCGAGAGTTTTAATCAAAGGCTATTATCCACCGTTTTTTTTTTTACGTTTTTAGGATCCTGAAAAAAAAGTTGTTTAAGAGAAATGATAACAAGTTTTTAAAGAGTCTCGAGAATAGTTGTTTTTGTGTACTTCAGTAAAGGCCATAAGAGGGATGATAATAGGGTCTAGGGACCAAAACTGATCTTGGGGAGTCCTATGGTGGCCTATAGCATGTGGTAAATAAATTGGACGAAAATAAGACGTGGCCCAAAAGGGCCCCTCTGGGAGCTTCAATTAAAGGCCATTATCCAGTATTTTTTGAGTTTTTGGGGTCTTAAAAAAAGTTTGTCAAAAATTTTCCGAGGTGCCTGTATGGTTGAAATTTGAACCTAAACCATGCAATTTGGGGAGAAAAGAGCTATAGAGAGATGATAACAAGTATTTAGAGGGATCCAAGAATACATGTTTTTGCGTTCTTCAGTAGAGCTATGAGAGGGATAATAACACGTTTTAGGAGCCGAAACCAATTGTTGGAAGTTTTATGGTGGCTTACAACATGTGGTAAAAAATTGGGCAAAATTAAAACAAGGCCCGAAAAGGTCCATCTGGAGGCTTTAATCAAAGACTATGACCCACTATTTTTTTCGTTTTCGGGGTCCCGAAAAATAAGTTGCAAAAAGTTTTCAGAGTGCCCTTATGATTAAAGTATGAAACCAGACTAGACGGTTTTGGGAGAAAATGCCTTAAAAACAATGATAATAACTTTTTAGAGGAACTAGAGAATAACTATTTTTGCATTAAAATAAGAGAGCCTTAAAAACAATTCAGAGTTTAAAGGCCTTAAGAAGGATAATAACAAGTTTTTAGAGAAACTCGAGAATAGCTATTTTAGCATTCTTCGTAAAAGACTATAAGAGAAATAATAACAAGTTTTCAAGAGTCGAAACGGTCATAAGGTGTCCTATGGTAGCCCATAGCACATAGTAAGAGCACAAGGCGAAAATAAAATGGGGCTCACAAGTCCCCTCCGATGCCTCAACCAAAGGCCTTCAAGAGGGTAAATCAAATCGAACACATTTAAAAATTAGGAACAAGAATATTATTACAACTACACTATTAATCTTACTTGTGCATACATGTTGACAACTTGACATTCCACGTTGAAACACGGATTTAGTGACTTGATATAAGATATTCTACCTTCTCTTCTTCACACCATGAGTCCATGATCATATAGAGAACTCAAGGAACAAAATTCATTCTCAAGGCATTACAAAGAGAACAATCCTCGTTTTAAGCAAACACCATGGTCAATATAGATGATAAATTCAACAACATAGAGGCGCTGGTCTTTTCATTAACATTTATCACAATAGTCACACAGGAAGAAGGAAATTCTATCCAAATAATTCAAGGGGGGGAAATCAAGAACTCAAGTTTCTGGAGCAGGAACTGCAGCTGCAACGGCTTCAGGAACCGGTGCAGCTGCTCGCTTGACAGAAGCTGACTTCATAATATGTGCATAGCTTCCTTTCTCTCTGAAAAGCTGTGAGAAATGATGCTTGCAGTAGAGGACTCCATCAAGAGCAGCATAGTTTGAAGGGGATATAGAGCAGCCACCATGGGAACACTTGAAACAAGACTTGTGATAAAATTGGTTTTCCACGGTCACCTGATGAAAAATCGCAAAAAAAAAATTAGTAAATTCTATGAGAAGGATACCAGACAAACACTAAAATACTTGCGGCATACTTGGACTGAATACTGAATTCAGGTGTAATGGTAGGTAACCTGAGATCATGATTATGCAAAGATATAGAAGGGTTAAAAACTTATTACACAAGTTTCAACCAACAATCAAGTTTGCCTTAAAAGACATAATTGCATATAAAGCTTTGGAGTTAAGACAAAAGCATTACAGCAATATGACACACTTGTGCAAGTATTACAAGAAGCAACCAAAACTTCATTCAATTTTGAATTGAGCAAGTATAAAGGCTAAAATGCAAATCACACAACCAAGAAGACTGATATTTGAACTGAACCAGACAGGCAGTAAGCATGAATGAAATCACTGCTTTACAAAAGTGAGGATAACGTTGAAGCAATGCAAATGTAGATGGAAAATGGATGGCTGCATACAGACTCATACTCCTATCAGCTGAAGCAAGCCTATGTTACTTTGACTTTGGCACTTGAGCTGAAGAATTTTTTATTTTTATTTTTTAATTTTTTTTTTGGGGGCAAAAATGGTGCATTGTATCAGAATACAAAATATCAAAGTACTCATCCAGATAAGTTTTGTTAAAAGCAATTATGTTTCCAAGAAGACAGTTTGATCCAAGTATCAAGCAATTACCAAATGATTTCCAAGAGGTCAAAAATAGTTTTAAGTGTCCATGATATGTCAAGAGTGCTGAGGATCTTGCATGGGTAATTAGGTGATGTGAAGAATCAATATATCATAGAAACAACCTCAATTATCCAACTCACTAAGCCTAACATGTTTCTTCTGATTATTAGCTTCTTAAGGACATTTTCTTCACCGCAATACTTCGGAAAATTGAAGCATCAATCTAGTGCAATAATAATATTCAGGAAGTGATCACTTCAACTACTTTTAGTTTTTTAACTAGTTGTTGGTCCCGGGCGATGCCCCTGGTATATGGTGATACTCGTGTAAAATTAATTGTCAACAAAAAATGAAATTTGATTTAATTTTACCTCTATTGATCCTTAATGTGAGATACAATTATTTATTTATTTCTTACAATATGAGACATATAACACATCATATCTCAATGGATAACGCATTGGTGTTTAACTTTGAGGTCATGGATTCGATTCATGTACATGTTATATTTCAAATTCTTTAAAATGTATGATGATATGGAGTGGTAGCTATCAAAGGGTGATAGGAGGGTGCCACGTGGCGTGTACACCTTTTAATATATCGTAGGATATATGCAATTTTGTGTATGTCGCTTGCAGTATCAGATTTTGAAACAAGGAAATTTAAGTAACAAAGTCTACCTTTTCCAGGGGATAAACAGTTTTGGAGCATGTTGCACATTTTTCCTGAGTCCCAGAAAACATGCCTGCGGCTTTGCTTGGTGACTTAGTCTGTTAAAAAAGCATCATAGGATTAGAAAAAAATAAGTAGGTTGCCCAACATTATATAAATGTATGATAGAGGAAGAGTTTTTTTTTACCAGCTGAGGCTTCATATCAGGGGATTTTTCAGCTAGCAGTCTTGTTGGAGCTACAGAAAAAAATACACAAGTCCAGTGAAGTGGTCAAAAACTAAAAAATTATTTATCAGAACTACAAAGAGCGTAGTATTAGATTTAAGGATGAGGACTTCATACGTGACTGAAAACTCTTGTTGTAGTTTCCTGCCTCTTTAAACAATTGCTCAAAATGAGGCTTGCAGTACAAGGCACCCTCCATCGACGAAAAGCTGTGCAGCTGCAAGCAAGATAGCAGATACATAAGTCAACAGGCCCAGCACAATTGACCACCTCAACCACACATGGTATAAGCCACAAAAAAACAACATAGTCGGTCAGCTGGTGCAAGGAGTTTATACTTAATACACAACTCTTTCATTTAAACCAAGGTTTTGGACTTTTGGCAATTCAAACATAAACATGTATAAACCTCAAGGCTTGTAGGAGAGCCCCAAGGTTACAGGTTGGAAAATACTGAAAAAAAACGACACTGCACAAATATGAAAACCAATCAATTAAATGAAATAGAGTCCGGAGACCGGATTCAATTTGAGATCCGTGATCACATATTGGACTTGTTTCTTCTTTCACAGTCTCAAATCTTTAGAGTATAATTATAAGTTTCAACTATCAAAATTCCTTGGAAGAATGTAGCTTGTCACAACCTAGACAACTATCAACTTATCAAGTTTATGCTCCGATTCCAAACAATTTCACAAATTATCAGATCCTTAGTTCTAAAAGGCAAAAACAACTTTCTTACGTGACTAAATTGATTCATTATAGCTACTTAGCATTTAGCCAAAACTAGCTAAACCATCAACCAAGCCACCAACATAAGAGTGCAACAAAATTCCCTCCTTTTTGTCCAAAGGAGATAAACACTTTGTATATCCAAAAGGGGTTTTTAGCTTATTTTGAAGTTGATTAAGATTATTCCAAAAATATAAAAAAAAAAAAATCATCCCTTTAACATAGAAAAACAAATTATCCACATGCAAAGCAAGATTAATATGTTTAAATCCTTAGAATTCATATAATGTTTTTTTGTCAACAATAAATTCAGGTGACAGGACAAAATAATGACAGCATGTTAAGACTCAGACCATTCCAAACAAAGCCAACCTACAAAAGTTCAACAATTGTAAGCACCAAATAACAACTACCCACATTTCAAAACATACAATACTAATTAAAATTATTACAAGATCAAAACTTTATTAATCATGAACCATATAATTAATTAATTAATTAGACTAATTAAACAAGAAATTAGATTAAGGGTAATACCTGAAGCCTGGTTTTACAATGATTGCATTTGAAGCAAGACTTATGATAAGAATTACCATCAGCAGACAGCTGATCCATCACATACACAGTTTTATCACAAACCTTGCATTTCTGTTGAGTCCCTGTAAACGACATCGTTTTGGGTTTTTCTCCTTTTTCCTCCTCCCTCTTGTTGTTTCAACAGATCTAAGAACTGGAAAAAAAAAAACTCCCTTTTTGTAAGTTTAAAACAAACACCCCTTTACCTAACTTCTCCCCTCCTTTGTTTTTCTCTCTCCTCCAGCAACAACAACCAAGTTATGATCTGAACAACAAATTAAAACATGGGTCAACTCAAAAAAAAAATTTAAAAAGTAAATAAAAAGTAATGAAATTGAAGGTGTTATATGGGATAGAAATGAAGACCTTGAATTGAAGGATCTGGGTATAATGAATTGATGAAGGGAAAATGGAGGAGAGAGAAGACGGAGGAAGATGAAATGGAGAAGAAGAAGAAGAAAGAATGAATGGTATTGATAATGGTGAAAGAAGAGGAGAGAGAGAGAGAATGAGGAGGGAAAAAGAAAGGGGGGAATGAGGAAAAAGACGGGGAGATTAATAAATAAAAAAAACAGGAAACCTTTCAACTGAAATTAATTAAACAAAAATGAAATATCCGGTAAAAGTGGGGTCCACAACTAATCGTTCTATTCTAAATTGTAATCAAATGTATATCCCTTGCTACGCGGCTTTTTTAGAGGTGTTGTTTGGTTTAAGGTGATGTGATTATGTGTTGTTCCACCTAAATTGGTTGAATTTTAGTAGATATTTAGGAATTGGGTCCAATGGGTCGGCCTATCGGGTTTCGATTTGACATTTTTTGTAATCTTGTTTAAGTTAAGAAGAATATTACTTCATATTTGGGTTTTGGAGGGATTCCCCACATCTAACAGTGAAATGTTTACAGAAATTTCATCTGATATCCTTCCTTAAACATCTCACTGTTAGATATCAGGAATTCCTCTTTGGTTTGGGTTGACAACCGTTTCATACTAGCTAGACGATTGAACTTGAATAAATATGTGAAAATAAATTATGAAGTGATTGGATAAAAAGTATGTGAATTGTCCACAAGAACATATTATTGGTATGGTATAGTCGTATATGTTTAGGGAGCATATGCTCGTGTTTTTTTCCTCCCAAACGCTAGGAGGTTGGAGTTTAGCATAGTAGTATAGTAGTCCATAAAAAGATACGAGTATCAATAGAATTGGATCAACGCAATGTCTAATCATGGCTCTGTGTTAAAACCCATCACCCATGTATAATGTAAGCAAGTCACATGCAAATGCAATGATCAGCACTTCAGTTGTGAATGCATTATTGATTATTATGACCTCGTTAAATTACGGATTCATTCATTGTTAACACTGTATGATGAAAGATTGATTTTATGTCTAAATTGATGCAATTAGTAACCTTTTTGGCTGTAGTTCAGGAAGCATATATTATTATACAATTAGGAAGACTGCTAGAGAGGACAATTTCAAGGAAAATGATTTTGTATCAACTATGTAGTAAAATCAATTTGTTATTTTTGTAAATAAAACACAACTCACGACTCTGTTATTTGCCAAACAACTTGAATGAGCTAATCATCATCTTAACAAATTACAACTCCTGACTAATAATATCAATAATGTCATAGTAATTGGTTTACTAATAAATAGAAAGTCAACACTAATTGGACTTACATGCAAGACATATCTTTAGATTCATATCCTAAGAATTTATGTCATCAAAGGTGGTGAATTACCTTCAAGATTGATGATTGATATTAGTGGAATAGTGGGGAATATCTATTTTCTTTTTGGCTGAGCATAATGTAATGGTAATGGGAAAAAGATTATTATATAAGAATTGCCCCACTAAATTATAATAATTGTTAATCACCTACATTAAATTGATTCCCTTCATATAATTACATGTAGGCACGACAATGTTTTTGTATCATTATTTGCACCTACCATCTTTGCTCTTTAGTTTGTTGCTGTTCTTTTCGGGTAAAATTATTTCTCACTGCACAAGTTAGTTCCATCGCAGTTCGGTTGATTGGGTAAAATTTTGGATGTCTCATGGTCTCACCGAGTGTTAAAAGCTAGATACAACACTACCACCGACGGTAAAAATGCTTCGATGGTATCACTTCTTACTACTCTGTAGTAATTTGTTTCTGAGATTTTTACTACGTAGTAATTGGGGCCATGTTTCATTGCTTTAAACAACTAATAATCCCATTCTTTCGTAGGCAAAATGACAGCACTCCTACTCCACCGATTACTAAAAAACATTTGGTGCAAATTCAGTTCTAATAGGAAAGGAATCAGACTAGAGCTCACACTCCTAAAATTGAGAAACAGCAAGACCTAATAAAGTATTACTCTGTAATACACAAGGATCACCTCAAACAAAAGTGTTTGCCTACAACGACTACAAGCATCAACTCTAGAGCTGAAGGCCTAAAGCTTCTTGAATCAATCAGACCTGATCAAAGCCTAAGAGACTCCACACAAACAAACACAAATACAAAGCATACTGATACCATGCATTGGCAGAAACATACAGATGCCTGCAGTACATCCGCAGACATACAGGTGATACAGCCATGTTTTGGCCTGGACGAGAGGAAAAACTGCTTCCCAAATTATCAATCATCTCCAAATACTAGAGTTAGGTTCAGTTATCATCATGTGAGTTTGAAATTTTCAGGTAGGTGATGTGTTAGTGCCATACAGAACAACAAAATTAGATTAAAACATAACTTACATTGCCAAATATCTAAAAAAGAAAATGGATCTCGAAAAGTTAAATTCAACTTTTGTCACAACTAAGTAACTACCAAGGAGTTCTAGATATCATCAACCCACACTAAACAATGAAAATGCACTACAAGAAATGGAGGTATATTAATCCTCACAAGTGCAAATTCTACAAGATCCTGAATGCTAATTACTTCTCGACCAAAGAAAGCCAAAAGGCAGTATAAGTAGTTCATTAGAATTACCAAAACTTTGATCATAATGCGAATGAAAACAAGAAGGAAGTTCATCAGATCCAGAACTATCAAATTTATCTGGCAGTTCACATTTTCCTTCAACCCGTTCCATATTAGAAAATCAACCAGATCAAACCCCAATGAAATCTGTCTATTTCATATGTCTCACTTGAATAATTCAGTATTTAGCCAGTCCCTACGAGAAAATGAATAAAACGATTTTAATTCAGCATATTATTAATATTTACACCATTTTGTAGGAGTTATATAACATGAACTTACTTGCTAATGTCGTCGAGGTGGTCATCAAAGTCTACAATGTCCTCCCATTTCTGGGTTGATATGTAGTCCAATAACACTATGTTTGCTGATGGCTCCTTGATTACTAGCTGGCCACTCTCCTCTACTTTCCATTTGGATCCATCTCTTGAATATAGCTGATACAATGGAAGCACAAAGTGATAAGTGACGATAATCAACCTTCCAGGACATAAAAGTATGAAGTGTCATAAAAATTCATTATTGCCACAGAAAACAAGATCAGAGCAAGCACTACTCCAACAACTTACACTAGCTATGAAAAAGGGATGTGGTTGATAGCCAAATATATACAAAGGTACATATTACTGTATACAATACAAAGTCTGAACTTTTTACTAGATCAATTATTTGAAGAAGTGCAAGTTTTAGCATATTATCATAACTTCATAGCTAATTAGAGCTTAGAGGTCAACAGGAACCTAGTGTCTAAGCCTACAAGGCTAAAATCCTACCAATAGCTCAAAATTTCAAGTCTTAATTTTTACTATAGAAATAAACTAGACAATTCTGGAGCATAAACTAATTCACTAGGATGCAATACTGAAAATTTCGAACAGATGATTTTGCTAAGTCAAATATAAAAGCAAGTAAGCAACATGTGATTGTTAAGATTCTCAGCGACCTAAACTATCCTTGTTTAATAAAGAATCAAACATGCACCATAAAGCATGAAAACTTCTAAGACATAGAATTTAAACATTTCGGAAACTCTAACACCCGGAAATCCTTAAGAAACTCTTCGAAAACGTTTATGAAACTTAATTTAAAAAGCAGAAACGTTTCCAATAGGAGGAAGCTTCAAGCGATGTTAATAAAGTGTTTCGGAAACCTAACGACTTATGTACTAACATTTCTCAATTTCCCCAAGTTGAGTACCCGATTTACAATCCTCTCGAGCTCCCATGACAAACTCACGTGCACAAGTTACATTTTCGCAGGTTTTCGAGAAAAAGGGCATTTCCAGCCGATTTCAATAGTCTAAAAGTTTTCCCTTGATTTGAGAATTAACACGTAAATTTATAGACCAATAAATTTTCAGGACCCGGAAAACCCAAAAAGCATGACTTATAACCTTCGTTTTCGGCTTTTGGAAGGCTTTTCGGGGCTCTCTCTCTTTTTCTCCAAAAATTTAACTTACTTGCTTCTGGTCATCTTAGGGTAACCCATGATCATTTTTAGCCTTAAAAAAATGTTGCGCTTTCTCTTTAGAGGATTCTCGAAACAGAGCACACTTGTCGTTTTCTTTATCACGGGACCTTCTTATGACCTTTTGAACCACAAAGAGTTGTCCAAAGTCCCTCTTTTAACACCGGGGACACCATGTAAAATTTTCAGCAAATTTTTTTTGGGATCTCTGAAATCTCCGAGATATATCCTTTGCGGTTTCAGCTATAAGAAGATTGTCTCGGGCTTCGTCTTATTTTCTCCTTGTATATCTCCCATGTGTTATTGGTGACCACAAGGGCACCTAACACTCGATTTCAACCATTAAAAGTTTGTCATCCTCCTTTAGACAATTTTCAAAAAGGGGCACACTAGTACTTTAGCTCTCTTAAGAATCGTTTTATGACCTTTTGAACCCTGAAAAGCTACTTCGAGACCCTCTTTTGACCATAGGGGTACATTGTAGATTTTTTGACATCTTTCAGCTTTGGGATGGCTTGCGCTCGTCTTGCTTTCGCCATATTTTTTTAGCATGTGTAGTAGATGACACCAAAACGCCCCACACTCAATTTCAATCTCAAAAAAATAGTTATCTTTCCTCTTTAGAGAATTTTAGAAATAAAAACACAAATACATAAATAATGCAAAGATCCTATTAACATACCAAAGACTAGAGCCATAATCCAAAAACACTTAAAATTAACACTACCCCGCTCCCCTTAACATGTACTTTGCCTTCGTCGACAACTATTGTTTGCAGAAAATCTGGTGGTTTTTTTTTTCTTTTTTTTTTTCGGACTTTCTCTATTCTTAGATCCTAGGTTATAAAAACAATTTATGTAAGTCACTTTCTTTATTCTCACACTAAAGTCATGTTATTGTTGAGGCGTAGTTAATGCTATACTAGAGATTTATTTTCTTTTGTGTAATAAGATATAAAATTATATGTCCGTGTAAAAAAATTGTTTGTTTTGAAATTTTTTATTTTCCAATACAAAACCCCGTTTTCTTGTTTTCGGGAATTCACGCTTTCTCATATCCGGAAACTCTATCCGTTTTCATGCTACATAGCACGCATATAAAGAGCATTCAATAGTGAATGGCGATAATATGTGTAAGGGAATTGGCAAGTAACTAGAGCATTCATTTTGAATATTGAATCGCACCAAAACACAAAGTAGGGCAGTCAGCGTGAAGCAAAGGGAGTATCGTTATTTACAAACAAGCATCTCATAGTTCCTCTACAGCTCTACAATGCAACATCAAGCCTCAAATTGTCATCCAATGTTATGCTTCTAAAGAGCCAGTCTATTATAGATGTATTCTATCAACTCTAGAGTACCACAAAATACAAAAAGAGAATTACTATTGTTGGATAACTTGCAAAGACAATGTTACCTGCATTACGGGACTACGATCTTTCACTTTTGGTAAAGCTTCAAGTTTCCTATTGTCCAACTATGATGTCGAAAAGTACAAGTACCAATAATCAGCATTAATGAAATTAGAAACAAATATAAATCTAAAAACACATTTGATGGAGGCAATGAAAGCAAATACAACATCAGGTCACTGTGCAGCGTTCATACCAAAAGAACTCCGGCCTGAGGAAAGTACCGGCATAGATGATCTCCAATATTCTTCGCCACAGCACCGAGATCATAATCATCAGATCTTTCATTGGCATGGAAGTACCCCACCAAGCTCAAACCTTGACTAGCATAATGCTCTTCTATCTAATTACAGAGGGAAACAGATCAGCATATACAGTTTTTTCTTTTATACAAGAGAAAAGAATCCTCAACAGAGAACAAAAACAATTCCATAGAAGAGAAAATCATAATTGTACACCATACAAATTAATGAGTCGAGGCTACAAAAAGCATCTAGGCAAGAGGGAAAACCAATTTAAAAAGACGCTTCTGTTCCTTCCTGACCACAACAACCATAATGCATCTAAACAAAAAGACTAGAAGATCAAAGATTCTACGGAAATTCAAAGCTCAATAGGAGCTTAGACCAGATTCCTTTAAAATTGCACCACTTAATTCTCCACAAATAAAACAAAAGACCTTGACATTTATTGTTAACATGATTCACTGCCCATCATAATTCAGCACTAAAAGACTGATTTCTAGTATCCCTGTCTCTAAGTGTAAATGCCATCACACACTCAAAAGCTGATACGCCATCAAGCAAACACCTTCACCTGTTTGAAGGACATTAAGCCAGTGTCCATTCCACTCAAATTACCAACTCTAAGCAGACAATCAAAATAGCAACATGCACTGCATTTCAACTAAAACCCAAAACCCGAAATTCTAACCTAGATGTTCGACTGAATATCTAAATGATTGGACTAATACTCCGAGCACAAGACCAAATCAAAACAGAACAGATTTCAGTTGAAAAATAATCATCAAAGTGCAACATAGCCAACATCCACAACGTATAGTAGAATAATAACCTACTTGCATCAAGGCAATCTCGAGGGCAGGAAGAAGCCCAATGCCTGAATGAAAAAGAGGGACAGCATCAGAAATTTCAACCAGACCCTTATTAGCATCAAAGCGGCCAACCAAAACTCCGTTAACGGTGTTCGCTTTATGCTTCAAAGCATGTAGAACCAGCTTTATATATGCATTTTGTCCAACTTCATAAGTCAATTCCCCCATAATGGTTTACCACAAGCAATCACTCACTCAACAATTGACTTCAGAACTTCAATTCGCACCTACAAATCACGATTTTAATACACATTGTCAAATAACCTGAGTTCAATAAGATCTACTAATCAATTTGGATTAACGAACATTATCTTCACACTAATCAGATCACAAATGACTCATAATCACAAACAAACATCATTCAGCGTAATTCAATCGTTGATCTAGAAATTCACACACAAAAAAGTAAGATTAATCAAGTAATTAATTACAGAAATTAGATTTTAAAATCTTAGTCAAAACTGCAAATTACAACTAATAGATTGAATCGGCAATAATTCAGTAAATATGAATCTCGAATTTCAATCAATAAATTTCTTCTTCAAAGCAGATAATTCGTCATGTAACAAATATAATCGCAATTATATAATCAAACAAACAACTTACAAAATCGAAAAGTAGGAATTTGGAGTAAGATAATTAGCACATGATAAAGTTAGTTTACCTAATATAGCACCAAATTTGCAATTGATAAGGCGATCGAAAATTGCAGGATGAATTTTAGAAGTTGAACTTAAATTGCTACTCAGGGAAAATTATTGTAAATAGATGAAAAGATAAGAAATCTACGAATTTCTCAGAAAAAAAATCGTCAATTACTATAGTCTATAGAGCATATACTACAGCACAGAGAGTATCAGTTTTTATTTTTATTTTCTTTTTCCCTTCCTTTTTTCTTTCGGAAAAATTCATAAAAATAATTTCAACTACGGACATTCACCTAATAAATACCAAACTTTGATTAATCTTAAAATGGATCTAACTTTTATGCTCATTTTTCAATTTTGGACCTTCCTGAATTTTAACCTGTAAAACCAAGTAAATCTTGTTAATTATCCGGTTTTTTCTTCACATTTGGATGTTTCGGGTGGAAGGGGTGGTTGTGGTGGTGGTTTCGGGTTGTCATGCTTAAGCAAAAACCGGATCATTAGCAAGATTTACTTTATTTTACAAGTTAAAATTTAAGACGGTCCAAAATTGGAAAATGGACATGAAAGTTGGGTCCATTTTTGAATTAATCAAAGTTCAGTCTTTTATTAGGTGAACGCCCATAATTGGGATTATCTGTATCAATTTTTCCTTTTCTTTTCTTTTTTTTTTTTTTTGTATTTGGAACACTTTGAATAGAGGCCACTAAAACCTATATTTCACAAATCACAAGTTAATTGAATTGGTGTTAGTTGTGTATCAGCATGAAGGGATTGAAATCAAAAATAAAAAATAAAATTACGGAATATTTGAATAGGATAATTACCTCATTTAATATTTCATAATATTAAGTTTAATTTGTAACCATTTCAAACAAAAAAACAAGTTTAATTTACCCCTAGATTGCTATTTTAAAATAATACTAAAATTTTGGTGCTGATAGAGGAAGTGATGTTGCAATGTTGCTTGTTTAGGCAATTGTTTGCTTGATGGAATGCCCCGATTATAAATAGTGAGAGGCAAACTTTATCGTATAAATAACTCGGTCAGATTCTCTATTGGTAAACACGATATGCAATATTAGAATCACGAGTTATAGTTCAATGATATAAATTTACAAAAATTGAGAAACTACAACTACAATCCTATATAATGATGACGACTTCTTGTCCTTGGCACAAAAACACCTAGTGCTATTTTGTTAATCAAAATATTGCCAAAATCATGCAGCGTAGGAAACTTCGTGCTGCATATCAACATCAATGCACTAGTACTACAACAAATTTGAGCAAGAAATCTGTGGTGTTATATAAAGTTACAATTTTTCTCTACCTTCCCTTAATTGGAGCTTTCCTTTAATTGTTGCTAGGAAGCTGATTGATCTAAGACTTTTACTACCTTCCTTTGACATTTTAACTAACCATATTCATGATAGATGAAAGGAAATTGAATATGTGACGGTGGCACTTGCATTGTCTAGCTAGTTGGATCAGATGAACTGAATGTCTGCTAACGGTCATCAAATGGAGCGCGAGTACTCTTCTGAAAGTGTTTCCAGTAGAAGAGATTCTGGTCAGTTTAACTTTCCTCCATTTCTTATCTTCATTCATATCTGGTCACACTGCTTAGGCAGGTAAAAAGTAGCACCCTAATTCTCCACTTTCATGCATTCCCAACCATTCATCCTTCGATTACCTAAACGGATTAGAGAGCATGTCTTTCGTTTTTAATATCCCTTTGGAAAAATTCTAGTAGTCTCTAGGGTCTTTATATGATTCATTAAACAAAATTCATTATGTTAACCCTGAAATTAAATTCATTCCGTCACATGCTTGATCTCCACACTATCAAATACACAAACTAACAAACATTGAGGCCTTGATCCTAAAAGACGACATTGCCTGTTTGAGAAGATTACTGGTGAGGTCAGATTAGCATTGCATTCAATTTAGTGTAAAAAAAAAAAAAAACCTCAATACTTGGTCCTAACATGTACTACAAATCTTATGAACACTCAACATTTTTGTATATTTATAAGCATATTTCAATTTAAAGTAGTGAACCAGTGATAACATCATCTTTTTCTTGTAAGCTTGAGATTACTGATATCATTTTGGTAGTCCTAGACTTCCTTTTACTTACCTTAAGCAGTTAATCTTATATAACGATCATGCACTTTCTTATTCTTACATTCGATGCAGAATCAGGAAGCAGCAGCTATCAGTATGAGGCTAGGTTATCTATATCATCTTTTGCTGCAACTATCTTAATAACTGGTCTTATAACTATGGGGATTTCAATGATCACTTTGGTCATTGTATTGACTGCGATGCTGCAATCATGTCGAAGTCAAACTTCTGAGATAATCAAGAACCCAAGACCGCATCATGATGATCATTACTGCAAGGTTATTGCTTTCCATATGGAGCTTAACCAGTTAAGCTCAGTTGAGCTCCCCTCCATTTGCAAAAACTATGCTGCTAGTTATATTAGTGAAAGTAAATTTTTAAGAGATTTAAAGTTTAGCATTCTGATGGCTGAGAAATTCTTACTCAGTCTCAGACCACCCGAACATGGTTTAACAGTCATCTTAATGGATATAGATGACATTCTCCCACCAAGTTTTCTATGCGGCAAATCTTTGAATAACAGGTATGAAAGTTCATGTTGCTCAAACCTCTTACGATTCAGTGATTATGTTACATTAAGCTATAGTCTGGAACTGCTGACATTTTGTGTTGGCTGTATGTCACTGTTGAACAGTTATAAAGATTGTATTGAAGACACAATCAAGTCAAAGCGCATGCTTATGCTGAGGTTATATAACAGAATTAAGGAAAGTGGATGGCCTTTGATCTTGGTTACAAATAAGGCACAGGACCAAAGGAATGCCATCACTAAGTACCTTGTTTCTGCAGGTTACATGGGATGGAAATCACTGATGATGAGGTACAGCTCATAAACTCGCTATATTCCAACTTATGGAGTGCTTTTATAACTAATTGCATACTTTTCTTTGATATAATCGATTCTCTGCAGCTTTATACCACTAATACTACGTTCTTGGCATATTAATTATTTTGAGGCAGATCAGCTGAAGAAATGATGCTGAGTAGCCTAGAATACTTCTCAAGAAAAATAACAGCTTTAGAAAGACAAGAATATGAAATTGCCAGTGTGATCAGCAGTAATTTGGATGCATTAACAGGGCTATCAGTGGGGAAGCGCATGTTCAAACTTCCAAACATGAAGTTTCAGAATTTAGTGTGCTCAAACTTCAGTTAAAGAATGTAACAGCTGAAACTGAAAAACATGCATGATCATTTTCATTAGATTACCATCTCACTTATCAGATGCAGCAGTTCACCTTGCCCTTGTAAGGGTGAACACACATTGTGTAAAACATGCTTCAAGCTAAGTAAATAGTAGAAAGCTTAAAGCACACATTGTACAACATGGCAAGTTACATTACTAGCATGGGATCCTAACTTGGTTTCACTCATGCTGCCTAGTCCTAACTATTCGCTCTACGACTGCACTGATGCTGCCTACTGAAGTGCACCACTTCTTTACCAACTTTAACAATACTCCTGTTTGAAGAGCATGCTCTTATACTAAAGAATAGTAGTAATATACTAGTAAGTAAAGAGTGTATGTATATGCAATCAGTCAATCATAATACTAAACATATGTAAATGCTCAAGCACATTTCCTAAGATTATTAGCGTTGATTACTCTTGCTTAACCTATGATTGAAAGGAAAGCTTTAACAAATGAATGTAATTACAGTCTTCTGAACTGCTTTTGGCACATTCAAGCTAACAGATACAAAATGACTATCGATTTTCCGAGGTACCAATGAAAAAGTAAGCTTAACTGAAGAAAATTTAGTGAAATGTAATGAAACCTACAACAAAACAAACTCATACAAATACAGTGAAATTTGCAAAAACAACACAAAGTATGATATGATGAATTGAACCTTACTTTTATACCACAATGTATTAACTGTAATCACTAATCAGTGGTAAAATTTGAATTAGGGAAGCATCAATTACTTAACCCCAAACAATCTAAATGATATGAACAATATGTTCCTAAACTAAAAGAAGTACTAATTTTCACTCTACTTTTACAGGAAAATCTAAACCTCATTACAGCAATTACTAACACCCACAAAACCAAGCAAACCAACAGAACAGAGAACAAGAAAGCCCCCATTAGAATCAAGAATCCAATCTCAGTGTAAGAGAGAAAGTGATGCTTACAGAAAAGCAAGAACAACAAAAAGAATGAAGATTAACAATAAACCTCGGTTTTCGCCATTTCTTGAAAACCCACTAAAATCAAGGCTGTATTTATCAGTAAAATTAGGGTAAAGAATCCCCCATTGCCTCATATTATTATTATCATCATCTTCATTCTTCCCATGAGTTTGAGGCTTCTCTCTGTCAAAAAGCTCAAAGATGTAAACCTCAGAAACAGCATCTTTCTTCAAAGGAGAACAATCCCCTGTTTTCAAATGATCCATTAACCCTCTCAAATACATTTCAGCATACACTAAGTTGGCGTCAAACTCTTCGCCGGGGGTATTTCCGGGGGAGCTAGGCCACCCAGTTGCAGTAACAACCACCGGAATATTCTCATGCCCCGCCACCGCCATTGCGGCTAAAACGGAATCAACCATGGCGTCAAAGAGGTTGTTATATCGGACTCCTGTAACGGGGTCGTCTCGAAAACTGAAAGGACCGTCTTGAAACAGAGCAAACCCAAGAACAGTGTCGTGGTTCAAGCGGTAAAGATCATAAGGGTAAAGATTGATGAAGAAAGAAGAGTTTGCTTCTTGTAAAAAATCAAGCAAAGGACGAATCACAATGTCGTTGAAAGGTTCAACGAATTCAGCGGAAGATGGCGGGAAAACAGTGGTTAAAAGTGGGATTGCAGAGAAAGTAGTAGAAACAGAGATTTTGCGAATACCCAGTTCGTGAAGTGCTACGTGGATGTTTCTGATTGCTGGAACGATGACGTCAGTGAGGTCGTAGGAGGAAGCGATGACGTCAGATCCGACAGAGATGGCGGTGATGTTGGCGCGTGGGTAGAAAGGGACGACATGAGTGTAAAGCCAAATGGCGGCGTTAGAGCGGTTGGCGGCAAGGGAAGGGATGAGGGAGTTGGAGATGGAGAGGTGGAGAGAAATGGAAGAGTAGGAGAAGGAACGGATGAGATTGGGGTTGGGGTTGATGAGACGAACGGCGGTGATTTGGTGGCGGGTGATGGTGGTAGCGAGGATTTCAGGGGTGGTAGAGGAAGGACGGTGGTTTACGGTTACACCGATTGTAGGGGTTGAAGTTGTGGTAGTGATAAAGGTGATAATGAAGATGAGAAGAAGAAGAAGAATGGTGGAAGTTTGGGGAAATGACGCCATTGTTGAATTGAAGAATGTGTGTTTGTTTGTGTTGAAGAGAGAGAGAAAATCTGTTGAAGAAATGAGGAGAGAAAATGGGGGAATGGTGGAAGGTTTATATAGAGGGGTGAGTTGCAGAAGTGACAGTTTGTTAGAGGGGGTGAGTTGCAGTGGAGAAAGTTTGTTAGAGGAAGAAGAGTAATATTGGTTTTCGCGGTCTTTTTTTTT
>PYUH01000207.1:1336619-1378623 GCA_016808085.1 Suaeda aralocaspica
GTGTAAAGCCAAATGGCGGCGTTAGAGCGGTTGGCGGCAAGGGAAGGGATGAGGGAGTTGGAGATGGAGAGGTGGAGAGAAATGGAAGAGTAGGAGAAGGAACGGATGAGATTGGGGTTGGGGTTGATGAGACGAACGGCGGTGATTTGGTGGCGGGTGATGGTGGTAGCGAGGATTTCAGGGGTGGTAGAGGAAGGACGGTGGTTTACGGTTACACCGATTGTAGGGGTTGAAGTTGTGGTAGTGATAAAGGTGATAATGAAGATGAGAAGAAGAAGAAGAATGGTGGAAGTTTGGGGAAATGACGCCATTGTTGAATTGAAGAATGTGTGTTTGTTTGTGTTGAAGAGAGAGAGAAAATCTGTTGAAGAAATGAGGAGAGAAAATGGGGGAATGGTGGAAGGTTTATATAGAGGGGTGAGTTGCAGAAGTGACAGTTTGTTAGAGGGGGTGAGTTGCAGTGGAGAAAGTTTGTTAGAGGAAGAAGAGTAATATTGGTTTTCGCGGCTTTTTTTTTTAATTTTTTTTTTTTTATTGATTAATCTTGATTGGGTGTAATAAGGGTGTATGATAGTAGCTGTGAGCCACAGCATTTGAATTTTTATTTTTTTTAACAATTGCTACTAAATAAAATACAAAAATATGTTATGTTGTAGTAATTTTTGAATATTTCTACATAAATGTATTTTTGTTGTCGGTATACTTCTATACAAATATACTTTTGTTTTTTTATAAGTTCAAAATATGTATTTAAAGATATAGATGATTAAATAGTGCATTAATATACATATACACAAAGAACAAAACTGTTGCAAATCACAATCAAAGAAAGTACATGTTGCCCAACATATAACTTTTTATTTAGTTATCAACTCTTAATCCAACATTTCGATAATACGAGGTGTGTCGCACCTTTTGATTCAATAGTTTTAAACTCGTTGGTCTTACTTTTAAGTCAATATTAGACTCGAATGTTTATGTTTCATGTATCATACATGATCTTTAAGTTCAATTACTTAGAATCCTCAAATACTGAATCATTTGAAAATGTGTTTAACGAACACTTTTTGTGTAATTTTTCCAATGAAGTCATCACGATACAAATCTATAATGCTATGTTATTGGTCCTTAGATTTTCCATCACAATACAAATCTACAATCCATGTCATTAAGCGCTTGTGAAAAAATGAGGACTAGTTCGACACGAATGAATTACATATTACTGTGAATTTTTTATTTCAGTTTGTTATTTCATCAAGGATCAGGATTCCAAAGTACAAGGAAAGAAAATGTAAAAGAAGGGGTTAGGTTTATATTCATCTTCAATACACTAAGAGTCTCAGACACTTTATTGTGTACATATTGTTACAAAACTAGTACAAGGTGAAGGAAAGCAAGTGCCTTTAGAATGGTTCAGTAGGCAGTTACAATTCTTTCAAACAAGACTGTACTAAACATATTGAGAACCAAGGCTGCCACTGTTAGTTGTGTAACTATAGAGCTATGATTACCATAGACCGGATTCAAGACTGCTAAAGCAAGCCATAACCATTTCGCAAAGAACTCTGTACATGAACATTGATAGTTTCAACTTCAAAGGTAAAAATTGAGCATATGCTGAAAACCGACCTCCACCCCTTCCCCCAGAGCTGAATTAAAACCATTCGCTCCAAATTGAAAAGCCCGGGTGACTGAAATGCCAACCTCTTAAGGGCTTCAACAATAAAGACTGTAAGTGCAGCAGAGAGAGCTTCTGTGTATCCACATGAATTCTGATCGACTCTTCAAGCGCCTGACAGTAAAGAGTAACCTCCATGTTCATTCATTACATGACCTGCAACACAAGATTGGGTTCAATATCAAATTCATTTGATGCAACAAATGCCCCAAAAGCAGAACACCAAAGAAGTAAGTGTTTAGAGATGACATTAATAGACTTCAATCGGGAAACAAGCTTTCACAAGGTATTCAATCCTTTCCTTCTGAATCTTTCGATCCCTGAAACGGTGAAAACTAACCCCTCTAATGCACCTACTAATACACACAATGGATGTTTGATTGCTCAAAGATGACAACAGCATCAAATTCTTCATCTCAAACGATGAAATCAGCTACATGAAGTCATGAACCACATGATCCCGATGATGGATTGCCACATAAATTATCAACTTTATGGCTAAAAACTCCTCCAAAGCCAATAGTTTCATGCATTTAAGTCATCAAATCAATGCAAGATCTTGAGAAATATCCATTACTCAGATCATATAATTTTGGACATAATAAATTCGTGGGCACAATTTCAGCCCAGCTACAGTCTTGCATTAGTCAATTCAAGATATTAATTTTTTTTGTTAGTATGTCAAAATGGTATACACTGTTGTAGCTGAAACAAAGTTCATGTCACTAACTGCAATTTGCCACACAGCCACAGTATTTTTTAAGCCATTATTTCATTCTCTCCTCCATCAGTCCATTACTTCATGACAAAGTATCCCATAAGCCATAATGCCACGAATCACAACAAGAAGTCCCAAATAGGAAAAGAAACATACTACATTAGTACATTACTTCACCACACAGTACCATAAGCAATTATGCCATGGCAATAAGTTCCAAGCAGGATAAGCAACATATTCATCTTAGTATTACTAATTAATTGGAACAATGAGTAGTACATTTCAGATAAGAAATAGAAGACCTGAAGGAACAAAAAACTTACTTGGGTGGTATTTCCAGCAATTGACTCAGCAAGAGTCCCCAAGTTTGGGTCATCCTTGTACTTTTCCCAAGTTGCTTCGAAATGCAATCCTTTACATCTAAGAACAACAGAAAAGCGAAGTTTTAAACATATATCACATCGCATAACAAATTAAGGCAAGGAAGACGTATCAAAATGACCAATCAGCAATGCCGTACTGCTGAAGTAGGATCAGTATCTGACAAATACGCTTTCTTATCTCCTCCCGAGCAGTTTTCAAAGCAGCCTCCTTGTACAGAATGGCAAGTTCATCCACTAACCTGTAATTAACAAAATGAAACTTAGTAAAACGATTGTAGAGATGAAAACCAAATGGCTCCCATCCCTAGAAAAATGAGCAACATTCAAGGGATTATTATGACTCTCAGAGTTTTAGCCATCCTACAAATATAACCACTTGTCATTACCACTGTCATGCCATCCCAATTATACCATGATCCATTGATCAAAATGTCAGGAGGAAAAAATTTCACTAATCAGAAACACCCTATCCAATGATCAGGCATGCACAAACAAAAAATTATCCAAACTCACTTTTCAGTGTAAGGACTGCTCCTTATCCATGTCAGCTTCACAACTGTGCAGATCCTTTCAAGAACCTATAAATATACCAGAACCAAATTCAAAAAATTTCACTTACATAACATGAAAATTGATGTATAAACTGAAAAGCAATAAATAAGAGATTATGACTCAGTTTTTACCAATTGAACCGTTTCATCGTCATCGGCATGAAGCCATTGGAAGAAAAGGGGGAACAAACGTCTGAAATGAGCTAGCAGAACTAGACCAACACAGCAGAAAAGTGGTTCAACAAGTTTTAGCCATGCAATACGGCGCTCCTTGTTCCTTGGTTGGCGCTCCAAATGACCTATCATCTCATTTAAAAGCTTCTCAAACCTGAATAAAATCACCTAAACTATGAATGAACAAGGCATGCAATAAAAGTGTAAAGCATTAGCAGCACGATCACATCATATATATCTGTAGAGCTCTTGGATGTTCATTGAATCATGAATTCATTGAAAATAAGGTGATCTTTATAACAAAAGGCAGTAATCAAAAGATTAGCCTGAAAAAAGAAAGCATGGCTTTACCACTTTTTAAACATTGATTAAACAACGATAAATTACAAAACAAAAAGGAATTGAAAGCCAATTTAAAAAAAAAAAAAAAGCAGAGAGCAACTAATTATATAGCTATATACAATCCTTGCCAACTCGGTATGAGAAAATGAGCACCTAATCAACCTTGAAAACCAAGGTTAGAGTTGAAATTTCAAATCACAGAGCATAGCCATTTTTCACATCAAAAGCTACAAAGAAAAGTAATCGGAAGCGCCATAATTGATACTACTCGAGAAAATCCTAAAACAATTGCTTCACTCCTTTTATTGAGCTAGATGGAGAGTAAATCCTATATAACACGGAAATGGCTAGAGTTTCCGAAGCAAGGAAGCGTGAATTCCAGAAAATAAGAAAATGGTGACAAGTAGAGGAAAATAAATAATTTAAAAAAGATGTAAACAAAAACAAATATATCTTACACATAAACATATTAATTTATGGTATTACAAACAAGAAAACAAAGCTTGAATATAACATTAATTAAGCGTAAACAATAAACTTATCGCTGCTTGTATTGATCTTAGCGTTGAGAACATATAGAGAAATAAGCCACCACGTTGTGTTTAGGAACAAGGTTCAAAGAAGAGAGAAAGCTTTAAAAGAGAGAAACACCATATTCTTAACAAACAAAAGTTCAGCGAAGACATAGTTAAATGGATGGCATGTTAAATGAGATCTTTGTATTATGAGTGTGGGGCGTCCTCAGGTCACCTATTAAAGGAAGTAGAAAACACAACGCGAAAACAAAACGAAGCCACTGACAACCCTAAGATGCTAAAAACAAAGCCACACTAATAATTAATGTTACATGTTGCCCAGGGTCAAAAGAGGGCAATCAGAAAATTTTTTGGAGGATTTGGGGCCCTAAAAAAGAAAAAAAAGTTCAAAAACTTTACAATGTGCCCCTCAGGTCAAAAGAGGCCCCCGAACAGCTTTTGAGGTTCGAAAGGTCATAAAACGAGTTCCAGGGGAGCGAAAATATTAGTGTGCCTTTTTCCGAAATTGTCTAAAAAGGGAAGATAACAACTTTTAAGAGGCTAGAACTGAGCGTAGGGTGTCCGGACGTTACCTAAAACACGTGGGTAAAATATAAGGTAAAATATGAAGTTTCATTAGAGGATCGCCGGTCGGGTACTCAATTTTCGAACAATAGAACACTCTTGTATCTAAATCACAAAATTTCCGAAACCCTAAATTTAACATTGAATGAAAATCCTCATATGTGAAATGTTTCTAGTTTTAAAATTAAGTTTCAAAAAAGTTTACAAAGAAACAAGTTTTCATGCTTTTTTAAGGGAAAAGTTTTCATGCTTCCTAGTGTAAATCAAATCAAACATTACTCCAGGAAAGAAAAATCCAGCAGACTGATTAGCTGTAAGCAGAAACAAATCTGACTCAAACCCACTTGATTACATGTTTATTTTTTGCTTCAAACAACTTTTCTACGCAATAATCCACTAAGCAATGAATGAATTTAAATTTATACAAAAATTGCAGAGGAAAAGAAATACACACCATGGACTACGAGGGTTATCTTTCTGCAAACAAGTCACAAGAAGTATTGACATCTCAACAGCATGATGCCATATCGCATCATCAGAAACAATATTTTGACAGCATGCATCAAGAATCACGTCTCCGTATCCACCAAGGTCAGCAGCACTAACGTATTTTGCAATATGTATGAAGCTGAGCATTGCCTGCCCCTATATTCAACAGAAATCCATCATACTCACATCAAAAATACCATAATAGCAACAATGCTAAATGGACATCATCAGGACTACACCAATTTCCCTATTTCACAAGCAGATTTTTTTTTCCTTAGATCCTGATAAACAATTGCCATTTCATGCAACCAACCCATAGTACATGCTATTCTAGCAAAATATTTTCCAATTACGAAGCATAAACTATCTTAAACACTAATAAGGTTCAATGAAAGGCTTATCTCTTCGAAGTAAAGTTTACTAATATATGCACAACGCAATTGAATGATCACATGATATCAATTACAAAAATGAGTACCAAACAACCAATTTGAGATTATAAGAAACATACTTTGACTTGAGGAGACCAATGATCGAGCGCAGTGAGACCACATGGTATAATCAAAGAACAGACTTCTCCCAATTGCGGATACTCAACCTAAAATCATCAAACCACATTAATCAAGTTACTATAAACAACTCAAAATCAACATAATTATTTAATGAAGAAGAGTAGAAAGAAGATTAAACCTGTGAAACAAACCATCTCAGCTGATAAGCGGCAACAATGGCGTGTTCAAGAGGAACCCTAGCAGAAGCCGCAGAAATGTCATCACTATCACCAATTGAACTTTCCTTAATTGTATTTTTAATCAATGGGAGAACTTCTGGCATCAATTCAATCACCAAATTCTTCTCAAAACTCGAATTTACACTATAGTCTCCATAAATTGCTTTTGAGAGATGTCGAAAAGCCGAATTAGCAGCATTTGAGAGACTTTCGGGGATCCAATTAACGTAAGGTGAATTTGAAGAGGTTGAAGATGAGAGGAAAGCACAGCAAAGAGAGAAATCCCTAATTTGAGAATGTACGTCACTGTAATTGAAGATTTCGGAAGGAAGAAGAGATTTGAGAAGTGATTTGAGGGAAACATTGTGAGATTCTGGAGGATTGTAAGGTGTTGTTGAGAGTAGTTCTCGAATTGGTTGAATTAGCCTGTGAAAATTTAACAGTTAATGAATTTTAGTTGAATAAGTAGAAATTTGAAGATGATGAAGAAGAAGTAGGAAGAGCTTACTCAGCTAGCTGCTGGCGACCAATTGCTGAGAAGTTCGTCGACATTTCGCCTTTCGTACAAAATACTTGATTGCAGTCATTCAATTAGCGTAAGGGTGGTTCAATTAACCATTTTAACCTAGATTTGCTTACGATAATATCTAAGAAATCACTGCGATATACTATGTATAAATAGTAAATTACATGGTATTTTTGTAAATAAGTAGAAAAATTTATTACCATATTACTCTTTAAAATTCATATAGAAAGACGATTTTACTCTAGATTTTTAACATATTACATCAAAATGCCATTGTGATATGCAATTTTGTATATCACTGTGATTTACTAATCATNTGTGATTTACTGATCACCCCTCGCTTGCTTACGCTGTCTCAATATTATCCGAAGAATTAGCTTTTTTTTTTTTTTTCCTTTTGAACTGAAAATTCTTTTCCAAACAAGAAATTTGAAATATCCAACNTCCCTCGCTTGCTTACGCTGTCTCAATATTATCCGAAGAATTAGCTTTTTTTTTTTTTTTTCCTTTTGAACTGAAAATTCTTTTCCAAACAAGAAATTTGAAATATCCAATGTCCGCCACAACAAAGTCGACAACCACCTTAATGTCCAAATATCATATTCTTTAAATACAAGTATTATTATTATCACTCCATTAAACTACCACTATCAGTTCCTTAAACGGTTAAACCTTCATAAAATGACAAATTCACAACCGCCATTCCTAAATTAAGACAACCACTTCCAAACCTCACAAAGGTATTGTGTAGTTACTAACTGAATTCGAGAGTATCATGTGAAATTTCAAATTCGAATAGTCCTCATGATCAACATATGGATACCACATTGATTTATATTCAGTTGTCCTAGTGATATAGTAACACCTAATTGTCCACAAATATGATGAATGATGTATCTAAGGGTTATGTAAAATACTTCCTCAAATGAATTGTCAGATGTGTACAGCGTGTGGTCACTAGAGTCGTAGACCGACCAAAATTGCAATTTTTTGGTTTGGTTTGGATTTCAATTTGAAATATAATTACGATTTAATTTTTTTTCCTCAAACTGCAATTTTGCTAACACATTTTCACGATTTATTGAATATACATGTCTTACTACGTATTTGACTATTAATACTTTCTCTACTTCACATTACTTGCAAAAATATTCCTTTGACAAACATTTTAAAAGAAATTAAAAGATTTAAATAAGCAAATTAGTTGAAAGAGTTATTGCACCAATAACTTCTAACCTACTTTTTGTTGCGTTAAAATTATTTCGAATATTCATTCATTTATGACTTCAATTCTTTAGCTAAAATGCATGTATATTGCGGGTAATATAGTTTGAAGGTATTATACGAGTATTGAAAACCATAAAATATACTTCGTACAAAAAAGGGAGAGCGCGTAGCTGAAAACAGAACGTAATCCAAGCATATNCCAAAACCAAAAAAATAAAATTTGAATTGACCTTTAAAAAAAAAAAAAAAAAAAAAAAACTAGTGGTGCCTAAGATGCCAAAAAGGATCGTGTGGCAACCACACCACACACCCCACGTCCAACCAACGGCTATAATTGTAGAACCTCCCCTCAAAGATAAGCAAATCAGATAACTACCTCCACATTAACACGCCACGTGGCAGATAAGGTAACCCCAAACCCTTCCTTTATATCACCCTTCTTCAATCTCCCACCATTTCTCAAACTTCCAATCACAAACCAAACACCCCTTAAACAAAAAAGGAAAACCAAAGTCAGTACGTAAGTAAGCAATGGCGGCAGCAGCAGCAGCAACAACAATGATGGGAATGGCAGCCACAACACTGGCACCAAAGCCCAAAACCCCACCAATGATAGCATCTTTCCCATGCAACGTGGGCCGGGCCTTGTTCGGGCTGAAGTCGGGGGCCCGAGGTGAAAGGATGGTAGCAATGGCATACAAAGTGACCCTTATTACCCCAGAGGGTAAGCAGGAGTTCGAGTGCCCCGAGGATGTATACATATTGGATGAAGCCGAGGAGCAGGGGATTGACATGCCGTACTCGTGCCGTGCAGGGTCGTGCAGCTCATGCGCGGGTAAGATGGTGGCGGGAAGCGTTGACCAATCAGATGGAAGTTTCTTGGAAGATAGCCAAATGGATGAAGGTTGGGTTTTGACTTGTGTTGCTTACCCTACTAGTGATGTTACTATTGAGACTCATAAGGAAGAAGAGCTTACTGCTTAAATTTAGGGTTTTTTTTTTTTTTTTTCTTTTTCTTTTTTGGGGTTTTAAACTTAATTTTGTGCCCTTTCATTAAATTTTGTTCTCGAAAAAAAAAAAAAAAAGATTAAAAGAAGAGAGACATGGATGTTGTATATTTTCATGCAAGTGTTATTGTGATGTGTTGTGATGAGATAAATTGATGAAGGGGGTTTATTAATTAATCGATCTCTTTCTCTTTGTGGTTTAATTCCGTGTATTATTAATTTTGTGTATCCATTAATTAATCAAGCAAACTCTTAATAAGAAGCTTTGTATGTTTTCATTTCATTAGTTCTAATGTTAAAAATTCAATTTTGAGAATTTAGCTCAGACATCAAATAAGGTGTTAATACACAATGTATTTAAGGATGTTTAAGAGTTAATTGAACAGAGGTTATTGGTACAAGTTTGAAGTTTACAACATTATTGACATTAGTATTGGTAAAGCTTAGCTTGGTTACAAGTCGGAAGGCTGAAACGATGAGGTCTGTTACATTTGACGTTAGATTGTTAGATTTGATGGATAATTGTTTGACAAATGTCACCTCATAGAACAAAATTGGTTAGGGTATACCTTATCTATTTACAAACATTTCTAATTGCTTCAATATCAATGAAAGACTGTATCATACCAATTAGGATCTGTTTACTTCAGCTTAAAATTACTTCAGTTTAGCTTTGTTCAGCTTTTTTTCTTTTGCTACTCATTAATCCTTCATTAAAAAAAACTTTCAGTTCAGCTCAGCTCCAATCAGTACAGGCCCTTAGTCCAAACTTCATTTGGCTTTAGTTAAATTGTGTGTGTGAATTCAATTAGAAGGCTGACCTATAAATTACTGTGATATGCAATTTTGCATATCACAATAACATTTTGGATAATATGTTAGAAATTCAGGGGTAAGGTCGTTTTTTTATATGCATTTTAAGGGTAATGTGGTAATAAAGTTTTCTAGTTATTTACGAAAATGTTAGGTGATTTGTTGTTTATACATATCATAGTGATTTATTAAATATTATCTATTTAATTTGTTTTAGACTCGTTACACACAACAAATCAACAATTGGTGTGAACCCACTGGTTTATGTTCGCTCCTATGAATCAAACTACTAGTATATTCTTCGATATAGTTCAACTTTCTCTACCTATTTAATACGAAATACTACCTTGAGTTGCAACAATGAAATATTTTTTTCATGAAAGATAAAATATTCAATTGTTTCAATTAAAAATAATGGAGAGAACGATTCATACCACGAACCACTGTCCATAGAATCATAGATCAATGTACTACCTATATACTTTCTTCACCTATATTTATATTGTACTTGTGTAACTGCGTTATCTTCACGCTTAGGAAGAATTAAAGAGGCTACATCGAAGTCATCAATCTTTTGACCGATTAGTATCCATACTAAACTTAGAAGTGTTTGAGATTTGAAAGAAATTACACTTAAACTATTTTATAGTAATTGCTATACTTTGATGGTTTAAGGGTTCGATGGTAGCTGCTATATATTCCGACAATCAATTTTGGTGATTCTCCAAAAAAATAAAATGGCCATGAGTTTTTCTATCTCGCTCCCCAATCATCACATTGGTCATTCAGTCATTCTTTTTACCCTTCTCCATGCCTCTAGACTCTAGTTTTAATCTTCACATTATAACCTTTTTACAATGTGCACATGTTCTGTTATGTTAAATTGTTGATAATAACATAAGATGAAGTAGAAAAAAATGGTTATTTGGATGCTTTATAGAGGGAAAAATTATCTCAAATGAGTCAAAGAATAACATATATTTGAGTTTATGTGCTAATTGAATTTGTTTTTGATGGATCATAAATGTAAAAATTTAAAAGAATGCAAAAAAATTAGAAAAGTGAGGGGTTTGTTGAGAAGCAGTACGAAAGTTTGGATGGATAGTTGGGCCAGATCAAGTAGCAATAAAATGGAGCTGAGGACTTTCATACACACTGGACAATTTTAGATATAGCAAAAGCCCATGTCTATTCCTAATTTCCTACTGATAGGAAAAGGCCCTTGCTTTCAAATTGAGCCCACAATCAATTATGAACATGCTATTTGTGTTTATCACCCGTCTCTTTCATTGTGTGCAACGTTTACAAGGTAATAATTTTCCAGGGATGGAGAATAGTAATGTGAATGAATTTCGAACAACAATTCTCTTTTATTGTGTCCGAATGTCCAATGTGTATAAGGTAATCATTTTCGGGGGATAAAGAACAGTATGTGAATGAATTTTGGTCAATAAATAACCATATATTGGATATCACATGAACAGGGGTTTATCGTAGGTTTATTGTAGATAGGCCTGAGCACGGATCGGATATCCGATCCGAAAATTCAGAAAATTAATATTTATATCTGTTTCCAAAGTTTTCGAATATCCGTATTTGATATCCGATAATTTTCTGATCGAATACTCTGGCTATCCAATTTATAATTTTGCTTAAACAAAATAAAACATAGATATTTGCAACACTAGAATACGGCAAGAAAATATAAGTACAAAATAGAAGAAATGAATATGTTAAATTTTGTCCATTAGCAATCGCAAAGAATAGCTTAATTTTTATAGAAGTACTCCGTAAGATTCTTGAGTTTACTAGTTTAGTATACTCAAAAGTCGGAACACCATAGGAATGATGTATATTTTTGGTGGAATCAAAACATAAAAGTTGATATCTAGATATCCAGTGTCAAAAAATTTCGGACATCCGGTTCGATATTTGAAATTTCGGATGTTTGGATATCCAAAAGGACCAAAATTGATATTTGAATAGGTATTTGATATCCGTGTTTCGGATCAGATAATCTAAAAAATCGGATCAAATACATATTAGTTTTTCGGATTTTCAAATCTTCAAATATTTTTGCTCAATCCTAATTGTAGGTACCAGGTAGTATATATCATCTAAAGTAAATTAAATTGCAATACTTATAACAGTTATAAGAGAGAAAAAGTATCTAATTTTCAAACAATAATCCAAACAATATTTTCTGAAATCCTACACACAAATTTTGGGACCTCAATCATATGGATACAAAATAAAATAAAATAAAAAAGAAACACATTAAGGGTCCACTAATGACATGAAAATAAAAATCAGTTACTCACACATCCAAAGGGAGAGGGCCATAACCACATAAAATTTGAGAGATGGTTGTTCACTCAATCCTTCACCATTTCATTCTATCTTGTGACACGTGGCAAAAACCCAAATAACTGCTTATCTAAAGTCCCAACACTTCACTTCACTTCACTCCACTCCTACTGTCATTACCTCTAAGGCTCAAATTCTCAATTTGGTGGTAGCAAGATAGTAAGGCGTAGCTTCTAACTCTCTTTGCTAATCACACCCCATATCATTTGAGCCATGGAGGCTAGCATGGCTAGTTTTTCTAGGAGCATCTTGCTCCCTAAAGTTTCTTCTCAGCACTCTTCTGCTCTTTTTCCTTCATCTTTTAACCCCAAGGTATGTCTTATCTTATGTATGCTAGCTTTTGCATGGGTGTTTAGTTTGCGTGATTATAGCTGCCTTTGCCTTAATATAAGTTTATAATATAAAGATATGATATATGTGTATGCAAATTTAAGGCTTTGTAGTTTATTGATCACTAATCCAGCAAATTAGGCTTCGTAACTGTTATGATCGAATAATAGTAACTTATAAAAGTCCCATTAGTTTCCAGTCACTAAAGTTACCGTAATATATTGGTATAATATATAAACTATTCCTAAGCTAATGACTGAGGCTTGAGAATAGTTTATATACTCTGTCATATACTCCTGCTAATATTAGACTTGAAAAATTGACACCTACACATTATGTATTTATGCATAATTAGGAGTTAAATGGAGCTCTTGTACTAACAGTCTAAGACTAAGAGTATATATAGGTGGATATAGAACTGTTATTAGCAACTTAATAAGCAAGGACAAGCTATGTTAGCATTCTATGTTATGTGGTTATGTTTGATCCATATATATATACACATTAATACTTATATGAAATGTTTTTGTAGAGTCTTAAATCAAGCTCGCTGTTTGGAGAGTCATTGCGGATGACAACTAAGTCATCTCTTAGGGTCCAAAAGGCGAAGAAATCGAATTCTCATGCCCTTGTTACCAAATGTGAACTTGGTGACAGTTTGGTAAGTTCTGCAACATGATTAACTAATTATGCCCACTTTGATATATTATGTGAGAACTTAACTCCAATGGACTGTATAATGATCAATGCAGGAAGAGTTCTTAAGTAAGGCAACCCAAGATAAAGGGCTTATTAGATTGATGATGTGCATGGGAGAAGCATTGAGGACTATTGCCTTTAAAGTTAGGACAGCTTCATGTGGAGGAACTCAATGTGTTAACACCTTTGGTGATGAGCAGCTTGCTGTTGATGTGCTTGCTGACAAGCTTCTTTTCGAGGTTACTGGTCTTTCGAACTTGTATTACTTCATGCTTGGCTAATGGCTACTGAATGATGAAATGCATTATTATGTATACAAATGAGAAATCATATGAGTAAAAACATAAACCTATATGCAATATCCACATTTAACTTTTGATTGGTTTAGTCATTGAATTCAAATATCCTGCATGAAATTAATTAAATCAATGTCTGCTAACATAGGCCTTAAAGCATTCACATTTCTGCAAGTATGCTTGCTCAGAAGAAGTTCCTTCACTTCAGGATATGGAAGGTCCAGCTGAAGGTCATTATCCATTTATCCCAACACTGATATAAGCAATTTATAGAATTTGCTTCTCAGTTGCACGGTTCTAACCTTTTCTTTTTAATATAATAGGTGGTTTTAGCGTAGCATTTGACCCCCTTGATGGCTCTAGCATTGTCGATACAAATTTCTCAGTAGGAACCATATTTGGAGTTTGGCCAGGCGACAAACTAACTGGTGTAACAGGCAGAGATCAAGTGGCAGCTGCCATGGGAATTTATGGTCCTAGGACTACTTATGTCTTGGCTCTCAAGGATTACCCCGGAACCCATGAATTCCTTCTTCTTGATGAAGGTTTGTTAATTGTGAATTGTGATATGTAGTCCAACCAAAAATTACTAGAAATTAGTAAAACAAAATCTTAGCAGTGCTTTTAAATCCCCTGTTTTTCTTGTTGGTTATATCAGGAAAGTGGCTACATGTGAAGGAAACAACAGAAATTTCTGAAGGGAAATTGTTCTGCCCTGGAAATTTGAGAGCCACTTTCGACAACCCTGACTATGACAAGGTTTATAGCAACCCTGGTTTTATTTATTTCTATGTGCATACTTTGAAGTATAAATGTTGACTATGGCTCTAAATGCATATTATCTTGATACATTATTACCATTTGTTTTTCCAGTTGATCCAATATTACGTGAGAGAGAAGTACACTTTGCGATACACTGGAGGAATGGTTCCTGATGTTAACCAGGTTTCACACTTACCTTATAATTTCTTTGTCATTGTTGTAGAGTGCATATGTTTTACTGTTTGGTGTGATTGACTTAGCACAATTACACCTAAGCGTGAATGAATTGGTGTCAGCGATTCCTACATACTATCTTGTCGGTTTTAGTTGTAACATTATTAGTTCAAATTACACCAGTAACAATGTAACATGACATTTACTTATGCCTTGAAGGTATGTATATTACTAACTAAACCTTAATAAAGACATTAAGCTGACAACTAATCTTGACAAGGATAGTTCCTAGATTTTGTGAAAATTTATGTTTCTGGGATGTCTACTTGTAAGCATACTATTGATGAACAAATGAACAACGAGTCATTGCTGCGATGATTAGAAGAGAGAAAGGTAGCTGTTTCACTACATCTGCTTGATAAGTTGCTCATATATTCCACATTGGAGTCAAAATATTCATCCTTTAGGAGTAGTTTTTCTTCAAATTGTTCAATAAAAAAGAAAAGGTCACTCTTTTTACAACAAGAAATGATGTAAAAACTGACCACTCATAGTCTAACAAGTACTGTGTTTTAAAGAATTCTTTCAGTTAATTTTATTTTAACAGTGTAGATGTGGACTAATAAAACAGTTCTGAAGAACATTGTGACGCTAAATTCAAGTAATTACACGATCAGTAAATCTTATGTGTAACCTTAATCGTGTATATATGTAGATCATAGTGAAGGAGAAAGGCATATTCACAAATGTGACATCACCAACAGCCAAGGCAAAATTGAGGCTGTTGTTTGAGGTAGCACCTCTAGGACTATTGATCGAAAAGGCTGGTGGTTACAGCAGTGATGGAACAAAGTCTGTGTTGGACAAGGTGATCGACAACCTTGATGATAGAACTCAAGTTGCATACGGCTCCAAAAACGAGGTCCTCCGGTTTGAGAAGACTCTATATGGCTCTTCTAGGCTAGAGGGGCCAGTTCCTGTTGGAGCAGCTGCTTAACTAAGCTAGCTAGCTTGTTCCATAATCATAACAAATATATATATATATATCCTTTTTTTGTCCATAGTTTTTAGCCCTAATAATGTGGCTATTTTTCTTTCAGCTTTGTTTTATGGTTGCATATGGAATACTCCTGATCACGAAAATATGATGAAAATTGCAGTTTTTCAACGAAATCAGTTTTTGTCTTCTGTAGCACTGCTACTTCTAATGGAACCCGTATGTTGCTGGAACGAATGTGTTTTCATTATTTTGTTGAGTTCTTGGGTTTAGGTACCTATTCCCTGACTAATTAAGCATGTGACTATCGTCGTTAAGTGATTTGAAAAACTACTACGAGCTGAAACAATGAATGTTCTACATACACAAAAACTGCACCCTAGCTAATTTCACCAAAAATTGCTAACCTAAGATATACTCTTCATCCAAATGACACAAACTCTAAGCAATCAATTTTTTGCATGAAAAGAACTTTTGTCCGATTATGTTGTGTTAAGCTAAACTTGAACCATCAAACTTGATTGCCAGAAAGTCCTAATGCAGAAAATTTTCACTCCTATCTCTTGCTTGTCCAACAAATCAAACAACTGGTTTCTGTCCTAAGAAGTACAGAATCAGCAGAGATCAAACAGAATACGAAAACTGATTCATGAGGAAGATAAGCTGTTAGCTTCAAAAAAATCATGCAAATCGACTTGGACGCAATGCGAAAATTCCTACTGCCTCATGAAATTTCCATCTATCTCATGAAAATAACTGCACAACCATATATATGAATTGTGCTCAGTGATTGAGAAGGGTTAAGCCACAAAAGATTAAGCAACTAAGAAAGATTTTGATATAGCAATCATAAGATCAGCTGTTAATTAGCCTAACTTAATGTTTAATTAAATTCAGGCTTTCATTTAGCCCTCAGCAAAAGTACACCTTGAAACAAACAGTTCAACAAATTTTAACTTCACTGCTCAATGTACATCATGTGTTACATGATAACATTTTTATCCTTTTCATCCCTTTTTTGGTTTCTTTAGATCAATTCTAGAATGAGTAAATTGATTATTGTTAATTTACCTACAAGCTTCAACTTGCTTCCCAGCTTTTACTTATTTTATGTGTGTGAAATTGCAGTTTAATATATTTAATTACAAAAGACAAGACCCTAAACCTAAATAGGAATTGCTAATATGAAGATACAATTCAAATCACAACTTCACAATATGTGCGTATGAAGTAACAAGGTGTATGAATTTTGTTTCAACCCATGATGCATGTCGTCAAATATTAAATATCTATATGTTGTTCTACTATAATACCTACATATTGTGGATGTCAACTTACTATGTTGGTCAAAGTTCTAGAAGTGTTACCTAAAGCTTTAGATAATATATATATCGTCTACCAAGCTATCTATATTATTGCTCTGAGTACTTGTGTACCCTATATATCTAGTTACTGTGTCGTGTAACAAAAAAGATGGCCGATAAAATTTGACGGTATGCATTTAGTATGTGCATATACCTAATGTACAATGTACTAAGGTCACACAATACAATTGAAAGGAAAATATAGTTCTAAGGATGTGAAATGTTTTGAAATTACTTGCATCTAATAAAGAATTTTATCTAACTATACACAACCAATTTTCAAATGTATATTTCTTCAAGATATATTCTCAATATAGTATTGACATAATAAAAGATAAAGTTTACTAAGATAGAAGATTAGACTTAGCCACAAATATTGTTAAGTTGTTAATAAATATCTTTAATTAGGATAGTTTTTCTTATGCCTATATAAACGGCTTAAACTCTACTTATGTAATCAAGCAAGTCATTCAATATCAATAATATTCATCTTTCTTATGGTTTGAACAATTTTCATTTGGTCTAGGGGAAAACAATTGATTTCTAATTTGACTACAATACAGTATAAAGACACTAATGACTTTACAATGCTATAATGAAGATAGCTAGCTACAAAACATCATGTAATTTTCCTGCCTTAAAAACTTGGAATGAATTGTAACACTCTAGCTAAATGGATATGATATACACCAACTTTATGTAACATGCAAGCAAAAAAACTTCTGTGCAGAAAAGTATACAAGTCTAGGAATTATACACTTATACACCATGGATGGCAATTCATTCACCTACCTAAGTAAAATGACATTGCATCTCATCTATAGTGATTTATGGTGCAGTGGAAGCAGACAATTGCAGAACATTATTAAGAGTGCAGTTGGTTAGTCACAGACTAGAGTGCGCACTGAGAACAGGAAGAAGAAGATAAACAAATAAATAGCAGTATTAAGCAGCTTATATCACATACTTCAATTCAGATCATATCGATCAAACACTAGAAGATTTGGTAATACTAAGCTAAGGAGCATATAGACAGTAGCAACAAGCTGAGGCAAAGAACGATGGAATGTTGGATTCGATTTCAAGCTGTTGTAGTACTATTGCTACTTCCAGCATTAGCTCAGGCTACGGTTAGGCATTACAACTTCAAGGTACGTGCATGACTTCCATATAACGTACATTATTATGTGATTATGTAGGATAAGAGTCAATAATTTGAGTACAGAGTACATAATTTTCGAATCCATGCATGCAAAAACATATTCTCTTGGCTACTTTAAGATCTTTATTCTATATTTTATCAGTTATCATGTACGATCTTAATATCTTATTATTCGTTTCAGTATGTTGATACACTGGTTTGTTTTCTAAATGTGCATGCAGTGCATGCATTTTGGTAAACAAGTATCACTAACCAAAAGAATTTGATTGGTGGTGCCACTAACCTAAGCCATTATTCTTTTGGGCTTATTTAGAATTCATTTATAGTCAGTTCAATTCAATTCCGTTTAATTAACTTAATTTTAGTTCAATCTAATTTTTAATCAGCATATTATATTCACTTTATTTAAGTTTACTTCGATTCAACTCATTTCAGCTCAAAAAGATAAAAGAATGAGCCTAACCGCATAAGCGCCATTAAGGATTCGCTGTCTGGCCGGGTATCGAGTCTCGATCACATTTATGTTACATGGCAATTTTGATTTTAGAATTTGACAAATATGACAAAAATGACGAATATCAAGTGCTTGAATCTCATACCAACTAATGATAGGTGGCTGTATACATATATATATATATTTTTAGTACGAAGGACTCGGCTACTCGTAATACTTTTACCTAACTGATACTTCCTTCGTGTGATGACATACATTGATTCTATTTTTACATGCCGCCCATTAATCAACCTTCAATACTATGCACAGTAAAGTGTCTCAATCATTAAGCAAATGATGTATAAGTAGAACAACAAAAACTAGACAATGATCAACTCAATAGTAATAAAGCGAAACATTAGGAGTTTGAATCTTTTTTGTCTCTCTGTTATTTCAGGTGTTAAAATTAATGCTACACACTTGCACAGTTTGTTATGCATTGATTATTTAGCTTAATTAAGAACTGATAGCTTTAGATGGAAAAGACATTTGAGTCGTTGCATACATTCCATTAGGAGAAAATTAATTTCAGCCTGAGTATTGTTATTTGTGGTTATAACCAATTACAACACGACACCTCAGAAATGTTGGCTAAAGTAGCTAAATATTATATAAATAGTAACACCATAAATAATTATACGTGTCAATGGACTGATTGGTGGATTTCCGAAAGACGTGTTCATTTTCTAAACTATCTAGTACCAGTAGTCATACGAATTTTTGCTACTCGACAGCTCAATCATGCACCTTACTCTGATCATCCCCAAAACAAATGACCCATTATTTAATCAGTTTACGTTGTCTACAGCATGCATGCACTATAATATGCTCATAAAGAAGTTAAGCAATAACATTACAAAATTTTCTTCTACTACGTAATTAGTTGTCGACCTAAGCCAATCGTCCAAAATGATTTTATAGTGGGCTTGTTTTGGATGACCGTAAGTATTATGATTACGCGTTACGGGAGGGAAATTATATATCATAGAGCTAAATTAAAGGACAACATGTTATAAAAGACGTAATTAATTATTTTGTCCAAAGGATGAAAGCTACTAATCTTCTATCTGAGCTACAATAATCTTCAATTGCGTGAAATCAATTTTAACTTTAGAAGGCTTTAATTAAGCTATTTGATTTTGTTGTTTCGTTAATTTAAACATGTGTGTACAATAATCTGTGCATGTAGGTGGTTATGAAGAAGTACACAAAGCTTTGTTCCACTAAGGCCATTGCGACGGTGAATGGAAAATTTCCAGGGCCAACTCTGCATGCAAGGGAGGGTGACAATGTTCAAGTTAAGGTCACCAACAATATCAATCACAATGTCACGATACATTGGTGAGATTGCAATTATTCTTTATTCTAACGCCATTTGTGACAATAACAACCAATCATACTTGGGCAATTGAAGGATCATCACATATTATGATCAGATCAGTCTAACACTCAGCTCCCGTTATTACTATAATAACAGGCATGGTATCCGACAAATAAGAACCGGATGGTCTGATGGTCCAGCATATATAGCACAATGTCCTATACAACCAAGACAAAGCTATCTTTACAACTTCACCATTACAGGGCAAAGAGGCACACTTTTCTGGCACGCACATATTTCATGGCTAAGGGCCACCCTTCATGGAGCCATTGTTATCCTGCCTAAGAAAGGCACCCCATACCCTTTCCCACAACCTGTCAAAGAGAAAATTATTGTGTTAGGTGAGGTTTCAACACATTAATTTCCTTATTATTTTTAGATACCAGCGAATAATATTTTTTTTATAATTTTATTCAACTTTTAGTAGCATCACATAATATTTTTTTTTATACTAAACTATATTTGTACAAATTACTAACTTATGCCTGTCAACATCCCATACAATTAGTATTCCTTAACATATTTTAAATTTTATAGTACATATTATTGCAAAAATGACCTTCGACCTACTAAACCGTCCCAACTACAATAATGGGTTAGCATTCATATTTTGTTATATAATTTAAATAATTTTCATATTTATTGAGTAATTACAAATTTGGATATCGATCAATTGCAGGGGAGTGGTGGAAAGCAGATACTGAGGCAGTAATTAATGAAGCTCAAAAATCTGGTATGCCACCTAATGTGTCGGATGCTCATACCATGAATGGCAAAAGTGGACCAATTCAGAATTGTTCAGTCTCATCTAAGGGTACTAACAAATAAGCTCAACAAATATAATTAATTAATTAATTAATTAGCATTCAAATATATGACTAGCTTGTTACGTTGATCTGTGAAGGTACGTATACCCTACACGTTGAGCATACGAAAACATACCTACTCCGAATCGTTAATGCTGCAATCAATGATGAAATGTTTTTCAGAATCGCGGGACACAAATTTACCGTGGTAGAAGTTGATGCAAGTTACACAAAACCTTTTGAAACGGATACAATCTACATAGCCCCTGGACAAACCACAAACGCCCTCTTAAAGGCCGACCAATCTCCTAAAGGAAAATACTTAATTGCCATGTCCTCATTCATGGATGCACCATCAGTTGCTGTAGATAACTCAACCAACTATGGCCTACTACGCTACAAGGGTGGCATGAGTGGGTCCCATCTTGTCCTAACTTCCATGCCACCCATAAATGCAACACAGGCTCAAATGAATTTCACCAATTCTCTACGGAGCTTAAATTCAAATAATTATCCTGCGAAAGTTCCTTTACACATTGACCATTCCCTACTATTTACGGTGGGTGTTGGAGTTAACCCATGTCCAACATGCCTAAATGGTAGCAACCTCGTTGGTACCATAAACAACGTCACATTTGTTATGCCAACTATTGCATTGCTCCAAGCACATTATTACAATTTCAGTGGCGTTTTTACGGACGATTTTCCGCCAAAACCTAGTACCACTTTTAATTATACTACACCTAATTTTACTGGGTCTTTAGCTACCATGAATGGTACTAAGGTTTATAGGTTGCCTTTTAATTCAACCGTCCAACTTGTGCTTCAAGACACTTCTTTAGTTGCGCCTGAAAGCCATCCGATACATTTGCATGGGACCAACTTTTTCGTTGTTGGTACCGGAATGGGGAATTATGACGCTACTAAGGATGCTGATAACTTTAATCTTCTTGATCCCGTTGAGCGGAACACCATAGACGCCCCTACTGGTGGATGGGCTGCTATCAGATTCCGAGCTGATAATCCAGGTAAATGCGAATAAGGTCTAATGAATCCGATTATTATTGCAAGTGTTTGTTTTCAAATCATTATTATATTTTTTTTTTTGTGACGCAACGTGTTGCATGGTGAATGCAGGGGTTTGGTTCATGCATTGTCATTTAGAGGTACACACATCATGGGGCCTAAAGATGGCATTTTTAATAGAGAATGGGGACGGTCCAAATGAATCTATCTTGCCACCTCCAAAAGACCTACCTAAATGCTAATTTAAGCTCGGATTTGTTTTTTTCCTAGAAAAAAAAAAAAAAAAGGGTGATCTTTGTTTGATAGATTCCATTTGAATATACTCTTTGGAGAGAAAAGATTCTTTAAAAATTAGAGGTTTGTTACTTGCAACTTTTGGACCGCAATGAGTGGTTTTAATTTTGTTGGGATTTCAGACTGCAAAGCAGCCTCAGAATTAATGCATTTGAAGGAACTAAAGTTGAAGGAATAATTTCATTTTGCTTCTTCTTTAATTTCAATTATTTTCTTTTTAATTTATGTAAATTTCTACACAACCCCGTTTAAATTTGTTTGTTTTTCTGTACCGTAGGCACCAACTTGAGTTTGTAATCATAATAATATTCTCTCCTTTGAATTTATTGTTTCTCATAGTAGGTGATTAATTAAGCCAAATACATTTGTGGATTAATTAAATCAAACTAAGTATTTAATAATACTCCTTTAATTGGTTCCAATTAATCAAGTATATGTAAGTAAACAATGTTTATTCTTACATTTATTCATCATAACCTCTAAGTCGTATACAACTATACAAAGATGGATGCATACCAAATCATAACGTATTTTTTTGCTTTATATATGGAGGTGATCAAGAACAATTGAAAATCCAAAACTCCAACTTCAAATATGAAAGTCAAAGGAAATAATGAATAATATATTCGACTCTTAAGTCTTAGGTACTCCGTACCCTAGATAATCAATAAATCATTTCAAATCACGTAGTCACAAAATTAATTAATACAATGCAAACCGAAATAGCTAACCCTGCACTTCAAAGCAAGTGCTATTATATTAAATTCCTCATTAACATATGATCAGCACAAACACCGTACTTAGTTGAACGATGAAGGATAAGCTAATAGTTACCTAAACCTTTTTGTGGTGGAGTCACATCATTCACACCTTATTTTGCTAATATAAACTTAGTTGAACTTAATTTTGTTGATTAGAATTCATATGAATTTATCTTTGCTGAAAATAATAAGTTGAATAAAACAGAGCTAAAAGGGAAAATAATACTCCCTCCGTCTTTTTTTACTTGCTACATTTCTCTTAAATGGAAATCCCAAATTACTTGCTACATTACTTATTTTGGTAAGTAGGGTCCACATGTATTTTTACCTTATTGTCCTCATTTTTGTCATTTTACATCTACCTAATCTTAATTTATCCAAGTTCTAACTACTACTCACCTAGGATTTAATCTCATTTTGTCTTTTTAACACATGAATAAACATGTGGCTTTCACGTTGAAAATGATATGCATAAAACTTTGTTCCATCTCTTTACGTAACAACTAAATTGGTACCGAGGGAGTAACTCAAATTCGTTATTTATAGGCATCTTACTGAGAGGAACTAATTACTAGCTGCAATATACAACATGCAATAACGAACTTAAAATAATTAAGCACCAAAGCCCAAAGGGGATAAAGTGAAATATATATATATATATATATATATATATACACTACGTATATGAATTGAAGCTTAACCACTAACTCAAATTAAATCACTATAACTTAGTTTAATTAGTGCTACCAACATCTAGTAATTAATCAGTCTAATTAATTACTACTTTGAAACAAGATTAATGATTAATAAACTACGGAGTACATAGTTACAAGCGTAGCAACAACATAACATCCTGTACGTGTTACCAGACCACCTGGAAGAAGAACAAGGAGAGAGAAGAGATATGATTGGCCAAACCTGCTGGAACTGATAGTTGCTTTGGAAATAAGTCTGCTAATGGTCCAAACTTAGAATATTAATTACTTTTTCATTCTCAAGAGTAGTTAACAATTAGGCTTATGATACTTTATTAACTTATTTTAATTTAAATGCATTGGGAGCTGCCCTAAGACCAACTTTTAGTACGTGCTTAGAAGTTTTTAATTATCTAGTTGTATGTACTATTGCTTGGATATATAATTAGTTAGAGTTGAGAGATGTCGTTTTGAGGAGCTAATTTTATTTAAAACTACCAAAAAAAATAAAATAAAGAGTAATGGATCGGATAAGCATGACATGAATTCTCACAAACTTATTCTTATTATATTGCTCAAAGAAGCAGTCAATGTAAATTCATGGAGACCAACAACTAAAAATTGGTTCATTTTGGATTCATGCAGGTGTAATTACCACTTTCTTTATAACTTTTTCTCATAATTTCGGCCTCCTGAAATGTTCTTTCTAATTTGTGGGGAAAAGAAATAGTTACTTTAAAAACTCTCGATCAAAATAGAAATAAAAATATTGTATAACTGATTTTTCAAGATATTTTTACTAAAATTGAGTGATAAAAATAAAAAATTATGTTAAAGAATGCACCATTTCATGATCTTATCAAATATGGGAGAAATTTTTAATGCGTATATGGGTACTATAATCGTTAGTAAGATTTTTTATTTGGTAAGAACCTGCTAAGGTTGAACAATCAAGTACTTGGCAATTTGGCATTACTTTTGGACAAATTAAGGTTGGGAAACTTGTACGGACATACTAGAATTTAGTATTGATCGACACAGTACAGCTTAATTATGTTTTGATGTTTATTTAAAAGAGTTGGTCTATTTGGAATAATAGGCATCTGAGAATGAAACGTTTTTTTTTTTTAATAGAAAAAGAAACCTGAGTCTTACTTATAAGCTGTAATGTAATTAAGAATGAAGATTAATGTTGAAAGAGATGTAAAGTTAAGCCTGCAGGTAAGGATTGAACCAATAACTTTCGTCTTCTATTGCTTGGGAATGGTAGGTTGCCATTTATATAATTTTTTACAAAAATTAACAATAGAAAATTGAGGTATCAAAGAATATACCAATTTGACACCATTTCCGTACAGTTTTAAGAAGAATCACAATTGTTTTTGTCTATTATTTTAATCATAACTAGATCACCGAAAGAAGCGATTAGGAATTGAATAACATATAAATTTAATACAAGTATATTATTAAAATGAACAAAAAAAAAAAAGTACTTACCTATTTCTTTGATATATAGTCCATAATAAATTGTTGTATTTATTTAAGTTTGTGTTATTTAACCACTTTAAGTAGGTAGTATCGGATAATTAAAAAAAATTATCCCAAAAAAAAACAATTTAGAGATCAACTAGCATTAGAAATTCAGAATGGTTTCAGAAAAATAGACAATTTAAAGTCGAAAAAAAATATACTCCGTATATTAACTTAGAGAAATTTCTAGTTTATAATTGTTAGATGCAAATGTTGCATGTAGCAATGTAATATAATAATTATATGCAATTTTGAGGGGCAACATATAGAATGTATACAAACATTAATGTTATATATATGTATAATATTTGTATATATGTACCGCTAATGCCCCATAAAATTATATATATTTACTATCTTACCTTGTTAGATGCAGAGTCGTATCAGAGGGAGTCGGAGTCTCACCTCACAAGGCTCCAACATACACACGGTCTCAAATTTATATTTTCTTTAAAATTGCTGTCTATAATATATATAATATCTATATATTAATAATATAAGAACCTAATCTATTTATAATTAGAACAAGGCTCCTAAATTTTTTGCCATGACCCTGGTTAGTTTGCATCTAACGGTTAGAATCCTCCGCATGCTGCATATATACATACAATTTTTATTCTTATTAGGAACGCATATCAATAGATTACGGTTAATGAGAATCCCCTCCAACTTAACCGGGTGCATGCATGATGCATGTGCATGAACAGTGTACTAGTACTAGGTTAGGAATCATTATACTATAGGGACCAATCTATTCTAAGATTAAAGTATGAAAGTATGTTAATTAAAAATTCCGTAAAAAGGGGGACAAAATAAACAAATACGACGACACTATGGATGTGAATTCGCAATTTGCAAGGAGCAAATCGATCTTATAATGAAACAGAAAATGGACGGCTTGCGAGAATAGATGGCACAATACGTACAGCTACTACCAAGTATAAATAATTATTAGGATAAGACTTTACCAAAATTTTATAATAATGACAATTTAGCTACTTAAATAGTTGTAGAACAGTTCATGAATGAAACTTTGACTCTTAATTAAGCTATGATATGATGATTATAATTACTTAAATAAGTTAAAGTACTTTTTTTTAGTTGATTTAGATTTTGTTCTTTCCAATTTAATTTCAGTTTAAATATGTACATTTCAGTAATTCTTAAATAATCACAATATATTCATTTCAATGCATTTCGAATCATTTAATTCGATTAATAAATTTCAACTCTAATGAATAGGACCACTTGGTTATAGTTCAAAGCAATTGAATACTCTTATTCAGTTTTGAGATGTTGATAACTTGATACTTCTGAAGTGTTGGAATTATGATACAGTCATCAACTAGAGTATTAACAATTCCTACCTTTAATTTATAAATTGTTACATTCTTAGATGTGCAGATTACGAGTATGTGTGCGAGAATACAAGTGTTAATTTAAACTCTTTCTTTTGCAGTTCCATGTTACACCTTTTCTAGATATATATCATCTCGTTTTGGAATTTGTTTAAGATATCTAGGTTACATTTTTTAATACTACATAAGAATATAGATGTAACTATGTAAGTGTGTAACAAGTACTTGCATAAACAATATTAATACTGCATGTTGCTTAATTTTTATTATGTTTTCTTTTCAATTGTTGCAACTTATGCCCACTGAGTCACATATATTTATGACAGAATTTGCAAAGGGTCAATTGGGAATTTTCAATTGATATAGCTAGATCGAGTATAGACTCATCGTCAATTAAACAATAGAAGTGAATGTCCTACATTGATAAGTTAATAAGCGACTTAGAGTCTTAGGGCCTGTTTACTTCAGCTTAAAATCAGTTCAGTTCAGTTCAACTCGTCTTTTATTTTGCTACTCACTAATCCTTCATACAAAACTTTCAGTTCAGTTCAGTTCAACTTCAATCAGTTCAGTTAAGTTCTATTCAGTTCACCTGTTTTCAACTGAAATAAACAGGTCCTTAGACCCTCTATATGGCTAAAATGTTGTTCCCCTATTGCCATATACTCATATGATTATTAGAGATAAATGATCAAATTATATGAGATCATCGTGTAGAATTCTCAAATTCATTATTCATTACCTTAAATTTTAAATAGTATAAAGCCACTATCTAATTTTTTTTTTATTTTTTTAAATCAATTTTTCACGATCGGGTCTATATAAATATTCAATATTTTTAGCAATTTGGTCAAATACTCGTATTGGCTGGCTAATTGCTATAAAGATAATAGAGAATTTTCAGAGTATTAATGTAATGATATTTGGGGCACTGGATGCTATACAGTACGGAGGGAAGTAAAGGATATGGAAAGGTGACATTGTGACAAGAAAAGGAGCCACCATACGCTCGACACACCCTTTTGTTTTCTTGGCACCCATGTCAGCAGCTAAATTAAGCTACCTGCCTTTTCTACCACCCAATTACCATTTAGCCTTTTTGTCCCTTACTCCCTCATCCTTTCCTTTTTATTCTAACTTTACTCCCAAGAAATTGCAATAGCGCTATAGAGTATTATTAGAGTACACATTTTCTTCATCTTAATTTTCGGTATCTCACCGTATTGTAGTATAATTGTGTTTTGGAGATCACCACCTAATTATTGAGAAGGATACATGAGATAAAACCTTGGCTATCTAATGCTATATATCTAATTTAGTTTACTCAAAAGTTTCTGGGGAAAAAATGTTTCCACCTTCATTACCAAATAACAACACAACTTGTATCATGTATAAAGTTTGTATTCGAGTGATACAAATGTTACTTTGAGATTCTTTTAGAGTCACGCACTTTATACTATAGTTACAAAATAATTGGTTAAAGTTGAATTTAAATAGCTTTAAATACATATTAGTGTGTATTTTTACTTGTCTCTATTTTAAAAGTTTATTTAAAAGCATTCTCCTAGACTTTACTTGAGTAATTAAACTACTTTTCCTAGAAAAGATTGTAGTGAAAATGAGTACTACCTATAAGAAATACGAATATGTTGATATATTAAGTAGCAAGGAAAATGAAGTTAGTTTTTGTACGTTCACCTTAAAGCAAAAAAATAAAAAGATTCGATCATGATAATAAGTTGAACCAAGTTTGAATCGGTCTAATAAATTTCAATTATTTCTTTAAAATTGATATGATATGATCATGTTAAATCAGAATTAACATGACAATTTAAATTTGATGAGCTTCATAATATCTAAATCTAATAACGACTTAAAGAGAACGATGAATACCTAATTTCTTAAATTAAGATACAAAACTAGCTCGACGAGACGGCAAGACGATATTATTAGTAGGGTAGGGTCGGAGAAGGCGGAATAGTTAGCAACATTAGTGGAGTTGAGTTAGTTGGGTATATATAAACGTATTTTTCTCTATTTAAACCAGTGTACTTGCTGTCATTCTCACATTTGAACCTCCAAAAGCAAAGGTGAACAAGGCTTTCTCTCCCCCCTCCTCTTTCTTTATACACTCCCACCCTTTAGCCTACAAAACTCTCCAACACCCATATATATATATATAGATATAGATATATATTTATTTTATTTTATTATTATTTCCCCTCTNAAAAAAAAAAAAAAATACAATAAAAATGTTGTTAGTTCATCCCTGTAAGTGCAAGTTGCAAAGGGTAACATATATCAGTATTTGGTAGGGTCTTGCACTAAGCTCTCTCTCTCATCTTTTAGTGCTCTTTGTGGAGGACAAAGTCGGTGCCTTTTAATTTAATTTTATTTTATTTTTTTTTTTATATTAAGACTTCAACATAGGTTTGATTCTCAACTTATAAAGTTTCAATGTTATAAAGTATTTTTAGTACTATTAGTATTAGTAGTAGTATGTAGTAGTTTGTAGGATTCCTTCAATTTGATTTTAATGAACATTATTATTCTGATTCTTCCTCTCCTTATATGATTCCATATTCATTTACCAATTTTTTTAATTTCCTTTTCCTTTTCCTTTAAATTCAACCCCTCTTTCTTCTCCTGAATCTCAAACTCAAAAAAAAAAAAAAAAAAAAAAAAAAAAAAATGGGAGCAATATATCCAACATCAAATAATTGGTTGATATCAGGAGATAGCAAGAGCAGCAGCACAATATGGAGTAAAGAAGAGAACAAGATGTTCGAAAAGGCGTTAGCAATATTTGATGATAAAACACCAGATAGATGGTCAAGGATAGCGGATATGATACCAGGGAAATCAGAGAATGATGTAAGGAAACAATATGAGGATTTATTAGAAGATGTGAGTGATATTGAAGCTGGTTTAATACCTATTCCTGGATATCTTGCTTCTCCTTTCACTTTGGACTGGGTTGATACTAATAATCATAATCATAATCATGCTCATCCTTTTGATCCTTTATTTAGGAAAAGGTCTTCTAAACCTCTTGAACATGAACGCAAAAAGGGTGTTCCTTGGACTGAAGATGAACATAGGTATCCCTCTTTTTCTTTTTTTCAATCTTGTTGTTTCCTTTTGTTGCCTAATTAAACTCCTAGCTATGATCTTATTATTGAGTGTTTTTACGTAGAGTATTGAAAATTGTGCTCCGCTAAAGTAGTGATGGACTTATTAGTGGTAATGACTTTTGGATTTTGATGGTGAAATCATAAGTTGTTTGATTGTTCAATAGTGTTGGTTTAGAAAGCCATTAAATCTTATCTCAGTACGTACGTTTTGAATTTTATGTGGCATCAATGAATTTGTCAGCAAACATAGAATTTGAGATTGATTGAATTGATCTCTATGGTGTATTGGTGTTGACTTAGGGGGACCAAAATGAGACTAGGACTACAGCAAAGTAGCAAGTTATAATGTTACTAGTATTTGGTCATATTTGCTTTGTGAACATGTTGTCTAACAAAGGAGGTTATAATTTGCAGGAGGTTTTTACTTGGTCTTCAGAAGCATGGGAAAGGGGATTGGAGGAACATATCAAGGAACTTTGTCATCTCTAAAACACCAACTCAAGTTGCTAGCCATGCCCAAAAGTACTTCCTTAGGCAAAGTTCGGGAGGAAAAGATAAACGAAGGCCTAGCATTCACGACATAACGACTGCTAATGTTTCGGACGCTATGCCACCTATGTCAGACACCGAGCAAAAGCCTAAATCGCTCCTCATAGACAACAACTCAATATCCCCTGCATCATTCCCATTGCTGCACAAATCTATGGACGTCTTACCTAAGATGCTACTTGATTGGAGTAACTCGAGTGGTGAAGCTTTCATGGTTTTTGATTCAAATCATGGACGCCAAAATCTGTACAGCAATCCTTATCAAGGAGCCTCTGCTTATGTAGGATCACATTAGTAAGAGTAAGGGGGAAAAAAAAACAAAAAACAATTAAACTGGTAACTATATTATTTCCATCTTGTGGTTCTTAATTGTGTGGTAGTAATATGTCTCAAGTTCATCAGTTAATCAGTTTATAGTTTGTAGACCAACCACCAGAATGTGAAAGCAATATCAATCATTTGAAGGGTATAATGTATATTTTGAATTATGAATTCCTTCTTATGATATTTAGATACTAGCTTAGTAGTTGTCTTAGGTCAATTTGAAATTTCGATTTTTCCAGTGTGCTACTTAGTTATAATAGTCCCTTAATTGTTGTCTTATGAGATAATGAATGATGATGAAAAACTCAGTTTTAATTATTATGCCTTCAGCTTCACAAAATTAAGCATGTCTCCATTCATCACTTACATATAGTTGTTACCCCATCATATATTTGTGCATGCCTAACAGCTGTTAAGTGTGCTGCCAACTTAATTACAAAATTTCTTAATTAGAGGTTTGAACTTTTTCTACAAATAGCAAGCTAAGCGAAGCAATATGCTTATCAACAAGACGCAATTATGAGAAGCAAAGTGACTAAGTTCCCACTAAATTTTGCATCTTATTACATTGGTATACACCCTACTAATAATGGAGCAATAAAAATTGGATAAGTCTAAGTTTATTCATTGTGATTGGATCACAAATTCCGATCTCAAGTGAATTCATTCCAAAATGGTTTCTTCTATTCAATTTGATAATTCTAAATTCACCTCCAAATTGAACTGATAAGCTTGATTGGCATAAGTGTTTTATCACGGCTTTACCACCTATTTAATTTGAGATACATGTGCACTTTTATATTTATATACTTTTCGAAGAACTAATTGATAATAAGCACATCTATAAAAAGTCGGACAAAAAATGAAAAAGGAATCTAGACAAGTAGGATCGATAAATAAGCCATGTCACACCTAAAAAAAAGCTGCAGCCAAATTAGCTGACTAAGGAAGGGGTAATTCCTTAGAATCTGATTGCTTCGTTTCGACTAAGTGAAAGACCTTTCAACCATTCATTAGATTTTAGTGGATCTAACATGACCAAAGTGACCAAACACTTCATCAGCATCACTTAGTCATTGGGGTGACTCTGATTTCCATTAACTTACAAAGCCACCTTGGTTGTTACATGTTCATACCAAGGACATGATAATTGATAAAAGATACTTCATAATTATTCGCCTTTTCACCAACTTGTTTAGCTCTATTAATACTATATTAATTACCCCATAAATGAAAGTATGCATGCACAACTCCATGAAAGATAATCATGTAATGTAATACAGTAGTTTATTTCCAAGGCTTTTATCAAAGATTGGAATTCCATTTTTTACTAGCTTGTATAGACAGGTCATTTTCAATATTTAATCACATGTAACAACTGTTTGACCAAATATAACTAATTAACTATATAAGTACAATTACAATATTTCAATATCGAAAGATATTTTGTTATATGATATGATTAATTGTTGACGGTCAGTTGTTGATTCAATTCCAAAGAGTAGATGAGATGATTCCATCGGAAAGAGTTGTCAAGATTTTTCTTTTTTGTATTATTTATTTATGCGAATGAGCTACAAGGGTGATACATATTATAAATGACGGAATGGTACAAATTTGTGGGTTGTCAAGAGTTATGCTCTTAGCAACCACTCAACCCCACCTCACCCCACCACCCCAAAAAGGTGGAGAAGTAGTGGTTCATGAGAATACCATTATATTCTCGAATCAAGGAAAAAATAAAAATAAAACTTAGCATATAAGTCGAGCCTACCCATTTGACACTGTTTTGTGGGAACAAAGCATCTCCACTATCTCCTATTCTCCATTATATAAAAAATGAAATCTTGACTATTCTTTTCTTTTTTTTTTTTTTTTTTTTTTCAAATGGCCTAGGAATGAATCAGTGAAGCTTAATAGTATAAATATTCCATGCATTATTATCTTAAATTGTACCCTGGTTGATTCCTTTCTTTAATTTATGCAGAGAATACAAGAATAATACTTCATATGATTTTTGAGCTCTGAATTCAGTAATGTTACATTCAAGAATTAGGAGGTCCAAATTAGAGATAAGAAAAGAATTGAATCTAGCAACCAACTTTCGGCACCAAAATAAAAAAATTTCTTTTTGTTTATTTGTTCATAATAAAATTGAAGCAAATGTTATTGGGTTGATCCCTCGACAAGATAAAAACATTCCATTTCTATTAGATTCTTATTCAAGTTTTCAATTCTTGCAAAATAATTTAGATTCATATTTTGAATTAAATGGCACNTTTTTTTTTTTTTTTTTTTTTTTTTTTTTTTTCAAATGGCCTAGGAATGAAGCAGTGAAGCTTAATAGTATAAATATTCCATGCATTATTATCTTAAATTGTACCCTGGTTGATTCCTTTCTTTAATTTATGCAGAGAATACAAGAATAATACTTCATATGATTTTTGAGCTCTGAATTCAGTAATGTTACATTCAAGAATTAGGAGGTCCAAATTAGAGATAAGAAAAGAATTGAATCTAGCAACCAACTTTCGGCACCAAAATAAAAAAATTTCTTTTTGTTTATTTGTTCATAATAAAATTGAAGCAAATGTTATTGGGTTGATCCCTCGACAAGATAAAAACATTCCATTTCTATTAGATTCTTATTCAAGTTTTCAATTCTTGCAAAATAATTTAGATTCATATTTTGAATTAAATGGCACAAATCTTGGAAGAGAATAATGCATTAGTATGAGTATCAACACAAAAAGAAGAAGAAAATTTTAAACTTAAGCATCTAGCTATTTGTTTATAGAAATAAGAAATTCTAAACATTCCTAGAACTATGTGTTTGAAAATTGATTAAACTGTTATATCCTTACAATCTAAGGCTAGCTAATAAAGAGATCAACAAAAGGTGATTTTTGTTTGACTATCCCTCACCACTAAGGTTTTATTTACTACTCGATCCGTAGAGTCCGTACATTACATTATCCTTCCTAAAATAATAGTGTGGCGTATACGGAGTATTTGTTTTGGGACACATGGAATAGTTACATTATTTGTAACATAGCGTTGGTTTATGATTGGATTTTTTGATAAGTTGTTGTTGATATAAATTTCGATCAATTAATGCAGTTTCAATTATGGATTGCCGACTTTCTCCTTACAAAGCAATAGGGTTCAAGTCTTAGTATATATGTAGTCCATAAGATTGATCGAGATTATGTTCGACAAAACTAATTGTAACTTATAAGCAGATTGACGTTAAATAAAAGATATGGACTAACATAATAGCATTCAATTCAACTAAAAAATTAAAATGTTCTGTTTCCTAATATATATGCCACTACTGTGAATATTGCATAGTTATGGGTTGCTGTTATTGGAGTTGCCATCATATATCATTGCAGCAAAATGACTTCCTAATAATCATGCATTTCACTTTTCATGTATATATGCAGCCAAAACAAAAGCCTCAAACTACAGGATGACTATAAATTTGAAAAAGGCAAGAGAAAGAGAAAAAAGATTTGATTTTCTATAACACAAGGTAAGAAATTAAAGTTCCTCATCAATTGCAAAGTTTAAACTAATTCAATAATACAGTTTATTCTAGTTCACTTCAACTTTTTTATAAGGTAGAGGCCAAAAATCCCACATAATAATTTGTGGCTCCTTATGCTTTATAATACTTGATGCAATTGCAAATTGCACAAAATATATAAGAGAAAAAAATTTTAAAGCATAATGTCACCCATGCATCTTTAAACTTTATTCTAAGATTGATGATCAACCCTTTTTAAAGTAGACTATGACTACACTATAATCTTTCAAGAACACAATTAATGGAAAATCTATGATGCTCTTTTTATTCAAAGAATAAACTATATGATAATCTTTTAGATTTTATTACTACTAACTAATCTATATTAGTACTTTTACTCACATTTGCTAAAACATTAAAATAATAGATTAATATACATAAACCTAGTGAATTAAGCTTAATTAATAGTCATATTAAGTCAAACATATTGGGTTGGGTTTGTGCATTCTGCGTAGCACGTTGTTCGTTGAAGTAGAGTACGTAATTATGTCCTAATCAAGCACTAATGCAAAAATAATAATACTCCGTAGGTTTTAGTGATTGATTATTGGTCCCAATATCAAAGCAACCAATTAAAATGTTGGTTGACTGGTACAACTATTATCCCAGGTTAGCTCAATAATGTAAATGGTGGAAGCAACATAGAAATTAAATATATACATATATAACATTTGTATATAGTTGAGCAATAATTGACATATATATATATATATATATATATTATAGCTAGCCTGGAATACCCTGGAAATTTTAAGGCCAACAATTTCTTGTTTTGCTTTCAGACAATTAAAGAGCAATAAAAACTCATAATGTTAACTTATTAAATTTAATTTTGACATTCTTACAAAATGAGTACATAATAAATTGTAAATTAATTTCCTGTACTTTTATGTATATATGCTCTTCTATACAAGCTTTCAGATGGGAATGTAACTAATGATATATAGAAAATTTTTAATCAAGCAGAAATTGGGAACGTATAGTTACATTGACATGAAATCGAATTTCCTAATAGACTGATATGCTAGTCAATCATGTCTACACAAAACTCGAGGAGCTCAAATAAGCTTGTACTCCCTCAGTTTCCTGGTTTGATTTAACAGTGATTACCATTATATGAATATGTGATGGTATCTAAGCAATACTGGTTGTTTTTGTTTTACATGCAATCCTGCAAGTAAGAGTAGCGGTACAATCAGTTTCACATAGGTTTGTTCAGTGAAAACTGGACTTATTTTTGTCAAGGTATTGAGAAACTGTGACGAGGAAGGAAAACTCAATGCCATTAAACATGTTATCCATCTACAGCATCTCATAGTAGTACATATACAGAAATTGTAAGTATAATTGTCGAGTTTCTATCTTCTGTATAAGACTAATAAATCCATTACTAATCGTCTATTGAGTTTATATAGAGACCTTAGTTGAGAAACTGAGACCAAAGAAGGGAACACCACAATATATTAATGAGGTATACAGGTGCAGCGAGCAACAAAACCTTTAGCAGGAGCAACATCTTCATAGTAATATTTATATGTTAGGGACTTTTGAAATAGAATTGATGTCAAACTGATAGTTTTGTCTTTGTACAATGCTTACAATAATATACTTTACACTTGACATTTCACCTCCATAAGCAAGTACGCAAATTAAACATTGGTTTAAAATTTGATATAGAGGGTGGACATATCGTTCACTGGTTTTGGATCTTAGTACAATTTGATGCACCGAAATACCAAATAAGTGCGCCAAGAAATTCATCAAATGATTTTCAGATTGGCAAGCAGTGGGAATGTGAAGGGTTTTCTTTATTACATAAATTTACGTAGAGTGATAATAGGATGTATCTAGTGAACAATTGAACTATACCAATCATGACTAATAACGACTTCGTATAAGGATTCTAAATCATCAGCCGTACTGCTAGTCGAGGCTAAGCCAGTTAGCATACAGGTTCCACCTGCAAAAGAAAGCAAGAAAGGAGAGAAAGACGATGTGAAAAAAGATGGGGCAATGCAGCACCGTGAAAGATTCATCAGCATCAGTCAAATTTAGTACAGTTTTTAGGCTGGAAGCCAGTACTCACAACTATACAACAAAAGATCAGAAGCAGTAAGCAGTATAATTCTATTTTAAAGCACATTCCTATGCTCTGCCTCAAGACTATTTGCACCATCCAAGCAGCATGGAAAACCATTCTATGGGACTTGGTGTACATAAAATCAAGAATCTATTCTATCTAATACAGGCAAGCAAGAACACAACAACAACTCATTAACCTTATTGTCTGGAAAATATGTAAAAAGGGGGAAAAAGGTCTCAAAGACCAAAACCATGTTCCAAAGAAGATATCAAAACTGTATGAACAAGAGTGTGTAAGATAAGAAGACCCCAATCACGCCAAAAAAAATGGAGATATATACAAGCTCTAGTGATCCGGCAGGGCCAGTGGGTAAACGCTCTCTGGATGATCTGTTCTCTGTCCAGCTAGCGAGTAATAAGCAACAATGTGGGATGGATGGTCAACCCTAACAGGTTGGCCATCATTCTCACCATTTTGATCATATTGGTCCCCGGGAATCAGTTCAATGTTCCAATATGGTCGAGCCATTTGTAGAATACCAACAATGCCACTGTTAGATGCTCGGTATCCTTGAACCCACATGTACCTTAGAGAAGTCAGCTGTGTCGCAGCAGTTGCTAGTGCATGTTCTGTAAAACAACAAGCCCTCATCTCAAGTTTTTCAAGGCTAGGGCAGCCTTTAGAAAATTCCAGAAGCCCTTCATCAGTCTCCCCAGCAAAACCTAAAAGCATCCACCTCACTTTTCGACCGAACTCACCAATGTAACCAAGACCAATGTCAGTCAAACCTCCCTGTCTGAGGTATAGGGCAAAGCGTTGCATATTTTGACAACCTTGTAGAAGAGCACGGACTCCTTTATCAAGTGGCAAATCAGCAATAGTTTCTTTAATATCGAGTAATACAAGTCTGAAATCAGTCAGTTTTTTTAAGTGCGCACCTACACATTCCAATGCCTCATTTGTAATATCGGTCACATAAACAGCTAGGTATTCAATGTCAGGGCAACCCTTTGCTACAGCAATTAATCCCGTTTGTGTAACCACGCTCGGTTCAACACCCAACTCTTGTTCATCTGCCCCTCGTTCTATACGAAGTCGTTTCAATCTCTTGCACATCACAGATACAACCTCCAAACCCTGATCGCCAATAACATTTCTTGTCTGTTCTCCAAAAATACAAAAAAGAAAACATGAGAAGTTATACGAAGAGGATGGCATTTAAATCTAAATACAAGATATGTCAGTCACGCAACAGTAGTATCTACTTCAAGGTTTTGCAGCATACACTCAATCCTAGTAATCTACTAGACTACTACCAAACAGAGTAAAGAATAATTTTGATGCAATTAAGTAAAAGATAAAATGGGCAAAACAGGAATAAGCTGGGCATTACGTTTGAGAAAACCATCAACTAAATAAAGAGAAATAAAAAGGTAAATTAGAGCAAAAGCTAGTATAAAACACCACAAAAGCATGATCTAGTTCATACCTCCAGAACTTCTAAATTTTGACATCTACGTATTAATTCACAGTGCCCCTCACAATTAAGTGAAGCGTATACGAGATCCAACCTCCGCAGCAAGTGTGCAACTGGATAAAGTACAGACAAATGACTTTCCACTAAATACATGGGCCCCAGTGAGGTCAATTGAGCAGGAAAGGTAATATTAGTATATTGGTCTATATCTTCATTAAATGAACCACCAGAGAATTCTTGCAAGCTAGTCGCTGTACGAAAAAAATTGCCGAGCTGGACAAGATCAGTGTCACCAATCTTCACAGAGACTAAAGGACAATTCCGGGCAAGCAATTCAAGATCTTCAACTTTGATTTGCTCCAGAAAAGTCATATAGAAGTTCAAAGTTTCAAGAGCAGTGTTGTGTTGTGCCAGCTCGCGAAACCAGACACCATTTTTCTCATCCACATAGCTGTCTTCTAAAAATAGTGTTCTCAGCTTCCTACACCCACAATTGAAGTTTATACAACTCATCAGACTTAAGGTAAGCAAGTAAGAACATCCCACACAAAAGAGAACCAAGAAAGAACACACACATGTACTTATTACATAGATATCAATCAGAGCCTTAATCCCAAAATTGGGGTCGGCTATATGAACCAAAATTAATCATTCCATGTAGTCATCCACGTAAATTTTCCTCCTCAAAATAAAACAAAGACCAAAACTCTCATTTAACATGTACCCAGACAGCAAATCATTACAAATAAGAATTTTATAAATAAGAGAAGTATAGTAGCCTAGCAAACTTTCTCATACCAACACGCAAAAGGTTGCAGTGTTCTGCTTTACCCCCAGAAGAATTTTTATTTATATATTTTTAAGAAAAAAAAAAGGCCCAATTGAGATACATATTCTTAGACAAAGATTTATAGCTCTACAGCCCATTATCAATCGAACATATCTCACCATGCGATCCAACACAAAAAAGATAGGGTGAGTCTTATAACTTACTCTGGTTCTGTTAACTTTATCTTTAACTTATTCTAGTAAAAATTCACATTACATCAGATCTGCAGATATTGACATAGTATTAACTTGAAAATTTAGGCCATGTCACAAGTAAAGGTAGTACTTTACAATATTCCCAAGCGATAGCCCCATGCTGCCCTGGCAGCACAACGCCACTACCCTTATATAGAGTCTAAAACTAATGTAATCGGATGGAATAATATAGCAATGAGGTGAGTATTGCAAAGTAAAACTCCAGCACACATGGCTATTGACTTCCAGTTGGGATTAAACATTGGGAGATGGATTCTTACATTATAAGAAGAATGTGAAAGCTTCTAGACCTTAGAGGAGAAGATTAGAAGGATCTTCTAGAAGAGACGAATCTAGAAGGTTTTAATGTTTTTAATGTGCAAGGTGGTCAGTAGCATCTAGAATTAGGCCAGCTAGGAAAACATCACACACTAGAGAGCAAATGCATGTTGTAAAGCTTATCAATCAAAGAAAGCCATTTCGCCCACAATTCTTTTTCTCTAAGCTTTCCTCTTCCTAGTTCCTCACTTTTAGTCCACACTATCAAGTTTAGTACATCATTTAAGCTAACTCAAATTTACTTGGGTTGCCTGACTTATGCAGTGATCAGAGTGCAAGTGAGTGGCACTCATGTTTGGCTTGGTGCAAATAGTCTACAACTGACATTACGATTTTTAACGAAAAAGGGCTACTACAACTGACATTACGATTCTTAAAGAAAAAGGCTTGGTGCAAAAGGATCAAGTCTATCACTCTATTGATAGATTGATATTAACATCAATCCCAGTGAACAAGAGCTATAGTTTCTCATGATCAAATAGGATTGTTCACAAATTAAGAGCAAGTAAGATAGCCTAGCAAGCAAGAAGGGCCAGAGCTCCCCTCACTTCTCCAAGTTCTTCAATCAAACAATCCTTTAATTTGTTTAGTTAAAATAAAAGAAATGATATTTTTGTTTTTGTATAGTCTAGTTGAACAACACTTTTGCGATTCGTCTTATTGATTCATGCTTAGCCGACCCTAAATTATTTTAGGAACTAAAAATTTGTTGTTTTTAGTTAAATAAACAACTTTTGCTATTCCTTTCAATCATGTCTCCTCAGTTCTCTTCTAAGCCCCTCATTTTCCTAAAATACAATCATCTAAACCATTGTCAAGAACATCAAACACAACCTTGCACCTCTCTCACAACATAAGTTTCGTCTTCTATCACCACTTCTCAACAGCTCACATCGCTATCTGGTTGGTATATATTGTAGCTAGGTGCCTAGGTGCTTGAGGGCGACGCAATATTTGAAGGTAGTAGGTAAGGGCCAAAGGGGTAATCTTGGTTATGGGAGCAGCTATGGATATAAGTATGAAAAATTAATATCAAATTAAGAGAATTAAAAACCTAATTGAAGAATATGGATAACCCCATCCATTTTATTGCCACCGTAAATTGATCTTCGTCATAAATGTGCAAACCATTTAAACAATTTTCCCTCAGCTTATCTTCAATCAAAGCAACTCCTACTTCCATCCTAATAACTCCATGCCTTATTTTATTTTCTTGTATTTCACATTCAACATAGCATAGACATACCTACCACCCTCATTTATGAAGTATCTAAGAAGTTGAGGGTATTTTAAGCTCAAACGGTCGGTCCCATAAGTCAAACTATTTAAAATGGAAGTAAAATAAGTTGTTGTAAGGGTGAAGCTAGTAATGATCTAAATGCCAAAAAAATTAAATAAAAAAAATAATGATGGTATGTGGAGTAGGATTGTCACCCTCATTTTCGGGGTAATATGTAACCTAGAGTTGGGGTGGGGAACTATCAACCTAAGGTAATTAGTTCTCTTGTCTCTCTCTCTTTTGCTCATAGAAAAAGTCACCACTACCTTATTTCATTTATCACCACTGTAATTCCTCTAACAACACCTCTACTAATCACATAGAATGTTCAATAGTTTGATTTTAATCACCGCTTGTATACATTAGCCTCTGAGGAATACAAAGACTTTAAATGCCACAACTCCACAACGAGATAAAATGCTTATAATAACAAGTTATCTCAAATAAAATGCATGTAATGATCACAAATGGTTAGTTTTTCTTATGACGAATAAAGAATGCCAAATTAGTTATCTCACATCTGTTCATGTATACATATAAAGAATTATAATATAAATATTTAACATTATAAACAATTATATTATCCAACACATGTAATTCAACACTTGTAAAAACAAACTAAAACTGAGTGTATCTCGTTTGTGGAGATGATGAAGTTCATTATATCCTTCTATAAACTCATAATATCAATTCAATGTCCCTTAATACATTTCAAATTACACTTAGCACGTGCTAAGAATAAGGGAGACGAACAGCTAAAATGAAATCGAAGTCTCTCCACAAATTGCAAACTAAATTTAGCACATGACCGGAAGGCAGGAACGGGGGTAATGCTTTAACGGATTACCCAAGAACAATGAATTTAAACAGAAATGACCCTAAAATGGAGGTAATATAATAGTCAACCATATCAGCAGGGTAACAATTACCCCCCGAAAGGAAAGCATTATTTTCCTTCCATCCATAATAATCTCTGTATCACTATTTTCATCATCTTCCTTAATAGTTAATATCACAACAACTTCACTGATATAACCCAAAGAGTTACACAAATTAATAGTCAACCAACCAACTTTTTTTCTTGTAAAAAATTACAACCACCAAAATTACCAAATATTCCTCCACTAATCATAACAATCATCAATTATTTCAACATCTCAACAAAAAGTCAATAGGGGTTAAAATCACAATAACAAAACTAAACAACAACAACAAAACAAGAATAAAAACACAAAGAAAGACGGAGAAAACTAACTTGCAAGAGCGAGCAATATGCAAAAGACCATCAGTAGAAAAACCAGAACACTTATCCAACTTCAAAGACTGTAAATTAAAACCTTTAACAAGAGCAATAAACTCAAGATCTGAATCAGTAATAATCATTCTTCGAAAATGAAGTTTATTCAATCTAGGAAAACTTTCCAATATTTGAATCCAAGGTCTAACATAACCACCCCAATCTTCAGGTATTAAATTAAACATAGCAGCTCTAGGTTTTCCTTTAAGCTTCAATGAATCAATGTTTGGAAATCGATCATGGAGTCTTTGTGGCGTCGTAGCATAGCATAAAGCTATTGTTACGTGTCGTCTTGTTAATCGATCTAACTCAAACCAACTCCTACATACCGTTGATATCGAAGATCGATCACGTGGATCTTCGATGTATGGTAGTATGCATTCTAGTATTTCGTCTGACATACTTCTTCGATTGTTCGACATATATGAATTTTTTTTCAATTCAATTTAAAGATCCACTATAAAAATAAAACAAATTGAAATTGATTAAATTGAAAAAAAAAAAATGAATTTAGTGAAATTGAATTTAGAGGAAGAAGAGAGAATCAAGGAATCGCCATAGATTTGCAGGAAGAGATGGATGATGAAAGAGACTTGAGTTTAGTGGTAACAGTGGTGGTACTCACATAATACAGCTTTTCGGCTTTCTTTTTAACTTTTTTTTTTTTTTTTTTTGGG
>PYUH01000207.1:1389858-1443459 GCA_016808085.1 Suaeda aralocaspica
GGAGATTTCCACATCAGTCGATTAAATGAGCAATTGACACCAAATAACCACCACAATCAAAAAATTTACCACAAAACTATGCTAAATAACCATTCAAGCACCAACCACTTCAGAGAAACAATGCAAACAGCATCAACCATTTAAGCATAGTCAAGGGCTACTTAGGAAAATGCAAAAAAGAAAAAAAAAAAAAAAAAAAAAAGACATCAACCAATTTAGAGGGAAGGAAACACTGCACAATAGAGATAAAGGCTACGAGGCAAATTCGGAGATCGAGACTAGCAGGAACAACAAATTAACAAGCAAAACTCAATTTACATTAATTTCACATCAATGAATGTCAACAAAATGGGTTGAACATGAGACATAATTACATATTAGAGCCCCCCAAGCTAAAAGCTAGTTATATCTACATTTTCTTTTCTTTTAACCATTCTTGTCCCCAAAAACAAGCATACAAGAAAAACAAGCAAAAGGGCCATATCCTTCCAATATATCAATCTTTCTCCTGCTCCCTAGACATGAATGCAGAATCATGGAGATCCCGGCTATTATAAGTATGCTCAAGAGCATCTGAAGCAGAGGTATTATGACTATAATTCTTCATGCTGACAGCTCTTGAGGATCGCTCAGAAACTGAAGTTAATCCCACAGCTGCAAAGCTGTTAACCATGGCATTCACGTCGCTAATCCCGCTGTATAGACCTCGACTTCCAGCAACTACAACACCATTAACATCACTAATCCCACAATACAGACCTCGGCTTCCGGTAAGTATAGAACCTTGATTATCCTTGTCATTGAGAACAGCAGGAAAAACCCCCATCAGTGAGGCAGAGGATTGACTGCTTGATCCTCCAATCAACAGCCTCAGGGTCTCCCTTGCACCTTTGTCCACCATTGATTCGCCTTCAGAAATCATAGGACCAACCAGTTTGGGATATAATGGCGGGATACTGGTTGTAATACCAGGCCCTGCACTCACCAAGTAACCTGGGCCAGAAGAGCAAACATCAACAACAGGTATGTGAACAATTGGATCACACATTAGTGGTGTAAAGGTTGGAAGTTGTGAGCTTTGTTTGGTGAAAGAAAACCGTGTCAAAGGATCTGACAAAAATGTTGGGAATTCTAGAGACGGCGAACTTGCCAGGTCAAGTGGGGGCATCTGGGGGAGCATGCTATGGGTTCCAGAAGCAGGTAAAAGGGTGGAGAGTGGTGGTAAAGAAAAGGGTTCAGAAAATGAAGCAGGAAATCTTGCAGTTGATGCCCCCGATGGAGACGTGCATGGAGGGCACCAACAGTAGTAGGGAGAGAAAAGAGAGCTAACAGGAGGGATCTGTGCTGTCGAACTCGCAGACTCAGGAAAGGTGTAGTTTTCAAGTGATTCAAGAAAGCTCAATGGAGAAACAGCATTGTCTGTGCAAGCTTCTGAAGGCTTGACATTGTCAGAAAAATTTAAACCTGATTCAGTCATGACAGGGCTGCCAGCAGGAAGATGGATGTCTCCACGTCGTCTTACTTTCTCTCGTGAGGTACTCCTCAGAGAAGTAAGGATCCTTGGCTGATCTTCTTTAAATGAGCTAGACCGCGGACTAAGGCTGCCTTGATATGGTGTTTGGGTTTTCATTGTTTGACCACTACACTGTCTTGTACGAAAAGACTTCACAGAAGTGGAGGAGTAAGTAATTTGACGTACTTCGAAACCATCTGTTCTAACATCAGCCCAAGGAGCAGACATAGTTGAGGTAGACGATTGAAAATTGTTAACACTTGGCCCAACAAGATAAGAACGTAGATGAGATGCAAAGCATTCAAGACGTGATTCACTAATGCCACTAAGTTCAGCCAATGTTGGTTTCCTCCTCAGCAAATTCTTCATCTGATGAACCACCAAAAAAAAAAATTACAGGTCCGCGTTAGGTACTGTACGAGTAGGGAAATTGCATGTTTACTCTTTTAAATGAAAACCAAGCATCCACAAACAAATGAAACATAGGAAGTATTTAAAATAATAGAAAGTACCTTCAGAAGCAAGTCACTTCCAAGCAGCTTGGATTTCTCAGAGCACCAGAAATAAAAGGTCTTCCCATCAGGAAGCTTCAGGAAAAATGATCGACCAGACTGATCCGCAAGTATCTCTTCAACTATCACAGCAGAACACTCAGAAGTATCACTAAATGTTGCCAGTCTCTCAGTCTGGCCATCATCCCCCACAAATGAAATACGCAGATCAGACGACGGAAGGAGAGCAATGTTCAAACATCCCCTGCAATAAAATAGAACACATTGTACTAGTAAGAAACAATTTCACATCTAACCCAAAAGGAAACAAAAGACAAGTATTCAGACAACACCGATGCAATATCACTAATAAATTCTGTCCTAAAAACTCCAACTTGGGAAGGCAACAGGTATTCAAAAATAGTTTAAAACAGAAAGTGCATAGAATAAAAGCCATCTATCAAGTAAGTACTTTATAGAAAACAAGGGTAGCAACGGAAATGATAGGTTAATTGACAGAAACTACTGACACTTATAGGCTACATGTTATTACTAAAATGGAGAGTTCTCACAAAATGAATTCTGTGGCAAGAGTAAAAGACTTTACAAAAGCTAGTACACCGAATGTTAGGTAAATTAAGCCCAAGTCTATAAAGCTCATTATCATTTATGAGAACTTATCATGTCAAGTCAACAACATCAACAGAACAACCTCATCCTACTAAGCAGCAGTTAGTGATACTCTACTTGAACTTCAAATAAAGGTCACAAATGCAAACATCTCATATACTTGGAGAAATGGATAAATTAAGGACACAAAAATTCAACTACAACATCTACTAGGTGCTCTTCAGAGCAACACTGACAGAATTCAAGAGTCCCAAAGAAAACAGGCAATTAATTGTGCTTCTATTAACTCGTCTACATAGGATAACACCCTTAGCAGATGCAAACCTCTTTTAGAAAAGGAAAACAAATTGATCAAGACCTTTAATCACCAAGTGATTAGACTTCCTTTGAAAGATTCCTTCAAAGTAATACGGATTGTTTTTTCATTAAAAAGAAACCGAAAGAAACTTCTTATCACCTAAAGGATATCTGTCCCACCAAAAGAAGGCTCAAACAAATAAAAATAACTGTAAAAACACAACAGCTGCAAGGAATGTTATGGCAAGACATGAATAGAGATTATCAAATATTCAAATGAAGATTAAACTTCCAACTTGAACAGGAATAAAAATAAACCAAAGTATCTTCTTAAAGTCTATAAGCTTAATTGCAGAGTAGAACTACTATCCGATAAACAAAAGCAATATCTCAAAATATGGCAACATACCAAAAATCTTAAAGATAGTGCAGAATCAAGAGAAACAAGGTCCTGATAGAGTGCAAACGAAGTAGATCATATATAATTAGGGTATGAAACTACCTTCATTTCTTCTTAATTCAGAGATCAATATAGATACGCCCAATTTACCTACAAGTGAAAAGATAGTTTCATTTGGAAGGATGAACATTGTCATCATCAATAAAATATAGGATTCACATCCCTACTCAGATTCTAAAACTATGAAGAAAAATTTCCCACCCATACCAGCTAGCCCATAATCTGTGAATACAAAAATCCCAATCGGGCAGGAATGCAGGATAGCGGTATACAAATGAACAAAGCCTAAGATATGAGAGAAATATAAGGCTTCTTATATAATATATGAACACAATAAGTAAAAATTAACATACTACAAGAACCAATAGGGCATGTGTTACATAATTCAATCAAAAAATAAAAATACGGAAAGAAAAAAACTGGATATCAAATCAAACACATACCTTCACATGCAATCAGAGTCTAAGTGACATTTCAACACATCTCATGTTTAATTGTTTATACATGTTTTAGAAGAAAAACACCCTTGCCAGGTTAAAAAAAATATATATATCAAAAACAATTGCTGATGACATGGGTTCCCAACAGCTATCTAACATTCGAACTTGATCCTAAAACTTCCACACACCCAAAAAAAACTAATTAAAAAATCAGCTCCGAACAAGAAACAACTACCTAACTTCCTATTAGTTCCAGAAACAGCAAGTAACAATACAATCCAAAACACATTTCACCTGGATTTGTATACTAACATGGATGTATTTCGAACACATTGAACCTATAAATAACCTCAGAGTATCCTGTAAAACCATTAAACTTTGTACAAACGCCCACGCAAGATCAAACATGCATGGGTAGACACTATTCTAAGTGTGGAAAGGCAATTAAGACGGACGGATATCATCAAAATTGATAAAAACACAGACCATGGATAGTAGACATACTAGACAACACGACCTATAACACATACAAGCATCACCAAAACGAAGACTACAATGTGACGGTTGTGACCCGAACAAATAACCCTCAAAATAACTATCTTATCGATATTTTCTTCCCTTACAAATCAATGTTCACCAATCTTTAAGGCTCTATTTGAATAAGACCTGGAAATATATATGACGAACTAACGACTATAGCAAGTAAACACCACTAATAAGGCATTAAACAAAAATTCAAAGCAAACTTCAAAGAACTCAAGACATAGCAATAAACAACAAAACAACATTTCTTCAACACTAATTGTCACGAATTACATCAAATTTCGTATTCGTCAATTAATTTACCTCACAGAAGTCGGACACAGCATTAGACCTTGCTTGACCACCTTCCCTGCGCGCATCGAAACAAGCGGAACACACAAACACCTCGCAAGCAGCCCAACTTCAGACGTTTCAAAGTGCTGTCAACACAATAAAATTAAACAATAATTAGAAATTTAAAAAACATGATTAACAATTAATCAAATTAATTACAAATTAACAAAGCACCTGACTAAGATGGGTGAGAAGACGATCTTCCGCAGCACCGGAAGAAGCATTCGCCTTCAACAATGGCTTTAACCTCTCGTCTGAACGACACGCTCCCATATGTTGCAAATCCAAAGCTTGAAGCCACCGTAAAAAATGACTTTCTCTATCACTCTGTTGAAGCAACAGATCTCCATTTCCTTCTTCAACTAATATCTCACCCAATCGATCAGCCAAACTCGCCGATCTACTACTCTCACCATTAGCCGTTCGATTACCGGAAGAAAATCCAACGGTTGTTATCGCTTCTTCTGAAACAGCAGTTTCTTCGCCGTTAGATCGTCGGATATCATCAACACCGTCAGATCGCCGGAAGTTACCGTCACCGTCAATATTGCGGCCATTCATCGATTCTTGTCTCTCGGAGTTCGACATCGCTTATACGATTACCAAAGATTCGAAACGCTAAAACGTTAATCTCTCACAAAATTCCGTAAAAAACAAAATAAAAAAAAATCGATTTTATATATGAATTTAATCAATCAATAGGTCAAATCAACAAGATAGATCCAAATCCTTAAAATCAAAATTAAAGAGAGCTGAGAGTTGGTCAAATTAGAGCAAATTTATTTCCAGAAAATTGATTGAATTTAGATCGGAAGGAATCGTGTGAGACTGAATCGCCGAAAAATATCCGAAGGAAGAGAGAGAAAGTAAGGTTAGAGAGAGAAAGTAAAAATATCAGCCTTCAACTGCAGCCGTTGCGAATCCCAAAATGAAATGATAAGGTGGAGAGATAACACTAGTCGTACAATTTTATATAAAAAGGGGAAAAAAATAGAGTGGCGGACGTGAAACAGTGGTCTGAATTAGGGTTTATTTTTAATGGATTAAATCCGGCGCGTTTTGATTACATAAGCCCCACGTCAAACTTTCTTTTCCTTTTTCTTTTTGTCTACGAGTAGTACGTATGGGCTATTTGGCCCTATATGGGCTATCAAGAGTAAATATATGATACAGATTACTTAGTGCTCCGTCCTGTTTTTTATAAAGTAATTTTTGAATATTTTATCCTTTTGAATAATGTCTTTTTTTTGGTAATTAGTTGATAGTTGCTAATTAGTTTATCTGTGTGTTGGCTAGTTTGACTGGGTGATAGCCGTTAATTATTTTGTTTGGTAATTATGTGTTGGTTTTTACCGTTAGTATATAAAATTACTTTTAAAGATATATTTATTTTAATTATTTTAATTCAGAAATAAAATTAGGGAAAATTTATGAGTATAATCCCTCCTTTGCTGGTTTCACTCATTTTGGTCCTAACTTTTATTTATCTAGTTATAATCCCACCTTTTATTATAATCTTCTTGTTTTGGTCCCTAACCTGTAGTAACCTACTAGCAACTTGTTGAAATAATAAATCGGGCACGTGTTTTACCTTGATTTGTTTCAATTTGTTTATTTCAATCAAGTTTCACTAATCATACATTATTGAATCAATTTATTAATTATATACTTTAATTACTTTTATGGTGTTGGTACACAACTAACCACCATCACCACCCAACTATGCAACCACCACCATGCAACCGCCTTTGCTAGAATTACCAGAGCCATCGTCATCACCGGCCACCACCGCCACCATTATCATTAAGCCCACCACCACCATCCCCATTTTCGTTACCGAGACTTACCACTATCATCATAATTAAACACCATAATTATTACAAATCAACAAATGTGCAAGTTAAATCTCAACCACCCACCACCATTTCTACCACCAAGCACAACCAAACTATAAGGCCAAAAAATGTAAACCATCCCACTAACAAAATGAAAATTGAAATTTGGAAGAATCAGATTTAAAATTAAAGAAAATTGGAAACAAAAGAAGAAGAATCAAAATAAACTAAAAGAAGAATTCAAATTAAATTGAGAATTACCCACTCATGACTAATGAGCCAAATTCGAAAATTAGACACTGATAAATAGTTATTTGCTAGCATTTTGGGTGCATTTTAGGAATCGTTTTCATACATATTTTAGTGCTTTATAGATTAGTTTTGCATGTTTTTAATTTAGTTTTGGACCCTTTGATGCTTCATGGGTATTTTGTGTTTATGGTGAAGTTTTAGGCCCTTTTGGAGAAGTTTTGGAATGTCATCATGCAGAACATCTGAATTCAAACAGCCATAACTTTTTATCTACTCAATATTTCTATGTGATTTTAACTGCATATGATAACTTGTCTCGTTAGCTTCGCAACGATAGGTCATATGCCCCAAACCGATGAGCGAGCTGAAAGTTGTGATGTTTTGAAGTTAAGCTGTCCAGTGTGCTGCAGGAGAAGGCAACACGTCCGTGTTGACATGTGTCCAGAAACTTCAGTTTGGTTCTGTTTTGTCTGCCTTAGAGCAACACGTTCGTGTTGACCTATGTCCATAAACTTCAGTTTGATTCAGTTTTGTCTGCCTCAGAGCAACACGCTGTAGTCACTTTGAACACGTCCGTGTTGACCTGACTTCCGAAGTTCCAAACTACATCGTTTTGCCTATTATGTTAGGTTGTATGAATAGCCCCAATTGCTTTGGAAAGTGAGGGAAGCTTAATTTATTTTTCTGCACTTTTCTTTCAAAGCTCTTTTCTTCTAGCAAAAACAAAAACTCTTAAATAATTGTAATCTTTTAGTTAATTTAGTAAATCTAATCATTGAAGAATCTTAAATTTTCATCAATCCCAATCCATTGAAGCTTCAAGTATCTGTCCTTCTCCTTTATTTTTATAATTTGTTCTTGATTTATTTTCATGATTTTTGCATGAAACTTTGATGCTCTTGATTGCTATTATTATTGATTATTACTTGATTCTAACTTCAATATTGCTCATGAATTATATGTTTATGATGTTTATATTATTGTAATTTCCATGGATTGTGAAAAATTGTGAGTAGTTTATTTCTAGGATTTTGATGAAACCCTCAATGTAGTCATGGATAATTAGTTGCATGTTGGGGTTTAATTGTTTTGGGGTTCTAATTAGTTGAGATTAAGGGGTTTTTATGATTAGTTCTTGTGATTGATCACCATTAGAGCTTAATTCTTAATCTCCTCAATGAAGGATCAAAAGATGAAGTTGGGTTGTAGGTTCCCTTATTCTTATTTGACTAAAAGACCATAAAAATAGGGATTTCTAGTCAGGGATTTCTCCTTGTCATCGTGCTTGTTGTGTTCTTAAAGCTTGGATTTGTGAATTCAACCATAAGAATAGGTCGTAATGCATACTTTTAGGCAATCCCTCTAGCTCGAAGGAGTAGTTGGGTGTTTTAGATGACTTCCCTAATTTCCCCACACAAATGTTCCCTTGTTGTAGTTTTAGTTCCATGACGAAGTTGAGTGGTGTAGCCCAATCCTAGTCCTTTCTATTATTGAATTTCCCTTTCTACTCCTTAATTTAGCTAGTTTATTAGACTTGTTACTCAAATCACTCTAAAAACTTGACTTGACTTAGATTATTTAAACAATAGTATTTGGTGGTTGATTCAATGCCTCTCCTGGGTTCGACCCTTTTTTGCCGTTGCTACTAGTTAGTAGGACTGAGTTAGGTTTATTATTTGATAGGTTGTCGACGCTCTATCAGACACCAAGACAAACGAACCCTGTGCAAATCAAGGAGAAGGTGGTGTTGTCGTTGGAGAAGTGGTGGGCGAAATAAAAATTAGTTTATTTTGTTTACTTTAATGGTGGTCGAAATTGAAATGGTTTATTAAAGGTGAAGATGAAGATGGAGATGGACAATGAGGAGGGAGGAAACCCAAGTTCTTCCATCATCAAAGTATTCAATTGTAATTCAGTCTACACGTCTTCATTTAAAGGATGATTTTTTTCCTTTTTTTTTAATGTTTTTTGAGATTTTTTTTTCTTTAATTTTTTTCTCTGATTTAAGCTCAATCTTTAATCACCATAAAAGAAAAAAGATAAATAAATTTAAATAATTTTATAACCTAAGTTACCGGTAGCAAGTAAAGCGGACCAAAACAAGAAGATTATGGTAAAAGGTTGTATTATAATTAGATAAATGAAAGTTGAGACCAAAATGAACGAAACCATCAAAGGTGGGATTATTATCATAAATTTTTCCATAAAATTATTTCAATTTTCAGGGGATAAAATTATAATTTACTTATTTGTCAGTCAAAAGCCAAAAGAAAAAATTTCTCTTATTAGCTTGTGGCTTTTGGCTTAAAAGCTAGTTTTTCAACCAGTGTAAAAACCAAAAAACAAACAAATATTTTGGCCGTTTGACCTAGTCAAACAAGCTAAGAGCATAAAGCTAGCAACCAAACACCCCCAAAAGTTATAATTGAACAAACAAAGGAGGTCGTTTTTAAGTTCAATTATTTTTTTGCCATTTTCTAAAATACTTCGTAGGTTGATTCTAATATGTTTGACTACTTTTTCCTTGGTATTCACCGATGCAAGAGCATTGTATGTGTTTTGAGTATTACTATAGAATATTCATCAAAATATTTTATCCATAGATTTATAATGTTATATTTAGAAATAATATCTTATGTAAAGTAGGATATATTTATAATATCGTTAGGATAATATTTAGGAAATTATATTCTTTGTCATTGTAACCCTATAAATATGATCAATGAAAATCACCCTAATCAAGGGAGTTTACACAAGCTTACATTATCAATAAAATATACTAGCAATAATTGTACTATTTTTAAATTTCTACTTTGTATCCCAATGTTACATTTGATTGTTAAATAGGTAGTATTATAACTCAACTAATAATGTGTAGTTTTATGTTTAATAAGTTATGGACTCAACGTATTTTAAGTTTTTAAATATGCTATTTTATTTAGACTCAACAATAAATAGAAAAATATAAAAATATATGAGTAACGGTCTGTTTATTTCAGCTGAAAATAACTTAACTGAATTGAAAGTTTTTATAAAAAAATTAATGAGTAACAAAATAAAAAAAACTAAATTGAAATGAGCCGAACTAAACTGATATTAAAATGAAGCAAAGACAACCTAAATACATGAAGTTTAGATGTGTTAAGTGGATGGGCTCATGCATGGACCAGATGGTGGGGGATGGGATGGGGATGGGGATGTTGATAACGACTTTTTGCTTGCTCAGTCGTTTGAGGAGCTGCGGTTCTGCGAACTTTTTAATAATGATGCCAAACCGGCTCCACGTAAAAGCTCAATTATTGTGGGTCCCTATGATCAGCTAAAATATTTTTCAATTAGTTTCTTGAAACCTTAATCTGTTGAGAGGTGGGACCCAATTGTTCATCAATGTGGACTTGTGGAGTGAGTGAGTCACACGTACAACCGAGAGTCTTTTTCGGCACCCACTGCAACAGCACCACTAGGAAGGTGGTAATTATTAAATCGAAGACGTCTGACGTCGTATTTTATTTGAAAATACGGGAACTTATTGCATTTAAGAGTGGACCGACCTAAACATATAAGGCTAATGGGCCGATCCTAGGACTGGATCCTCATAAAAATAAAAAATTCAAGCACTGTCTTTCATGCAATTGTTATATAGTACTCCCCTGGGTACAAAAGTAAATATACTCCTCCCTTCGAACAACGCAGCATCGATGTCATAAAAGTTCGCCTAACTAAATCTTTAACAATGGAAGACAATCAATTACTCCATCCGTTATTTTTTATTTGCTACATTAAACTCAAAAAGCTCTTATAGATTTTGGTCCAATGTAGTAAGTAAAAAACAACAGATGGAGTAAAAATCATAGATGAAAATAATAATTTCCATATTGTATATCGATTTTAAAGAGAGATTGAAGATGATTATCAAAAAATAGGTATGTATATATTTGAGTATTTTAATTATAGTATAATACGTTAACATTATGCTATATAATGAAATATTCATTTTTCTTTCAATACAAAATGAATACATTGTGCATTTCTCAAATTGAATGTTAACACTAAGTCACTAACATTGTATTTTCAACACTTAATATAAAGTTTTCTCAATGTAATATTCATTTTACGCAATGCACTAATCAATTTCCTTAAATTAACACCATAGATTGAAATCCATTTATAGATTAAATAAAAATTTAGGAAACACCAAAAATGAATAATTATATATTACAATGTTTTGTTCAAATAAATCGATTTTGCAGCAAGATGCACAGGGATGACATAATTAAGATTTTGAACAAATTAAAATGCTCACTGAAAAATAAAAATCGGAGTTGCAAACTATATACTACTTCCATATCATACACCAAGATTGTATTTGCTTTATTACTATTTGAGTCGATCATTGTCTAGTTTTTGTTGTTCTACTTATACATCATTTGCTTAATGATTGAGACACTTTACTCTGCAGAGTATTGTAGGAGGATTAATGGCCCACCTGTAAGAATCAATATGTCATCACACATTCACAAGAAAGAATCAATTAGGTAAAAGCATTACGAGTACTTAATATGTATACAACCACCTGTGACATTCGCTTTGGTCCATCAAACACTAATAATATAACAACATTAGATGTATTTTTGTCAATTAACATTGCACATCGTTGATAGAACTGTACTTTCAGGAAACTCACACGATTCCTGAGTATATCTTCGCCCAGCTCAACCTTGCAGTGGGATTTAACATTACATATTCGCAACTGAAATGATGCACATATGGTGTGGATTGGGACAAGAATTAGGCCTACAATTGCCGGGATTTTGGCACAGCACCAGCTTTTGCAAGTAATAGGCGTGTCCCTTTCGTTAATTCCTCCTTAACCATAAACAAAACCGCAGCTGCTAGAACGCTTTGTACAATCTTGGTGCTCATCCCTTTGTAAAACCCAGACAATCCCTCATGATGAATTATTTTTGTAACTGCATCAACTGTACCTGAAATGGTAGAGGCAAAAAACATGATCATGTGATCAACTTGCACCCGAAGATCAATAAGAAATGCAATGGCTAGTAGAAAAAGAACAGAAGTCATTTAAGGGATAACAGAGCCATCATCCCTAAACTTTCTGGTGGCCTTGATAAGAGAGGTAAATATTAGAAGTCAACATCGGCTACCCGTTCCACTACGCAATTGTTATCCTCATTCGAGGTTTCAAAGTAAAAGGGAAGATGTCATCAAGGTTATCAAGTACCATTATTATGCAATAGGTAAAGTACATTGATTCTTTGGTCCAAGATGGTATGACGCCACTAGTGTGTAGTGTTCACCTCAATGCTTCTTGGGTCTTCCAATAAGTAGTGGATTTTGTGGGCATAATAAGTCAGCGATAAGTTATTTTGTGGGCATAACTATATGCAACAAGGCCTCTCAGACTTGGATTTGTCTAATTTTAACGAGTGCTTACTTCATGACCTCCTCCTCAATATACAACACACGAGGTGGATGATTGTATAGGAGGGAGTCATCGGAACGAATAAGCTAAATATTACATGCCTTTGTAGTGATGCTTCTTATCTGTCCCAGCAAGTTGCTTCGCCTGAAGCCTTGACTGCAAAAAAGAACAAAAATAGGAAATCAATAGACAATTAACAAATGGTTCGAGAGGTTCAGAGAGTCACAAAACTTGCAGCACAGCAAGGTTATATGAAGCGAGGGAACACAGGACAAGATGACGAAAGTCATCCAATGCACACCAACAGACAGGGATGGTTCTGTAGAGAGGGATTTACTTGGCAGAGATTGACTGAATGCAAGAAGCCTTTAACTCGCTGACTAATAAGAGAGGTGAAGTTTACATGTACTTATAAAAGTGTATAGTGTAAGTGCATTTGGTTACTCTCTTGCCTAAACTTGCTTCAATGACAGTTGGTTATAGGCACAAAAATATCATAAAATAAATTCTGGATATATATAAAAATATACACTAAACCACTCAACTTAAACTACATAGAGAATATTCATACAGGAGCAAAAATTTCACTATTTCAGTTTTTAAATTGGAATATGCATCATCATCATAATCAAAGCCTTAAATAGCATTGAAAAAATAAAAAATTAAAGCCTTAACCCCAAAAATAGTGAAAACTTGGTTTATTGGACAGGAAAAATAGCTGGAACTCCAGAATTAGCAGCTATCATATCGTCATATCAAAACCCTCTTCAAGCACTTTATAGTATCCAATCTTTACAAAATACGAATAAAAGTTTTCTTACCTTTACAACCAAAAGAGGATAAGTCACAACAGTAGCTCCAAGCTTCGCTAGAGCTGCAAGTAAAAATATCTACCAACACAAAAGGAAATGATAAGTTAAAAGTCAAAGAATAGAGTTGAAAGGAGGGGAACTACAGCACAAAATTTGAAGCAGTCAGAAGGGAGCACATCACATTCTGTGATGCACAAAAAATTGGTGAAAAAAACTTATGAATTGAATAAGTACTAACCTCCAAAGCTGTTACTCCCTTGCTATCATTTTTATTCATCTTGCGCCTCTGCCTCAGCTTCTTCAATAGGGTCTCATACAGCATGAACTGCATAGATGGATTGCTTACCTGTACATTCATCACACAAAATCAATCACATGCCCTTTATTACTATATCAAAACACCCAGGGTTACTTACCATTATCAATGTTGGAATCACACCTTTCCAGAAGCCCCAGAACCCAGCTTCATCATAAACTTCTTGAATCTACAAAAACTGCTGCTTGTTAGAGGCGGGAAAATAAATACACCTGAAGACTTCAAAACTACTAACAAAAATAACTAGATGAAAAATCAAGTAGCACTATATCTTCTGCTGTAACTTTATCAAGCAATACATGAGCAATGAAAGATTATTTAATGACAACATTATTACCATTAACCCATTATGTAAGAAAATCCAGATCACCAGGAATCAGCTTGGGATCCTGATTTGGCAACATGGTCCAGATGTCCAGTATCGGATGGCAGATATATAACACTTCGTAATTTAATAGACCAAGCAAATAAATTATCCTATAGCTTATTAGACAGGTGAGTATCTAAAAGTCACAGATTCTTTTTTAGATATTACATCTCTCATCTTCACCTTATTGCAAAACATGTCTTCTATTTTGTGCTCCTGTTCTTACCATTTACCATTTCCATATTGAAGTCCACCACATAAATTCACAAGCAAAAAAGTAGCATGCGAGTATGCAACTAAGGAGTTTCCTCTGAAAGCAGCTGGGACCTAGGCTTCTCAAGTTCTTCAGGTTCAAGAATTTGCAATAAAAAAATATAAAATAAAAAAATAAAAAAATAAAAAAATAAAAAAGAAGAAGATGCTAAAATCTAGAATTAAAAAAAAAAAAAAAAGTTCTTACGTAGTAGTAAACAATCGTGAATTCAGTCTTTGAACAAAATACATACATTACAGGATGCAACTTATTACTTAAGATAAAAACAGTGTAACAGGGCATGACAATTACATACTGCATTGGTAGTTCCATATGGAGGTGGTTCAATTGCAACTGGAATTTCTTCAGGAGAGCTTATAGCTTCAGTAGGAAGTAATTTCTTGGAAGCTTTAGAGTGCGTCTATTCAAAGTAAAATGAAAATGAGAAAATTAGAAACATTTGTAGCAGGACATTCCAATAAAAGAGTGCAATGCAACCTTCAGCTCAGTAAAAGTGGCTGAATTATGGGTAACATCAAATTCAAGATGGCATGTAATATATGCAACTAGACATTGGACTTTGTGTTGAACGTGTTACTAAGGTTAAGGGGGGAAGTGTCAACAAAATTTACAAAAACCAATTCACTATTTGTTATCATGGACTCGGATGGAACACGTACTCAACAAATTAGCAAAAGCAGCATGCCACAGAACAATATAAGAAAATCTTCTTCTGTAGAAGTGATTTACATATCTTAAAAATATGTTTTTTCAAACTCACTTTTGATGTATAATATAGAAGCAAGTTTATCGACTATTTTTCTACTTTTGAATCAGATAGATGTCACATCAATTTATACTTGGGATTAGAACTTCATCACAAACAAAAAAGGAGAAAAGAGTATGGAATCAGTGAACTCGAGCCTTGATGCACATCTAAAACAATAGTTGACTCATCATCATAGATTCACAGTGTCCAGTGTCCTAACACCCAAAAAAAAAAAAAAAATTCACTGTGTCCAATCCTAATGAAGCTATATTTTCATGGCCTCAAGTTCCAATGATGCCTACAGAAAATAGCAGAGGTGGAAAAAGGTCTTTCTTATTGTACATTGATTTTCAGCTTCTTACCTGCATGCGGATAACAACTACCCATATAGGATTTGTCAACAGCACATTGGTACACCTACATGGAGATACGAGGGAAAAGAAGAAACTGTGAGTATAGGTAAAAGAACACAAACAACTTAAGTTCTATGTGACAAATGTACAAGAGTCCTTTGACTGTACAACGCAAGATCATTAGCTAGTCGGTTAAAAAATGAACACAAACAGATAATTGTCTAAATCAACCACCTAATAATAGCCCACCAAAGGAGGGAAAAGGAAGATAGTGCCCCTTAATGTAGTAAGATGAGACAGAAAAGCTATGCTAACAACACTAAGACCATATACATATGCACAAGAGATAAATGACAAGATTGATTGACCTACACACAACATAAAAGACCACCAATAATCAATCAATCAAAGCTTTAGTACCATAGTTGGGTCTGCTTCTTGAACCAAAATTGATCATTTAATGTGTTCATCCACATAGATATTCCTCCTAGTATGAAAATCTTAAAAGTATATGAAGTCCAACAAAGGTTGACCACATCATATGCCTGAGTGTTAGATTTTTATTTATTTATTTATTATTTATTTTTTTGCACCACATGTTTACTAGGCTAAGTGGCTAACAGAATTATGAGGACTCGCCAAAAGAATACATAAGTCATTTAAGGCTTCTTCATATGTTGGCAGTTGACCACTGGAATATTATCATGCGTCTAAACTCTAATCACTTGCTCTATATTCATGAGTAGTTTTATAGTCATATGTCTTCAAAGAAACCCTAACTAGCTATCAGAGGCAAGAACCTTGTAAGTTGTAAGTAGCCCCAGATCAAAAGGTACATCACAGTGAATCAATCTCCACTGACATTTGTCAAAGTTATAACAGAAGCCATATAAATACAAATACAATTTATCATTGTTAATCGCCTAACAGGTGTCGTTATTAATAATTCTATATATTTCACTCTACTCACTCTTGCATTCCTTGCAATTTTACAAATGACATCCCACTCCAATGTATATACCTTGCATAAACTCCACTAGGGAAGAATGTGCTCAAGACTATTGAACTTGTTGAAGCTATAATAATTAATAAGCCATCGAAAAGGAAACATTGTAGGATCTATTCAAAGACAAAAGTATGTGTGCTTTCATATCCCGAGCGTAAAAGTGTCACATTTCAAAATTGCAAAAAGTTGGAGACTGACTTAAGTTCGTAAAGTATGCAAACAGGGTAATGATGAAACAAATAGTTGATTTAAGAAGATTTTGCAAGTGCTTCATTGCAAAATAGATATGTATTTTGTATACACACAGTAGAAGTTGATTCGTACAAACACTTTCATAAACATACATACAATAACTACTACTCCTCAGCTGTGTTTGTTTCAGCAATATTTCTCCTTTCTTAAGTTACAAAATGTCCATAAATGACAAAAAACTAAAATTGACTTGAAAGACTTTGAGCATAAAAAAAGAGAACAAACAATAGCACATTAGTCATATATTATTATGAGTTCAATCCTAGAATAAACAATGCTAGAAGGTAGAGTGCTAGACTATTAAACATGAAACATCTAAAACCACCCCTTAACTCTTCTGATGGGATTAGGAACTAGCCCTAATAACTTTACTAAAACTATTCCAACTAAATCAAGACATCATTTTTGTTACATCTAAAACCATACCGGTCTAAATAATATAGAAGCATAAAACCACAAAATTAACCAAAGAAAGCATTAAAGAAATTACAAGAAATGCCTACTGCATCAACATCCACAAAAGTTTTCATTCAAATGCAACTATGCAAGGGATAATTTTTGCTCTAAAAGTAAGAGATATATTGTTTTTTACTAATAAAAAGAAGCATAAAGTTTATGGATATACTTGAAACATTAAACGCTAAAAGAATGAAAATGATAACCAAGAAAAGTAAAAATAAAAATAGTGAATATCATAAACTATTATCAAAATTAGAAATATAATTACCCAGATAAAGCGGCCACGACCAATGATGAAAACATCCCAACTGCTCCATCCCCAAGTTGTCTCTTCCTACGATCAAGTGCAATACCTTCAGCCTTATTCCTGAATATTTGATAGAAATAATAATAAACACCCTGTATCATAAGAATATCAAATGAGGATACAGATAGAGATAAAAATAGACAAAAACAAATCCCCCTAGCTAAACACTAAACTCAACCCATAAATCAAACTAAGGACCGGATCAGATAACTCCTTCCACCAACCCCTTCTTCCTTGAAGGAAAATTCATTCAATCAAAACAAGGTGAGAAGGCAGGGAGAAGAAGTAGAGATGAAGGTTTTATCTAAGTCCTTGTACACTTAATTAAAGCAATTGACAAAGAAACAAAAATCTGGGATAGCAACTGTTGTAGAATTTAAACACATACTAATAAAGATAAGCTTTTTAAAAACATGCCCTAAAATTTATCAATCAAGTTCAGCCATATATTTAGTGTATATATTTTACTCTAGATCATATAATAAAAAATCATCACCAAGCATGTAGTCTGTTGTTCGATGGGATAAATTAATCAAGGAAGGTAAAAGGGCTACCTAGCACACTGCTAAGCAAAATAATGAGAATTTCTAGAATCAGTAATTAAAGCAAATTCGAAAAATGGAAGTAAAAAGGATGCGTTTCAATTGTGTGATCATATAAATTCAGAGGAGGAAAAAGTAAATAGTTCACTATGCTGTCAAGGTGTCAATAACACAAGGTTTGGAACAAGATGCTCAGTGAGAAAAAAAAAAGAAACTAGCAAACAATCCTTCAATATTAACCAATTTTCAAACCAAAATCTCTATTCACTTTCTCAGTTTTCTTTTTGTATCAGCATAGAAAACCAGTTAAAATGTTCGACACAATCTATCAAAAACAGATAGTTCAGCACAAGACTTGAGGTCTCTAAATATCTGCACAAGTTCAGTTCTACATACTTCATCCAGTTTCTACGCACTTCAAAAGGAGACAAATTTTATTACACATGCTACAATGAGCATCACTGAATAAATGGCTATACTTAAGCAACTCCCTTGCAATGATATGCAGAGTAAGTAGTGTGATTAGACTACAAAGACATCAAATATTGCTGAGAATTCCCACAAAAATTCCAGCCCTTTCAGATTTTGACAACTTCCATCAAAATTAAGGAAGAAATGATGCAGTAGTATAGAGGGCAAATGCAAATCATAGGTAATGATGGGGATGATTTCATATAGGGATGAAAATTAGGAGACGACCAACCACTGCACAGTGAGTATAAAGCTCTGAAATTGAGACACAGTAGCTTGCTATTCCCATGGAAAAACCAACTAATAAACAATTATATGACCGTCAGGTTTGATTTCGCTGTGTAGTTAACATCCCAGTGACGGAAGCATAATTTCAAAAAAAAAAATTCTTCTAATTCTAACTCAAGACACATGAATACCAGGTATTGTAGAGTCACCAACTTTTTAACCAAAACCAATGGAAGATAATAAATCAATGTTCCTCCGCACATAAGCAAGAACTCATAACAAAATCTTAAAATCACACTACGGCTACGATTGCCGACACAACTACAAGTTCTACAATGGTTATTCCTTCCATTCGCATACAACGGTCACAACAAATGTATTTCAAATGTTCAACATTTATAAAAAAAATCTCACAATTTAAAAATTAACATTTCCAAATTCAAATAAAACAATGTGACATATCAACTTAGAAGCATCAAAACCAAATACCTGTAAATTGAAATTCACAAAAACTAATCAAAATTAATACCTGAGAAGCCGCGGTACCAACTAAAGACGGTGCCAAACCTCCGTACAACCTCCCCCAACCTTCATGCTTTACAACCTAAACCATCATTTTAAAACCTCAACAATTTGAAATCATTTCATTTCAAAATTACAACAAAAAAAAAAAAAAAATCAAAATAAATTCAAGAAAATTATTACCTGACACATAAGCTGTAGAGTACCAATTTTAGACTTGTCGTTCTTCGGATTTCGATCCGTTTGTTGTCGAGTGTTAACCTAATTTAAATTTTCCGAATCAAAAAAATGGCGATTCAGCGAAATTAAACAAAATTACATCACAGAATTTCAAATTAAACCGCAAAAAAATAAAAAGAGAGAGAAGAAAGAGAAGTACGGTTTGTAAAGGATAAGTGATGAGTTGAGCGATGATGCCACCGCCGGCGCCGGAGAGGCCATTGATGAGAGCGTCAGACATGATTTTAGAAAATTGTTATCGGAAAATTAGGAAGGAAGTTTGTTTCGAGGGATCATATAAGAGTCAACAGAAAGGAGAAGAGAAGGGATTTGAGAGTTCCTGAAAACAAGTTAAAATGAAAGGTAGTATCTTGACTTTGGCGGTAGTGTTGTGTTGTTGGCGCTTTCAGCAGTTGTATTCCCACATCAACGTTTTAATATTGGAGGAACCATGGGACACCGTTTGGTGGTTGCCTTCAATTTTTTATTTATTTTTGGTAATTATGTATCACTTTGATTCATGTGCCTTGGGCCCGTGGTTCGTGCATCCTGGCATCATGCAATAAAAATAGGTTTGATAACCTCATTAATTCAATAGAAAAACTCGGTTTTCGCTCATTCTTTAAGAGTGTGTGTGAGGTAATTTTAATTGACTTTTTTATTGGTAAATTACCTAAATATGTAACGGTACAAAATATTGAGTATTAAGGAATGTAGGAATATTCAAAACTCCTACATATGCTATGAAAATACCAAATGTTAATTAAACAATTAAATTAAAATAATTTCACTAAACCAGTTAGTCGATAGTATCATCCTTCATCAAAATTTTGATGACAATTTTCCAAATACTAAAATGGTTGTCCCAAAGAAAAAAAAAATCTATTGTTCCACTATTTATGTACCATTTGTATGCCACTATTTTTTATTGATTAATATACAAAATTTTAAATTTTAGAAACACAAGTGATAAGCTCTTACATTTAAATTGATATGAATTAGCACATAAGTGATATACAGCACAGAAAATTTAGAATTTTAGACTCACAACCAAATAATAGTTCAACTCATTGGTCAATGGTCAACACAAAATATCGTATCTTGATAGATATTTTATTTGGGCTTAGCATTTTATCCAGCTCAAAACACAAGCCCATAAAATCACAACCGTGGATCAACCCTCATCTGACAAAAAGGGGGGCACGATCGTCAACTCCCTTGTAAAAAAAAAAAAAATGATTACATTGTTTGGCCTTTATCCAAAAACCAAGTAACCAAACACGGTATTCCATAACGTGTCACCATCTTACGTCACTTTCTTTCTCCTTCAAAAAATTCATCCTCTTTATGGCGATGTCACGACCTACCCACCACCAACAACCACCACTTCAACCACCGCAATTTCCTCCAACACGACTAAACCTCGAAATCACCATTATTTCAGGCAAACACCTCAAGAACGTTAACTGGAAAAACGGCGATCTCAAACCATACGCCATCTTCTGGGTTAATCCTGACCACAAACTCACCACCAAATCCGACGATTCCGGTAACACTAAACCCGTTTGGAACCAACGCTTTCTTCTCCCTATTAACTCCCCACTTTCCGACGCTTTTTTATTCGTTGAGATTTTCCACTCTAAGACCTCTGAAACCCCCAAACCTTTTGTGGGGTCTCTTCAGGTTCGTCTCTCTTCCTTGCCTGAACCCGATAACCCGAATATCGTCCGGACTTTTGATCTCCTTCGTCCTTCGGGTCGGGCTCAAGGTAAGATCCGATTAAAACTTAGTATAAAGGAGCAACCTTTACCTCAACAACCTACCCCTCCACCTCCACCGCAGGCTCAACCACAACCACAACCTCAACCTCAGCCTCCTCATTTGAATTATGATTACCAAAGTACAATTACCCCTCACCCTGGGTATTATTACTCCTCTGCCCCTCCTTACCCATACAGTAGCTCCAGGTCAGCATCCCCTGGCCCACCACCACCTCCATCAACGGCGTTCCCTTACGGATACTACTCAGGGTATTACCCTCCAAGTGGGGCCCGCTCTTATGGGGCACCTTCTGCGCCGGTGGACTATTCCCTGTTTGATCAGAGGTCAAGGACAGGTAGCGGTCTCGGGGTTGGGACAGGGTTGGCAGTTGGGGCAGTAGCCGGAGCGCTCGGTGGGATTGCATTGGATGAAGGTTTGAACTATGAAGAATCTAAGATCGGTGAGAGAGTTGAAGAGAATTATTTGGGTAATTCCAGAGATGATTTCAGTGATTACCGAGCTGATTATTGATCAATCTATGCAATTTAGTGGGTAAGTTTGGCTTGTTTATTGCTTTGATTTTGTGTTATGAAACAATTTGAAGAATCTTGATAATAATAAGTGTATATTGTACATAGTATTAATTACTTCTACTTTGAGCTTGTTTAGATAATTTATCTTAATGATAGAGGATACTTGTTCTACGAACTTGGATGTACTCTTTCTTTTAACAATGTATTCTGATGGATGTAATGTCGTTCCGGTGATATGTGTAACATTATGGAATTATGAAAATTGAACTTCATTTCACCCTTCCAGACTTCCAGTTATTTTGTATTATTCCGTATCTCGAAATTATTGTGACTGTTTGAAGGGATTTATGGTTTGGTTTTCGAGGTTATTGGGCTAGTTGTTTATATTAGATAGGATAATATGCAAATACCCTTGGGATGTCAAGGTCTTGCAAGCATTTAGGATTTGTATATTAGTTCAATGAGTGACCAAATTGATTAAGGTGATGAGACTAAGGTCTTAAGATTGCTAAGTGCACAAGGATATGATACATGGCCTTTTGGTATGGGTAAATCATATTGGGTACGATTTCTTTGTTTCTAAGTTTTTGGGCAAAGTGAGGTGTGAGGGGCTTTGTGTCTTTATAGTTTGCTTAGTAGGGTTGTAAACACTTCCCAGAAAAACAACTTTGATGGGGCTGCAGTTGTATTATTCCGTATCTCTAATTTATTGTGACTGTTTGAAGGGATTTATGGTTTGGTTTTGGAATGAAATTTTTTGGGTTCATGTAGCCGACCCTATTGATGGGATTAAGGCTTCGATTGATTGATTGATTTTGGAGATTGTTGGGCTAGTTGTGTTTACTAGATAGGATAATATGCTAATAGCCTTACTATTTTAAAGTCTTGCAAACATTTGGAATTTGTATATTAGTTCAACGAGTGACCAAGACCAAATTGATTAAGGTGATGAGACCAAGGTTCTAAGACTGTTAAGTGCACAAGGATATTATATATGGCCTTTTGGTATGGATAAAACATATTGGGTACAATTTCTTTGTTTCTACATTTTTGGGCAAAGTGAGGTGTGAGGCGCTTGTGTCTTTAGAGTTCGTTTGGTAGGGTTCAAATCACTTTTTAGGAAAATAAATTTGATGGGGTTGCAAATGTAAACATTATGGCTCAAATTTTTTGCTATGTTTTTACAAGCAAAAACTTTACCTCATCCCATCAATTATAGTTGGAAAGTTGATGAAGAGAGGCCTGTGCTACCAGGAAATGTATTCCAATTATTTATGAATCAGTGACTCAAAAAACCAGTTTTGTGGAGTTGTTTGTTCAAGAGTGGATTAGTAACTAGGTATTAAAGGTAGAGGTGGGAATTTCAAAGGGAGTTTTGCTTGAAAATATGATTTTTGAGGACTTGTTGGATGGTTATTATCACCTCATGCGTGCTGTGAAGTTTATTGAAATTTGACAGAATGACAACTTACTCGAAGTTCTGATTTCTGACTGCAAAAATCTTCAAAGATGTGTTAATCCGTGGTCTCCCAAAACATTGCCTATATATGTGAGATTGCAATTAAATCAGTTGTTTTTGGATAAGTAGACTAGAATACAAGCAATTGATGAAGTAGCGCTTGTGGTTCGTCAATGTTTTTGAGGTGAATGTGCTACATCGTGGTTAGTTCTTAGTGGTTTAAGGTACAACCATCCTTGTCGAGTGTTGGGTTTTCTTATTCATTATTACTTTGCTGCACTCTAGCTCTTACGTATAGCTGCTTTGTTATGTATTTACATTTTTAATATTCTTGAGGTTTGCTCCCTATTATTAATACAATTAGTAAATTGTGATTCCCTTTATTGCACACTTGATTTCTCCAATTTCTTAATTGGCTGTGTTTCTGNGATTTGATTTGATTTAATGATAAATTAAGGTGATTTAATGGAATTTTGATCACCTCTGATATTTTCTTTTTGAAATAGCTCTTTGATGTATAAATCCACATGATTCGTTGTGCTTGATACACTATTAAGAATTTTGTGACCTACCCTACTTCTCTTTCAACATATGAACTCAAGCCTCTGATTTTTGTATTGTATGTATTAAAAGTGGTCCTGTTCTATAGATCATATAATTTTGNAAAACTTTACCTCATCCCATCAATTATAGTTGGAAAGTTGATGAAGAGAGGCCTGTGCTACCAGGAAATGTATTCCAATTATTTATGAATCAGTGACTCAAAAAACCAGTTTTGTGGAGTTGTTTGTTCAAGAGTGGATTAGTAACTAGGTATTAAAGATAGAGGTGGGAATTTCAAAGGGAGTTTTGCTTGAAAATATGATTTTTGAGGACTTGTTGGATGGTTATTATCACCTCATGCGTGCTGTGAAGTTTATTGAAATTTGACAGAATGACAACTTACTCGAAGTTCTGATTTCTGACTGCAAAAATCTTCAAAGACGTGTTAATCCGTGGTCTCCCAAAACATTGCCTATATATGTGAGATTGCAATTAAATCAGTTGTTTTTGGATAAGTAGACTAGAATACAAGCAATTGATGAAGTAGCGCTTGTGGTTCGTCAATGTTTTTGAGGTGAATGTGCTACATCGTGGTTAGTTCTTAGTGGTTTAAGGTACAACCATCCTTGTCGAGTGTTGGGTTTTCTTATTCATTATTACTTTGCTGCACTCTAGCTCTTACGTATAGCTGCTTTGTTATGTATTTACATTTTTAATATTCTTGAGGTTTGCTCCCTATTATTAATACAATTAGTAAATTGTGATTCCCTTTATTGCACACTTGATTTCTCCAATTTCTTAATTGGCTGTGTTTCTGTCTTAATGTGCTCCAGCCTTTAGTTAATTAAGTATTAGGCTTTCTGATATTTTCTTTTTGAAATAGCTCTTTGATGTATAAATCCACATGATTCGTTGTGCTTGATACACTATTAAGAATTTTGTGACCTACCCTACTTCTCTTTCAACATATGAACTCAAGCCTCTGATTTTTGTATTGTATGTATTAAAAGTGGTCCCGTTCTATAGATCATATAATTTTGCACATGTTAATGTGGGACTCTGAATTTAAAGCTTTCTTTTCTCTATCAGTCTATCAACAAGAGTTTTTCGATTTTTAACATGTGTCAAGTCAGTTTACCCTCGAGCCTTTTTACCACTTTTTTGCTTCTTGTCTAGACAGGCTTTATCAGATATCTTTTGAGTGTCTTTCACAGTTTGATTAAAAATAACGACCTCACCGACTTATACGATGAGTCCCTTTTGCACAGGCAAGAGGGCAAATGTTCAAAAGGTGATTTATACCAATCATTAATTTTTTCTTGTTAGGGTGATATTATTATGCTAGGAAGTAGTGAAGGACCAAACATCGCTTCCAAGTTCCAATCATGAAGAAGCTGTGGAAACTAGAAAGAGACATCGCTGCAGAGTGTCCATTGCCCTTGGACAATAGGGTGGTGAATTTATGGTAGTGAGGACCAAACTTAGGCACAAGCAATTTTCTATCCTTCTTCTATCCCACCCTCTTTATCGTAGGGACCACTTTGCAACCCTTAGTGGTAGCGGAGGTGGGTTCCCTTCTTCTATCCCACTCTCTTTATCGTAGGGGGCCCTTTGCAACCCTTTGTGTGGAGCGGAGATGGGGTCCCTTCTTCTATCCCACTCTCTTTATTGTATGGTTCCCTTTACAACCCTTTGTGTGGGAGTGGAGGTGGGCGGCAGTGGGGGCTAGTTGATAAATGCGTCTATTAGGGACTTATAGTGGTTGCAGACTTCAAGTTCTGCTGGGGGATCAGGTGGAAGGTGGGACTAAAAAGGAACATGTATGTGAAATTTGGATATCTAGTGTCTAACACTATATGTTGGTCATTGAGATGAACAAAATTAATAATCCAAATACACAATCTATTTGATTGAAGATACAGTTAAAAATATTTTATTATAATTGAGTATATTTCATTGTAGGTAGTATCTGCTAAAAGTTGCTGAATATAGATTTTAAAGATTTAAGACAGGAGAAGTTTATTGTTTTGATAAAAAAATAGATTAACTAATGAATTATTTTCCCTCATAAACAGGGGTTTATTTTGTAGATACTTGACTCTCAAAACCTATCATTGAATCACTAATTACAACTCATAGCTAAGATGTTTTAAATGAGAACACTATCTAACTGCTTAGGGTTTGTTTGGTATCGTTTTTTGTTTTCAGTTTTATGTTTTATTAAAAGCAAAAAACCAAAACCAAGAAACAAGAAAAAGGTGTTTTCACTTTTCTGTTGTCAGTTTTCATAATTTTCATGATTGCAATAAATTTGACCAATCTTTTATTCATTACATGACTTGTATTATATGGTTTTGGAAAACAAAAAACCAAAAAAAAAAAAAAAAATTGATTCTAATAATCCCACCTTTTACACATTTGAAATTAACAGTCTTACCTTTGAATTATCTCACAACAATCCTACCTTTATACTTCATTTTCTTTTATTGGTACTTTTTACCGGTAACCTGAACTTCAGGTTACCATAATCAATTTTTTTTCATTTCTTTTTGTTTTTTTAATTAATAAAATTGATTTAAATTGAAAAAAAACACTCCAACACACAATTTTTTCATTTCTTTTTGCTTTTTTAATTAATAAACTGATTTCATACAGTTTTTTTTTGTTTAATGGTTTTTTTTGTTTAATAAAAAAAGTACTCCACCAATCATGTAATGCCACACGTATAAATTACCTACTAATTAAGTTATTAACCGGTAACGACCAATAAAGAAAACAAGCCATAAAGGTGGGACTGTTGTGAGATAATCGAAAGGTGGGACTGTTATATTCAAATGTGTAAAAGGTGGGATTATTAGAATCAATTTTTCCAAAAAAAAAAAAAAAAAAACCACAGCAATGCCAAACGAACCCTTATTTACTTCTGGTGTTTCTTCTCTTTGGTAGTTTCTATGGGCTTACTTGACAACTTCTTAATCTGCTCTCCATATGTATAGACTGTTGTTGTACGTCATGTTTGTGTTTGGATTTAAGTGCGGAGCCTGGATGCCTGTACTTAGGAAGTTGGGAGTGTTTTCAAAGCTTTTAGTGCTGTGAGAAACAGGAATGCAGAACTTAGCACCTGTAGAATCCTACTACTACACTACACTTTTACATTTAAAGGACTTTGGTAATGTATTGGAGGGGATAACTAGAGATGCAGGGAAAGACGAAAGAGTAACTAAGAGACCGAAAAGTGCAAGTGGATGGAAGTGGTGGAAGAAAAGATGTGCTTATGGTGTGTGTGGAGTATGCAGGATCATTACACCCAGTCTGAAAGAAATAGATTCTGATTATTTTCCTAGGATGATTGTTCCTGAAAATAGCTGTTACAGACTTACAGTTCCTCAATCCTGTTGTACTCACTACACCCATACATAATCTACTCTATCATCAGGTTCGTTACCTACTTACCTGTATCAAGTATCGACCTTCATTTTCTGTAGTTTAACAACTCTCATCCAGTGGTTTACGCAATAATATCACAAAGTTTCTTTTATGATAATCTCTTTTCTTTGGAAATGGTTGGTAAGTGGTAACCCTCTAAGGTAAATGAAACATATTTTCTTCCTTAGTGAAGGAGTTGTCCATGCATGTCAGTTCCACTTGAAAGATGAGTACTGTGTCGTCTTTTATTATTTGGATTTGGAACAACTTTTGGGTGGTGAAAAAAGTACTCGTATATGCATGATTGCATGTAATCATATGCCATGCTATGATGCTATGTCATTCATTACCTGATTAACTATGTGCTGGTGGACTTGTTTTGCGTGAAGCACAACTCCTTTTCATATGAAGAGATGTTGAAACACAAGCATCGTGAGTTCTTTGTATTAAGTAGATATTGACAGTAATGCACCTTGTATCGACTCGCTTTGTTTTCTTTTGATCATTTGTTGAAATCGCAGTCTTTATGTTCATACACAAGAAGTAATCGACAACATAACCAATATTATTTCTTTCCAATTCCTTTTGGATGCCTTTGTGGAAAAATGTCAACTTGGATCATCCCAAATGGAAACGTTGAAGAGTCACACTATTGTATGTAGGAGACTAGAAGTTCATTCCTTTTCTACTTTTGGAAGTTATGTTATAAACGGAAAACCGAAAATGTCTTTTTTTCCATAATTACTTGAACCCGGCCATATGAAAAGAAATATCTCCCCATGGGTATGAAAGGTCCATCTATGCATTGTATGATATTTTTTGGCACCATTTTTGGGCCAATGTGTTATGGACCATTCCCAATGTAAAGCTATTGTTTGGGCTCCACAATGCATCAGTATCACTTTCTTTTATATGCTTGTTTAGTTGTTTTTTTTTTATATGTTTGTTTTTTTTCGGACCGTAATAAATTGAAATCCGATAAAATTAAGTCCAAGAAAAAATAGGGTTGTATTTGTACTCTTACAATCGTATTACACTTCAAAGTTCAAATTAATTGCTACATTTTTAATTTATAGAAATAACTTGTTGATTGTAGCATTACTTTGTTTGATAAAAGTTTTGTGTAGCTCTTTTTTATTGTGTTTGTCCTATTTCCCTATTTGTATCTTTGTGTATGACCTTGTAGGCAAATGTAGGGAGATTCAGGACCTAATGAATTTAATTTGTTTTCTTCTCCTGAGATTATCAATAGGAAAATATAGTTGCTGAGGAAAAAACATAAAATAAACAAATTGATTACTTGATTTATGTTGCAAATAAAAAACACATGGGCCAATCACTTTCATACATTGGAACTAATTCAATGGTAGCCTCTGATAATGGACTCTTTAGTCGGTAGTACATGATATTCTTAAAAGAGGAATGCCAAACCATTACCTCAAGTAGTTGCCAAACAATTGAATCTTGATTCCCTGATATCCTACGATTGTGATGAAATGAACATGTTTAGTAGTTTGCTACAAGTTGACATTTATTATTTTGGGCGCTATGCTACAACTTGATTTTTTTTTTTTTTTTTTTTTTTAGGAAAGGAGAAAAAAACTTTAATTATAAACTACCTCTCATCATGAAATTCAGGAGAGGAAATATTACGCAGCAGCAACTACTTGCAGGGAGGAGCAAAGTACAACTTGATATTTGAATGGTCATTTTGGTATGAGTTTTATGATGGTTCTCCTAACCATGGTTCGACTTTGGTATTTCCAAATAAGTGATTTCCTGTTGCTATTTTGTTAATGATTTAGGAACTATTTTTTTGGACTGAAAGTTTTAGTACTTTAAGTCAGTTCCATCAAATTCAATTCAACTCATCTTCATTATAATCGCTTCTATTACTTCATTTAGTTCAGTTCCATTAAATTCAGTTCAGTCTAATTTCATTCATTTCATTTTCATTTAGCTCAGTACAATTATGTTTCTGTCCAAAAGAACAAGGCGTTAGTTGCCATTGTGGTTTTCATTGCCAAATTTCCTATTTGTTTTTATTATTTTGTCATTTTGTGAGTTAAAAAGCTCGATTATTGGTTTGGAGAAAATTATCGTGGAAGGATTTTGTGGTGAAAGACTTTGGGGTAGAGGTGATCACCGTTAGCCCGGTTCGAAAATTTGCGGGTTTTGGGCATGGTATTTTCGATCCGGTCTGACTTGGCCCAATTTTAATTTAATTTATTTTTAGTGCGAGGGCTTTGGCAGCGTAATTTAAATAAAAGTAGTTAACTTTTCGGGACCGGTCCGGAAAAGCCCCCCAAGCCCGCTCTGTTTTTATGGGTTTTGGAAAACAATCTTAGGCCCAAAGCTAGGCCTACCCTGAGCCTAAGCCCAAACAATGTGCCTTATTTAGAGCACCAAGCTCGGCCCAAACCTCCGGACCGACTAGTGACCATCTCTACTTTGGGGTGTTGAGAGTGAGGGATAGCTTAAGTGGTTAAGGTTTCCATCCCGATTCCAGGAGATCCTAGGATCGATTTTCACCTACTCTTGTGACTCCCTGACACAAAAAAAAAAAAAAAAGACTTTGGGGTGTTTCCTATAAATATAGGATAATTGGAAGGGAAATAAATTTGGAGTGGAATGGACGAAGGCAAGGAGTGCTACGAAATAACTCAACTTCATTACATGGTAAAGTTAGTTATGATGGAAAAAGAAAATACTCAATACGCAGTATATATACATTATAAACCCATAATATTGTTTTATGCTTTTTATTTTTACAAGTATTTGTTCGGGATAATAGACAAGGGAGATCAATTATAGACAATCTAGGATTATCGCATAAAATAGAGATATGAATACAATGTTTCTAATTGAAGTACTTACGAATAAGTCGACTAACTTAACTTTGTAGGTGTGCTAAGGAGATTCTAATGCATAGAATAACACCGTTATCTATATATATAGATGAAAGAAATCGACTATTACTTTAGAAAGTAAAAGAAACTACACTTTTAACTTAACACTATCGTTCAAAAAAAAAAAAGAATATAAAGATAATGAAGAAACAAGGTCAATAAAATTTTAAGAAAAAATTGTCAAATCATTAATCAAATGCTAAAATTGATTTTTTTTTTTTTTTTTTACATCATATACCAATATAGTTATGGATATATAACTTTGAAACCCTATACAATAATCCATTTATTTTTCTTTGAGGGTGATTGATTATTCTTGTGTAGCTGATGTTTTAAAAAACTAATTTTCTCAATAATACCAGAATGGCAGAATGTATGACTATTGTTCTTGAGTTTAACTAGCATTAATTTTTATTTTAGTGGAGGAAGAAGGTATTGATTCATGATTAGATGAGACAATGTGGCATACTGGCATCCCAATAATTCCTCCATTATCTAAATTCTAAATGTGGTTTTCATTGTTTATTTAATAATTAGTACTAGTACAGTAGTACTAATCAATTTCTACATCCTGTTTAGATAAATTAAGTTGGCAAATTAATCTGACTTTTAATGTGCACCATATCTAAAACATACAGCATCTGACAGACTAAACCAGTAGTACTTAGTAGCCACGTGTATTAGTATATATAAGTTGACAGCCTCCAGTAAAGGGGAAATGATCTTCTATTCTTATTCTCTAAACACTTGAAATCTTTTATCTTATTAAGTTATGATTGATATTTTTGACCTTGACAAACACAGCTTTTGGTCATTTGTCAAACAGTTTCACACAATTATCTTTCTCAATTTTGGCCTTTTGCAATTGTAGGATTAACAAAGACTCCTCTAATGCGCCAGTCAACTTTGTCTAATCACATGAATTTCACTGACTTAAACATTTTTTTTTTTAATGGGAGTAGCACAAGATAAATGAAAATGTAAGATTGCAATTAGAATTAGAATTATGGGCTATGGCACAATGGACGGTTAAAGTACAAAAGTAAAGATTAAATTAAAAAAAAAAAAAAAAAAAAAAAAAAACCCCCACTCCATCCCATCCTATGACCTTGGTGTTTATGAATCAATTTACAATTCAACTCAACCGATCTAACCCAACCTGATCAACTTAATTTTTTTAATTTTTTTTTACTTAAAATTTAAAACATGAAACGAATTGCATGAATTCTTGGTCTGATTCAAGACTTGCCATCGTTTCGGGTGACAAAACAACCTCAAGGTCAACACTTCCTCCGCCTTCCCTTCCCGGAAAAGCGGAAATCTTTCCGTCAAACTTGTTGGCATACCCACTTCTAACGGCAACGGGTCGTCCCCACCCGAAATCGTTATCATACATGGGAAAACGGGGCGAACTACCCATAGTAATCATAGCCCCATCAAAATTACCCAAAGGAAAAGTCCTTGGGTTACTCTCCCATTCCCCTACGTACTTCCTCACTGTACCGTTATCGTGGTCTCTCACGTTTTTGTTCAGCTGCTCCGCAACCCACCGTAAGTCGTTGGATAACACATCCTCAACACAAGCAGCGGTTGGAATGCTCTGAATGGCGTTTCCAAAGTAAAGTGGGTCCAGCTTAGGCTCCAGCCTATGACGGCAATTCACAGCCATCCTAAACGTCGTCGTTTTAGCCGAATTCAGCTTCCTAGCACGTGTAACACATCGCCAGAGCAGAGCGCAGAGAGACTGAAACGAAGAGATCTCAACCGCCATAGAATCCGTTTCGGTCAAGGTCTGAGGTTTCGAAACGGAAACAACGTTACGTATCCAATTCTCAAGTTTGGAGGTATTTTTACCGTCTTTGGAGTGAATCAAAGGGTCATTGCTCTGTTTTCCGAGCAATTCAAGGGCAGAATTGGAAAATTTTTTGTTGTTGACTTTAGATTTGAGTTCTAAAATGGCTTCCCTAGTAAAACTAAAAATCCTCTCTCTAAGTGGCTCTTTCTCATTAAAGGTGACCACAGGTCCACCTTCTGGAATCTTCAAAACCGCGGGAGAAATCATAACAGAATCACGACTAAAATCAGGGGATTTTGAGATTATTTTAACTCCTCTACAAACCTCAGCAAAAGTATTAAAAAAATTCCAGAAAGATGTTCCGTCAGTAACAGAGTGATTAACGGAACAGCTGATGAAAACTCCGTCAGCAAGCTCCGTAACCATAACCGCCATTAAAGGCTGAAAATGACCTTTGTAGCTCACAGTTCGATCATAAGTGAAGAACTCCTTAACGACATCAGGAACGTCGTCGGGGGAGAGAATGTCACGGACAAAAACAGACTTAGCCGTAGCGTGGACGAAGTCAACACCGGCGTCATTGCAAGTGATGAAGACGTAACCGAAACAATCAGTTACGAACCTGCCAGCAAGAGCGGGGAAATGAGAAAGCGCGTCGGAGAGTCCTTGTTTAAGGAGAGGGATAAGTGAGGAAGAAGGGAGAGGAGGACGAGTGAATAGACAGCCCTTTTGAATGTAATGACAAGAGAGCATAGGAAGGTCGGAAACAGAGAGTTTTAGGTCTGGTATAGTTGATGATTTTGATGGAACAATTCTTGATTTCGACATAACTGTCACTGATAATGATGATGATTGTAATTCAGGCATTTTATTATTTTGTTTTTCTTTTTTGAAATTAATTAAGGAGGGATTGAAAGTGGAGGGAGGGAAGTGAGTGAGAAGTGATGAGGGAAAGTGGAGAACTGAAGAAGTGTATTTATAGGGAGAGTGGGGGGATTTTAGGGAGGTGGGTTCATGTTTATGAACATTGCCTAGGTGGATTTATTAAAATATTACGATGTGATAGACAGAGAGCAGCGTACTTAACTGTTCTGACTCATTTCTCTCCTCTTCAAAAGTTCACTTGATCACTTCTGTAGATTATTATTATTATTTTATTTTTTTTAAAACTTCTATAGTTTTATACTCTGCCACTTTGATCTATCATTCTTCGGTTATTTTTAATTTGTTTGCGTTACTTTCAACAGATTTTATTATTTATTTCTTCTCTTAATATCCGGATAAATAACATAACAAATGTAATTTAATTTTATGTGTGAGCTATTATGTGATCCATTATGTAACTGACGAAAAATGTAGTAAATGTAATATGAATATAATACATCTCTAATCTACAACTTTAAAATCAAAATGTTGCATCTAAAATTGATGGACAAATACGAGGAGGCAATATTGAATACTTTTGTAATGTATGTGTTCGTAATTTCCCATTTTTCTGTTCAAATATTGAGAAGGACTAGAGATCGATATTGGTTTAATAATTGGAGATTATTGTTCACACAAAAAGAATGAACAATACCAAAACACGTAGTTTTTATTACCTTAACTCTGACAAAAATTAAGCATTGCATTGCTACTAGGAGGTAATCAAGTAACTAAATCCCTAGCGCATAAAGATCTCAACCATTCCAAGATGAGTTGTGGATTTTAGAGCACCTTTCTTATATATATATATATATATATATATATTGTTGGATATTAGAAACTACAAAGCGTATGAGAATGTTTAGTTGACCTTAATTTTACTCATTTTCAAAGTTTATATAGGTTTAGAAAAGTTTATATAGTTTCAAATATATTCAGATGAGTAAAAATATATAAAATGAATCAAAATAAACCCTATGTCAATTCATATGCTATGTAAAAAGATTTTGGATTATATGTGGCCGTTGGAGCAATCCTGTTCATGATTTATTGTCATATTATAAACATTTCATGAATAAGAATTCATGGCATTCCATACATATCCATGACAAACCATGAGATTTGTCTCATGGGATAATCTATATGACTATATATCATAGAAGACAAAATAGGTCATCAATGGTGTTCATGTGACAAATTTCTTGGGAGTTAGAGTTTCTTCTTAGTCACCCTGCAAATCGCAGATATCCGCCATCTCAATTCCCAATTCAGTACTCAAACCTCATGCAAAAAGATCTATCTACGAGTGTATGGTTCCCTTCACTCACGTGATGACTGCGTGTCCTACATGCTATCGTTATTACTTATTTGGTTACGACCAAAGTTCCAATTAACTCAACTTAAGGAGTTAACTCTTTAACGTGCCAGCAACGCGCTGTTAATTAATTAGTAGGTGTTCAATGGAGCTCCGAAATCCGAATCAAATTACCGGTATCCAAATTGGGATTTGAAAAGATTGTCAACTTTTTCTCATTTTCTTAGAAATTATGAGATTTTACAAAGTGTGTGTTGTAGATGCGACAAAACTAGTGGCACAAAACTAATGTGCTAAATTGGAGATTTCCCACATGTTGAAATACACCCGTGTGAACATCAAGCTCAAGGCTGAATTGTATTGGGCCTGTTTACTTGAGCTAATAGCAGGTGAATTGAATTGATTTAAGATGAGTTGGATTGAATTGAATGGGTAATAGCTGAAAATGAATTGTTTACGAGAGGAGGAAATTAGGAGCTGAATTAAACTGAACTGATTGGAGGTGAATTATAATAAATAAAATTGAACTGAACTGATTGGAGCTAAACTAAAGTAAACTGAATTGAAATTAAGCTGAAATAAAAAGACCGTTGGTGGCCTCCTTGTGCATAGTTTCATTTTCTTATAGTGCTCATAGTCCACAACAATACTTATGCAAGAGAAAGTGAATAAGTGATATTATTAGCATTTTTTTCGGATGGAAGGAGCATAAAAAGATTGTACGGAGTACTTTATCAATGAAATTGCTAATAATAAAACTGAAATGGCCAATATTATATTTCCATACGTAACTCCAAACATTATACAACATGCATGTATATTGTAAGCTAAGTCGATTAATTTCTAGTTTGAAAAAAACAGAAATAATTAAGTTTCTTACTGTATTTGAAGATATAAGTCGTACCTACATATTTTGAATTAAAAAGTTAACTAAATACAGAAAATTAATGTTTTTTTAGGTAATTGTGACTAGTATTTGGCTAAAAAGAGAAAGAAAAAAGAATCAATAAACTTCTTATTCAAAAGTGCTTAATCTTGAATGTAATTTACTACTTCACTATTGGTTAAAAAAAGTCAAATATAAATTATTTACGTGGCTTTTTACTAACATACACTCCCTTCATTCCTATTTGTTTGATACGTTTTTACTTACATATATGTCAATATACTTGTTTGGCCTCAAATATCTTTTGTTGTGTATATGTAAAAATTATAATAATTGAATATTAATAACGTACTCATTAAAACGAATCAAACAAGATCTCACATGACTATATTATGTTTTATATATTGAACATAATTTAAAAGATTCTCTCATCTAATGAATAATGTCAGATTCCAAATGTATCAAACATTTAGGAAGGAAGGGAGTATATAATTTCACATTGGAACATTTACACATGTTATATACTTACATTATTATCAACTTCTATATACAAAGGGTCTGTTTACTTCAGCTTAAAATCAGTTCAGTTCAGTTCAATTCAATTCAGTTTAGTTCAACTCCAATTAGTTCAGCGTTCAGTTCAGCTGTTTTGAGCTAAAAAGGCCCAAAAGCTGACCCACCTATTGATAAGCTAGAGCATGTAGGATTAACCTCATATCATTGGAGCGGTAGGCCAATTATGCCTTGCACACATATAGTGTTTCAAGTTTTCAACAATCATTTGTGATTTGAGTATATATTGTAAAGTTTGATATGATAAGAATAGATATCCAACCAAACAAAGTTACAAAATTCTAAATTTCTAACTCCAAAAGTTTGATTCAATGTATGATGAACTTGATCTCAAATTTAGGGTTGTCAAGTTTGAGTGGAATTTGCTTGCTGGCTTGATGAGCTAAACAAGTAGAAGTAATAAACTACAGTACTACAAAAATGAACTTCATTCATCACAAAGTACAATTACAAACTACATACTCTGTATTTATCAAAATTCATAACAAATTACTCTTTATACAATGAATGTTTAGTATTAACAGAATATAGTATATACCAAGTAACACTAGTAAAACTTAGTTGCGCCGACTATTTACTCTCTTTTATCATCTAATTGCCTGTCATTCTCCAAATCCCCATAAAATTTTTAATTGGAATCTCATAATATGTTAATCAGTTTAGTAAACCTCAATTTATGTTAATAATCCTAACTGTCTTGTACTACAAAATATGTTAATTAACAAAGGCCAGGTTGAGACAATTAATTAATTAGCTAATCACTCTTATATATAGTACTTAAAGATTATTGCATGCCGATCTCTTCTTTAATAGTCGGTTAACAGAATCTTCCTATGAACTACCCATAAAAACCGCCATTTCTGATTTGTCGGCGTTGCTAATTATATTTAAAGCAAAGAATATAGTAAGCAATCTACTAATTAAGTACTTGCTCATGTTGTAAATACTAACACATTATTTTATTATTTGACTTAAAATGGTTACTTGGATCAATTTTTTAATACTATGATAATCAAAGAGTGCTTTATATCTGTATGCCAGTTCAAGACCAGCCATATCATAATTTTAGCTGGAGTTATAAGAATGATTAGAAAATAGATGCACTAATTGTTGGCAACAGTAAACTAAGGAAACCATTATATATTATATTAAATGTCAAATTGCCCATGATTATATGTATAATTAGCAAATTAAAGCAGAATATAACGTTAGCATCCTCCTCATAGGCATGATGGAAATGTAGTACTTTTGTATGATTAATTTAACAACTAATATATATTGTCTTGGATATATTATGGTTAGTTATGTTAGTTATTATCTGTGCTATTTCTGTCCGAATCTTCGATTTCATTATAAGATTTGATATAATTGTGTATATAGATTTGTCAACGCTTTCTGTCATGACACCTCCTTTCCTCTAGGGATCGATCTCTTTCTCTCTTGATTCCAAAACTTTGATGGTTTTGGTTTCAGGGGCTGTTTTCTCCAAAACCATACCAATAATTAACAAAAGATAAAATTCCTTACTTTGGACAAATAGATCTAAAGTTAATTTATCTTCTATACAAAATCAAAAGTTGTACAACAAATTTACCATCTTACACTTAAATTGTACAATTAAAAGTAAGGCGCACAAAAATATTCAAAAGTGACAAAAGAAATATTGTATTCAATCTAATTAATTAAGTAGTGTTTTAACTATATGCATGTGTTAAAATAGCCGAATATATGAAAGACTTAATTTTATACCAAGTATTAATAATAGTCTTTATAAACCATGATGTAATACTATAGCGCATGTTCTTCCCTAGAAAGAGGGTGCTACTTCGGTGGCCGTATGAAAGATTGCCACCAAAGTCTTTAAAAGTCAAACGAATCATAGCCACATGTTTTAGAAAATGTAACTACCTACTATATGAGTTAGTTATGTGTGGGGTAGGTCAAGTTAATCTAATGTAATATACTGACTATGTCTAATTTTGTAAAATATTAATATTATTATTATTATATAATAATTTAGTTAACGTTCACATATTCAGAGACGCAAGCATGAAGATGAAAACGACGAAGTGTAATTCGCACATACGGACACGTACAGTAAATGATATATGCGAATTGAGATCTATGAATGTTCACATAGGACACTTGAAAACCTTTGTGATGGCTGTTAATCTTTGGTTAACTAAATTTTCATTAATTAGTGTCTTTGTAGTTTGAATTTAAGAATACTTGTTTAAAATTAGGGATTCTAATCGCCTTTTCATTAATTATGTTAATTAGAGCAATAAATTTGCTATTTTTTGGTAGTTTTTATATGTTTTAAAGACTCCGACGTGTAATCTGTTTTCCGACAAGCAGTTACAGTAAAAAGCAATTTGGGGAAGACGACCTATTTGGGAAGATGACCTACGGGGAAGACGACTTCGTTGGCACGTGATCAAATAGGAAAAAAATACGTATGGTTAGGGGTGTGTACCGGTCCAAGATCAGACCGGTTGGACCGGAGACCGAACCGGACCTGGATTTTCCGGTTCTGACATGTTTCCGGGCTGGTTGGACCTGAATTTGTAGTTTTATCAATTTTTTATTAAAAAAATAATTATTACTTTAAAAAAAAATATTATTTCCCTCTTATATATACACTAAGTATAACATAAATTTAATGTTATATAAAGCACAAATAAATTTAATATTTTAGCTAAAAAAAACCTTTACATATATTAAACTTTTACAATTATCAACTAAAAATACTAACTTTTTCAAGGAATCCGGTCCAACCTGTCCGGACCGGAAACCCGGAATTACACATTTTAGTGGACCGAGGACCGGATCGGAATTGCCAGACCGGTCCGGTCCGATCTAAATTCCGGTCTGGATCGATCTAGATTCCGGTCCGGACCGGATTATGCACACCCCTACGCATGGTAATCACCATAGAATATTACGGCTATATCCATTAACTTAAAAATGACCATCTAATAATTTGCAACGTGTCAGCTCTGATAATTTGACAAACAAACTTTGGTAATTACCTTTTAAGCCTTGATTATTCGTATTTTTTGCAATCATATGAAAATAACTTTCACGAACAATTGTAGAATATATATGTTGTTAAAGAAATAAAGTGGCTCACAGACTAGCAAAAATTAGTGGCAAGATGCAGGGCATGTGCGTCTGGCTAGAAGAGACTCCAAATGACATTTGTAGTGAGGTTATGGCTGATTTAATAGCCTCTTCCATTTGATAAAAGTTCTTCTTTTCTATCAAAAAAAATAATAATAATAATAAAGTAGTTTTCTATAATTAAAAACCTTTTACTTTTACCAAGCATAAGAATATATAGTGTTTGTAGCTGTTTTGTATTATTATTTTTTTTTTGGTGCTACTGTTTTGTAATATTATAAATAATTTAAATTTAAAGATTTCAAAATTTATAAATCAGGGTTTTGCAGATTTTTTTTAAATTCGTATCAATGAAAGTCATTGATCTGTTTGATGGAGTTTAAAGCATTCAAACAATTTTTAATATTACAAGAATTTTCCTAATTTAATAGATATTGGAGAAAAAAAGATTTTTCCTTATTTATTAAATATTGCAGAAAATATTTTTAAGTGGCCCCTCATAACAACCTTATCTAAAGATTTATATTGTTCTGCCACTGAAGACTTTGGTGGCTGTATGCCACTGAGGAATTTTTACTAGAAAAAAGAAGAAAAGAAACAAAAAAAATAAACCTAGCATGTTCTAATGGTTAAGTACTTAAGTTACTCATTATAAATCTATAGTATAGAGTTACTAATTCTCCCTTCAACTCGTTTTAATTACTACTAGAGTACTACATTTTCTTTGCTTTGATAATTTTTTTTTTACATATAGTTATAAGAGGTATTGAGACAGTATTACCATTAATGTGATGTATGTAGTATCAACTTTTATAGTCTTTGTGATAACTTACCTAATGTATACTGTTTTTAGTGCTAACCTAATATATACATTACATGATAAACATTGCTGAAAAATGATTAAAGAGGTGATGTATTGGTTATGAATAAAATTAATTAAATGGGCTTATATAGGTCTTCACAAATCACAATGCGACATAACTCATTAACTTGCTTGATGAAGATTTACATGTCATTTTCCACATATTGATATATCCTTAGTCTTTTGGTTTGGAACCTTTAGATATTTTTCATTTGTTGAGAAATATTAGCCTTAATTTTTATTATTATCTGCTACTCGTTAATATTCAAAATTATTGTCATTTATTGAATTTTCAAGGTAATATTCTGTGTACTATCAAAGGTAATAGTTTATTCCTAATTTAAACTTAAATTTGAAAAAAAAAAAAACAAATTTTGATCTATCATTTAAGATCAAATATAATGAAAGTTTTTGTGGCAGCCAAGTACTATCGGGAGTACAATAGTGGACATCTTCTATTTTTAATTTTATATTGTAGGATGAGATTTTCTATTGGCCATGACCGCTTGTTTAATGAGTAAAATTATGATACATTGTTAATACATAGTTAAAAGTGGGTCGAATGGATTAATACAAATACGATAGAAGTAAGCTTTAATTAAATAAGATACTCCCAATTCATTCAGTTACGTTAAAAATAATAAAGTTTCATAGACGTATCGAGTTTGATTAACGGACTTAGAACTTACGCAAATCCAACATTTTGGCTTATATCCATTAATTAATTTTGTGTCGAGTTATCGAGTTGAATTGGCCGGGTTGATTTTCAAGTTGAATGCTACCGATCAATTCAAAGGCAAATATCATAAATTAGCAAGATGAAGAGTACGTTGGGTAAAGTAGTGGGCATTAATAGGCAGCAAGCAAACAGTCGAAGCAGATGCATTGATGCCCCCACCAGCCACAACACCAAAAAAACAATAACAACAAAAAATAGACTTATTACAATTAAGTTTACAACAATTGTAAAAAAAAAAAACAAATGTTGAACCTAACAAGGCAGCAAGAAGACAGTAGTTCAGTGAATTAAGAGAGAAAACCGTAACACATTCGTGGAATCTAATAAATGCATACATATATATTACATAATGCATATTACATAGTCTCCCTACAACAACATGCAACTACTACAACAACTACAACTAATAATCTACTACTAGCTAGCCTACTTGTATGTTTTGTGAATTTTGCTGTTGAAAGTAAAAGCATATGTACCTGAATAAGTTGTATGCATTATATTAACTTCACCTTATTTAGCCTGCACTGCGTTACGGAACAATGAAGTCAACAATAGAAGCGATATTGATCTTCAGTTTGTTTGTTTTTTAAAAAAGGAACAAATTTTGGATTGTTGTTCAATATTCATAGTATTTGGATTTAGTTATGTTATTTGAACTAAACTTGGATACCTTAATTAATTAGATAGCTAACTAATATCTACCTAGCTATTTAGCTGCATGAATAGCTCAGCTCGTCATCGCCCGCCGGCCGCCGGCTTCATGTAAGCATACAATTTTACTACTACCGCCTGCTTATATATTATTTGTGACTTGATAGTGATAGCTTCCATCACTCCAACTACTATGATGAGTACGGACGGTATCACCGGCCTACAAGCTAAATGAAGGTCTTAAATACATACAATGGTGGGACGGTACCACATTTTCATGTAATCAATATATTAACAAGCTAGTTAATTAAGTACCATGTACAAGATAAGCAGTACATATACGACAAACTAAACATTTTAATTTCATTTATTATTATATTGCTTGATTAAGATACATTAAGTGTATAGTGAAACAATTAGTCTACCTAGCTGCTAGATATTTATCCACCTACCAATTAATTAATTTTTTCTTAAAAGAATGTCATGTACAGTGTGCCCTGGCCTCTTCCATTACCTAGTAGACTAGTAGTTTTAATAAAAGAAAATGCTTAATTTTATCATATTAATTACTTGGTCACTTGCAACCACTTGATAATTAAGGTATAATGATTCATTGAATACATGCTAAACTTCATTTAATTAGCTACATAATTCTGTTTCACCCACAAGCACAACTACAACTATAATTTTGAGGACGTACGAGAAAATTAAGCTAGCTAGAAATGAATGAATGAACGAGCATGATAGTTCAGTGTTACCTAACACTAGGTAAGTGTGATTAGTTTAACCTATACTATTTAATAATTATTAATTATTCCTTTTTAATCACTTAAATTAAACTAATTATATATAAAAAATACTCTATTATTGAAGGTGTTGGGTGATATATTCTCATAATTCCTGACATGAAGGAAAGGTTCTATGTATAAATTTCCGAATGAGGCCTCCTAATTAATTTGGTAGGACAAAATACCGATGAATTGGTATAAGGGAGTTTTCGATGCCAGGTACCATGCAATATATGCAAACAAGTAGTTGGACAGTTAAAATTGATGATCATACTTACAAAAAACATGTATATATATATATATATATATATATATATATATATGTAATTATGTACTACAAGCTAACTAATGCCAGGTCTTTTGGTGATAATGATGATGATGACCCTTGTAAAAAAAATGGACCTAAGTGTGTATGCGCCGAAATCTGAATAGTTCCAAAGGCCTATGGCCCTTGAAATAAATCATCATAGGGTTCCAAAGGTATGAACATTGTGCGTTAATTTTATCATATATATGACACTGAATATCTGAATTAATGATCTAAGTTGTTTTTAATTGTGGAAAACATTGCCGGCCATCATCTTCTAATAAGGCATGATGCTTGATGGACAAAATATAGAACCTCCTTTTTGAAGTGTTGTGGTGTGGTTGTCAAACGAACGAACAAGCGCAAATTTGTATCCTAGATGGGTGTGGCTGTCAGGTCGTGTGAGTTATGTGTGTTCCATGATACTTCCTCCGCTCCCAATTAGTCGCAACGTTCCACTTCAACACGCATTTTAAGAAATAGATGTGGGGATGTAAATGAGCAAACTAATCAAAATAATTTTGACATAGGCAAGAAATAACCTACAAGTTATTGGTGTTAAAATTATTTCGATAAATTCGCTTATTTACGCTTTCTAATCTCTTCCTTAAAATCTTTGCCAAAGTGGAACATTGAGACTAATACGGAGCGGAGGAAGTATATATATATATATTTTTTAGGGCACGGCGTCATATAATTGGACTTAGAGCGAGTAGAATAATGTCTAAGTCTGAACCAACTAAATCAAAAACTTAAACTGATGACCAATATTTTTTGAGGACTTCAAAATCTTCGATAAGCGTGAACTCATTTTTCATGAAAAATTTTAGAACAATATTTTTCGAAAAAAGGGCACATAAGTATTTTTCGCTCTCCCGAGTCTATCTTAAGGTTTTTCGAACCTTGATCGAGAAGCTGTTCGCCAGCCGTATATTTTGACTCAAGAGGGCACCGTGTAAAATTTTCGGCCTTTTCTCCAGGATCACAGAACATTCTGACTTATTTAGCCTTCATTTTCGGCTTAAGGCTATGCCTTATTTTCTGCCCTGTTATTACAATGTTTTTTACCACAAGTTTTGGGTGACCATAAGACTCCCCAGTCCCCACAGTCGATTTCCCCCTCTTAAAATTTGTTATCAACCTTATTTGAGAGATTTTGAAAGAAGAGCAATATACTATTTTTTGCTCTATTAGGTCTATTTTATGACCTTTTGAACTCCGATTAGCTGCTCAGGGTTCCTCTTTTGATCGTAGGGGCATCGTGTTCATAAACTTTTTGTGGACTCTTGAACCTCAGAAAACTGTGAATTACAGGTTCCGTTTTCGACTTTCGAAGGGCTATCCCGGGCTCCATCTTGTTTTCGCCCTGCTTTAATTTATTACCAATTGTTTTTGGTGATCGGCCATATGATTCCCCAATAACAATTTCAATTCGGCTTCTGAAAACTTGTTATGTTCCCTCTATATATAGAATTTTCTTGAAATAATGATATATTGGTCTTGTTTACGCTCTCGGCATCAACCCTAAGTAACTTTTCCACGACCCTCCTTTGAACTAAGGGAAATCCTACCACATATTTTTGGCGACTCGGGGATGCCCCATGTCAATTTTAGCCACATGGTTGATGATGAACACTATCTTTTTATGCACTAACACAAACCAATGCCAGATGTGCAATAGACATTATCAATTCAAAAATACGAAGGGCATGTTTACTTTAGTTGAATTGTTGAAAACAGCTGAACTGAACTGATTGGAGCTGAAATGAACTGAACTAAAAGTTTTTATTATAGATTAATGATATTTAATTATGGATTATTGATTTTTAAATATTGATTTTTAATTATGATTATTGATTTTTTTTCTATGATTTTTATGGATTGACTATGACTATTAATTTTTAACTACGGATTATTGATGATTTTTAACTATGGAGTAATGACATAGTCATAATTTTGATATTAACCTACTAATAGTTTTTAAATAAAAAAAAAACGTTATTGGTAGTTTATATTTTATGAAATAAAAACCAATAATACATCTTCATATTTTTTGTGAATGGTAATACAATTATGTGGTATAATAATATTTTTGTAAACAAAAAAAATAAAAATAAAAATAAAAATAATAATAATAACAACAACAACAACAACAACAAGCTAAAATAATTACATATTAATTAGTAAAATAAAAGAAGAGCTGAACTGAACGAAGTCAAATTGAACGGAACTGAACTAAAATGAATTGAAATGAGCTGAACTAAACTGAATGTAAGCTGAAGTAAACAGACCCCAAGCTAAACAATGGCAGATTTGAGGAGATTGATGACTGATGAGGTAATGTAAAGTACTTGATTGATTTCCAACACCAATTGTTTCGGGAGGGACGACAAAAAGAACAGAAACCGTTGGACATATATTTAGAAGTTTTATTGGCAACATAATAGCAATAATATCGAATCATTGAAAAGTATGGACAACATAATCAACTTTAAAAGGCATCAAAAGATAAAAGAGTAGCTAGATGCATGTACTGTGCATGCATCAAGCTTATCATCAAGTGTTTGAATGTATGACATCAGTGGTCCATATATGATGAATGCCCAAAGCCTCAAACACACTGATTTATCAGCTGGGGTCGTGTGTTATTTCAACAACTGATTTCTGCATTCACTCTCTACGTAGTATATTGTTTGTCTAATATTCGCCGCGCGCTTCAATTCAATTGTTGTGGTCTTGTGGGCATCATTGTACTTATCACCTTCCTTCTCGTATTCATCGAGTATCCCTAATCCTATAAGACATGCACCACGAGTCCTATTCTTCTTTTTCATATCATCATGTGCCTAAGCCCGTTCACAATTCATTTAAAGTTTTGGGGCAAAACGACAAATTGAGACCCAAACTCTGAATAACCATAGTACTACGTAAAATTCAAAGGTTGTATGTGCACTTCCGAAATTTTTGTCATCTTAAAAGGGCCGTTTGTGTACTACCTTTTACATTGGTTAAGTTTAAAATTTTTTTAAAAAAAATTGATCGAACACATGCAATGACATTAGTCAATTGTTAATAACCAGTTTACCAATGATATAATTTTATAGAGATGAGTTAATATAGGTACACCACCACTCTCTCATTAGATATAAATGCTCAAGCTTCATCAATTCATGAATAGGAGTGTCAATATAAACTATGTGAATTTCAATATTAATTGTCCAAATATGCCCTGCATAGTGTAGTGGTGACTGGTGAGCACAATGTATAAGTCCAAATTTAAACACATAAGAACATACTATCAAATCAAACTTGTCCCTCTTGACCGTTTTGGTAAAAAAAAATATAGGAGCATGTTATGGATATAAAAACTTAGACCTTGATATTAATAATGAGAAAGAAATATACATTTTTTAAATAANAATGAGAAAGAAATATACATTTTTCATAAAATTTAAAATTTTGAATCCATTTATATTAAGCAATATGTGGTGAAACTCTTTAGACAATTTGACCCTTCTAAAACTGTCTTGTGCCATGGAGAATATATTTACAAACTTACAACAAAAGCAAATCATAAAGGCTTATTGCATTAACCTATCAATTTGGGTTTATTGTCTTTCCCTTTGTTTCCAGCCCCACAAATTGCGTCTTTTTTTTATTGGAAAAAGGAAATCCATTAATTACAGGCTTACACTAGCCTGCACACTAACACAAAGGACCACTTGATGAAGATGAAAATTAATTCTAAAAACTTGGAAGATAGAGAAGCAAGCAAGTCAAGCAACACACTGAGGTTATGGCTATCGGGTACATGCAAAGAGAGGGAGAATTGATAAATAACACTCACATAATTGACAATTATAAGTTTATTAAGTTAAAGAGAACAAACTCGCGCGAACACTCTGTAATCCATGTCACTTACATTTTTTTTTTTTTTTTNCTTAAATTTTTTTTTTTTTTTTTTTTTACATACGCATCTTACGGATTACCTTTCTATTAGATAATGCACATAAATTGATGTAGCTTGTACTGGATTTTTAGCTTTAACTACCTGTATAAGCTTGAATTGGACCAACCCAACTTGTATTTTGGTATCAGAATTAAGTACATTATTATGTCTTTATTGAATTTTCGTTAGCAATTGTCAGATCAATTACAACAAGTATGTGTGCGCATCTTTGTCAGGCAAATTAAATAAGTGTACATCACCTTTTTTTTTCGATTGTAGAATAAGAACATATCACGACAACATAGTGGTTAAACAAAATTAAAATGGTGCATATATAGTAATTTACCTTAAACATGAAACATGCTTAATTTCTTAAACGCAAATGTCTCTCTCTTAGAAAAAAGAAGATTGATGTTAAGAAATATAACAATTTTTTATTCACTCAAAACATGTGTATATAGAATTGAATATACTAGTTGTGTACTTAAACTTTAATAAACCTATCAACTTCGTAGAAAGAACCACTATTAACTTGTCATATTTTTATTCGAAGTAAATTAAAAGATTAGTGAATGGAATAATGAATCATTGAAGGTAAAAATCATTATTGTTGACAAAGACCTTTGTAGAAAACCAAATTAATGCCGGAGCAACTAGCACAAGGCACAAGCACTGCACTGAAGCACACATTGTCTTATCACCCTTACACGATTAACTACTACAAACTCAAAGACAAAAAGGGAGAATTCAAGACCACTTGATGATATAATCCACGTGATATATTTAGGCTCAAATAATTAATGTGGGGGTAATTAATTATATTGCAATAAAATTTTAGTGGATGTCCTCTTCTCTATATGAGTAATTGACCAAGTAAAAGTGTATGCATTTTATTACAATTATCAAATGGATAATGCAACTATGTTTTCACAACTCACAAAAAAGCTTCTTTTTCCTTGGATTTGATCCAAATCTAAGGAACTTTCTGACTATTATCATCACAATAATTAGTTCAAATGAAAGTAATCTAGCCTCTTTAGATCATGGAAGTGCAATTGCTTTAGTTTGTGCCAATTTTCCACGATAAATGGATGCATTTTTTTACAGGAGAAGTACAATGCATATGATCACTAATAAATGTTTTCAAAAAATTTAATTTGATTGAGGGATGTGACTGTAAAGCACTATATTATACAGTACACCATTATGATATAAAGAATATATAGATAGAAAAAAAGGTGGTTTCTTTTAAAAAATTTATATTATTTAATATTTAAAAGATGGGTCATTTGGTGTCACCCAATCAAACAATTTTATTGTACAAAATATACTTTTCTAACGCAACTATATCAATATAATTCCAGTTTAATTGTTTAAGCCTTAGACATGTACTACCCTCCATGGTGGGCATATAATCATGATGTTGGAATTATGGAATGTGGAGCTCCTTCTTTCTACTCGTGGTCATACAAATTAAACTATAAGAAAATGAATAAATGTAGCACTATTAATTGATGTCAATAGTTCATTTTTGGTTATATCTAAATGACTGAACTCTTTTCATTTACTTTTTTCAGTTGATTCTGCTTTTCAGTTTAGTTTATTTTTTGAGGATTTAATTTCTGGCCAAATCAATTTCAATTTTTAAATATGCAAGTTTTGTAACCAATCCATTGAACAAAAAAAACAATACTATTCTCCACATCAAAAGTGATTTGTGGAACTGAGAATTGTATTCTAATGTAGTTGACTGTTGGCAGACCATAGGTTATTTAAAACAGATGAATTAGGGCAAATGGAGAATATTTTTCTTGTGTATGTAAAGTGTGATTTTTGTTTGTTTTTTAGGCGTAATTAGTCTTAATTCCACTATTGCGAAGAAGTATTGACATGCTAAAAATTGTACTAGTTAGAATTTGTACCTTGAACAATTGAACAACATCCGTGAATCATGTGCGGCATATTATAACAATATACATAGTATATATTTTTGTTACCGGAAAATATGCATTTGGTTTTAGATAGATGCTCTTGTTTAGAAATTGCGCCTATATATCTTATTTAATATTATTTGCAGCAAACGAGTTTTATTTTAATTACAAGTGTTGAACTTTTGATTGATTTGGTTTTCTAACACGCTTCGTAGTGGGTAGTCTACCCATAGAAAAGATAACAACGCAAAAGTGATTTGACATCAAATTTTGAAGTTCCAACAATATCAGTCTATTTATATTTGTAGATTTTCTTATGAAAAAAGATAGGCAGAATAATGGGTTTCATTTTGGCTGTCTGTAGGTAAAAAACATGAACTGGTTGTTGATAACTAAATTCAGTTAGTTTAGGGGACATGCTAATCTTAAGTTATTTCATACGTACTATGTTCTAGGCTTTAGCCCAACCCAAAAAGCTGTTAGAAGTTATCACAAGGTAAGTGATTTTGCAAACATGTTGACCCAACTAAAGAAAATAAATAATAAAGGACAAGATTCGTACAGCCTTAAAATGGGCCCGAATACTCAGCCCATGGTGTAATTAATAACGCTTCCTTCTCAACTACCTCCAATGTCATCAACTATGGCCTACATCTTTTTGGAGTGAAATCCAACTCAAAAAGGTTATGGGAAACTACTTCAATGATGGAAAACTATGTCGCCCAAATTATAGCTTTATTCTTTTTTTTTTTGGAGCAATTAAAAAAGACAACACTTTATGAAATCCACCTCATAACTCTAAAATAGTGCGATACTTGTTAAAAAGAGTCCATAAATTAGTGTGATATGGATTTCAATGTCTTCAATAGGTAAACTATAGAGTAAAATGATTTAATATGCCTAGTTGGTGATAAACTAAAATCCCCTCGGAATTCTTGAACACTTGAAGTTAGCTATCTTGCTCGATTCAAGAATTATGTGTTCGAACGCGTATACGAAATCTAATTTAGTTTATGTTAGTGTTATTTGTTACTCATTATACACATACCGTGTATAGTAAAAATGTTTGTGATATATACATAATTCATTTATACCTAGTAAGTTAAGTTCGCGTTTAATTAATTCTAATTAACTAATAAGTTTTAAATATTTATCAGTTTCTCAGGACAAACTAAAAAGTATTTGCTGATGTATATATGGGCCTGAAATATATAAGACCAACCATAATAGCCCAAAATTAGATGGCAATAGTAGAAAGCCCATTTACAGTGGCAACGTTCAAGTGTTCACCACGTTTTTGCGGCACTTACTCTACGGAAAACAACGTGCTTGACTTTCTAACTTGCGTCAAAACTTCGTACAAAAAATGGTTTCTTCATTACTCGTCAAACTCCCAATCAAATTAAGGTAAATCACTTCTTTCACCCTTGAAATGATACAGTAAAAAATATTGTCTGTTTTTTTTTTTTTTTTTTTTTGTTCTCAATTATTTCTTGATTATGATATGTCCTTGAATTTTCAGTAGTTTAATTTTACCAATTTAGCAGCTTATATTATTTAGGTTTGACCATATCGAAAGAAATATGAAAATAGGAAAGCAATTTAATCACTCAATTTTTATGATACTAGTGATTGTATCAGTATGTTGTATTATTCTGGTGGTTATGTCTATGTTTAATTTACCTGATATACCAATTAGGAACAATGATGATCTCTCAAAATTTTCAAAAGATGAAAAAAAATTGGGGAAATTTGGGAAAATGATGATTGAAATGTTACCTAATGATCTAGCATTTACTGTGTTTGTACCCTCTGAAAAGGCATTTGAACGTGATTTGAGATTAAGTGCTAATCACAATTTTACCCCTGAAGAATGGGAAAATGCTTATGCTACGGTTTCTCATGTACTAGGTTTTTCCGCGGTTCCTCAAAAGATCTATGCTGATTTACTCCCTGTAGGAAAATATTTGTCTTACCATTCGATATCCGGACTTACATTGTCTGTTTCCAAGGGTTTTGATGAGGTTTTGGATGTTAATAGGGTTAGGGCGGAACAAGGTTGGGTTAAGAACGGTGAGCTGGTGGTGTATGTAATGGATGGGGTTATAATGGATGCTGAGTTTGAGCAGTCCGTTCGGCCTGATGACAATGAGGAAGAAGATTCGACAATAATGAATGTTTAGTTGTTCTGTCATTTAGGGGTGAAGGGGTGCGGAGTTTTTTGTTGATGATACAAGCTATATTCGAGTTCAAAGTGTTTACATATTCGAGTTTTTCAAGTGTTTAAGCGATGGAAGTAGAGTGGTGATCATGTTAATAACCCAGACGGATAAAAGTATAGTTGTCTATAGAATTGTCAAAGATGATGCATAAGCTTGGCTGTGACATATATAGGAAGTATAAGCTTCAGAATCATTTTCGGCTTCACAATTTTGTTTGCACTGTACTCCGTACTAGACTTGTATCCATTAATTCGTGAGTACCCTATTGTTTGTATGAAGTTGTATCACTTGTAAGTTTTGTCGCAACAAGTTGCGAATGAGAGTAGGTTAGCGTGGTGCTGCATATTGTGCATTCCCTAATGTAATTGACTCTTGTTTGTGATACTCTACTGTCAAGGCAGTATATTTGTTGTAATCTATTGAACTAAAATACAACTTTTGACTAATACAGTGGAAGAAATACAGACACGTTTTAATCTGAAATTTTTGTAATGAGAACGGAATCAATCGATTTGAGACTTTGAGCATATTTCCCGTCAAAGTGATCAAGTTGCAGCGAGTTGCTGATTTTGCAGTAGTGTAAAAGGTTTCTCAGTGTCAAATTCATGAGAAAGTGTTGCTTATTTCACAGTAAAAAGCTGTAATAATTCTTGGCTGTAGTAATTTAGTTCTTGTGATGAATAATTCAAAGTACAAAGTACAATCTAGTCATTCATGTAGAGGCTCGGATGTGGAGGACTTAGCTTATTCAAAGTCCTCGGATTATCCACTGCCATCATTGTGTATGTGAAAGCACCTGCAAAATCATCAATCTCCATCCATCGGTGTAACATGAAGAGTAGCATTCAAAATGATTTTACACAACCGAACTATTTTTATTTATTTATTTATTTATTTATTTATTTTGCCTTATGATCATAATGTTGAACAGAACTTCGTGATATGTGGATTGTATGAAGTTTTTGTTAGATCATTACCTTTCACATGTCCATCTCTTAATATTACCACTTTGTCTCTAGGAGGAGCTCGTGCTTGTTGCTGACTGACAGACTAAGACTGACAACGATGAAGCTAGCAAGACCATTGCAATCAGTGTTGGTATATAGTTCTGTTTCAATTGCTTCCATGCTTTTACCCTTCACTTCAAAATTTAAAGGGACTTGCAGCAAGTGGCACTACTCGCAAAATCTTAGGGAATAAACCTCTGACGATTTGATCTGAAATTCATTACAACCATCTATATCATTCTTACAAGTAAGTTTTCTGAATTTTTTCTATTATGCTCATTCTAGAGCTCCAAGCATCATACTACGTAATGCTCAAAAGTCAAAACTATCAAACCTAAGGCCCCCTAGTTTAAGTTACCTTGACATTTCTGTTAAAAAAAAAGAAAAAAAATTTAGTAATTACCTTGACATTTCCATTTTCCCTATTGCTGCAATGAGCTAATAGTGCTTACTAATAAATCTTCCTCCTATTTTGATATATAGTGTCCTACAATTGAGATCCCCCAAAACTTGTTCCACAAATCCTTCCTCCCGAGTCTAAAATATGTCTTCAAAGTGGCTAAAACTTGGCGTGGAACCTTTTAGGGTTACCATTTAGGCTTAAAATGGGACGTAAACAAATTTGGTCTCTTAAAACCTAAAACAAAGCTATAATACACATTCGTGGTCGGTTTTGGGATCCTTGAAAAAAGTACCCAAAAATTTAGCAAGATGAACCTAGGATAATGAGAGGGCTCTTGGACAGTTAGTGTCTATCAAGCACATAAACCTCATGACCTAGAGTTTCAACGTTTTGGAAACTCGAAAACTTGAAAACACTTAATTTTAAAATTGTAAAAGTTTCCCCTAGGGGGCATGTGATGTTAAATGAAACGTTACAAAAAGTTTAGAAACTTTCATACACACGTTTCCTCATGTCCCCGAGTTCCGATTTATGATCCTTGCATGATCCATCTCATGTGCCCTAGTAAATTTTTTCTCTCAAGTTCCCGTGGAAACATAGAAAAGGAAAATTTCTTGCTCTCTTGATATGGTGTTATTAGCATTACAGCAAATTTTAACTATCTATACATGGACATCTCCTTGATTTGAGGATCAACATGTAAAATTGCAAGCCAATATTTTTTCTGGTCCATAGAACCCCCGGAAAGCGTGACCGATAGTCTTTGATTGAGGTCTCAAGGGGGCTGTAACGCGCCCCGTCTTAATTTCGCCCTATTTTTCATCATGTGCTAGGAATCACCATAGAACTCCCCACGATCGGTTTCAACCCCTATGTACCTCTTGTCATCACTCTTATGGCCTCTTTCATAAAAAGGAAAAACAGCGTCTTATGGAACCGTCTAAAACCTTGTTTAATCCTTCTTATGACCTTTTCACCCCGAATTGCTTGGTATAGGTTTATATTTTGACCATACGAGCACCCTAAAAATTTTTGGGAATTTTTTTTTTCATGTCCTTAAAACCCCAAAAAACAGTGAATAATAGCCTTTGTTGAGGCCACTAGAGGGGCCGACTTGTCGTTTTTTTCGCATCGCTTTTTTACTACATGGCATGTACAACTACAAGACTCCTCACGATCGATAGCAACCCCTAAATACCTCTTATCATCGCTTTTAGGGCTACTTACGGAGAAGATAAAAACAACCTCTTTAGAGAACCATCTAGAACCTTGTTATTAACTTATTATCTCTTTTAAGACTTTTTCACCTAAAATCTCTTGGTTTGGGTCATATTTTGACCATATGGGTACCGTGGAAAATTTTGGGAACTATTTTTTCCGAGACCTCAGAATTCCAAAAAATAGTGAATATTAGCCTTTGATTGACACCTCCAAAAGGGCTACATCGGACCCCGTCTTATTTTTTCCCCATTTTTTTACTACGTGCTATGGACCACCACATGATTTCCCATGATTGTTTTCGGCCCCTAAATACTTCTTATCACTCCTCTTATGGCCGGTTCCGGAGAAGGGAAAAACAACCTCTTACGGAACCATTTAAAACCTTGTTATCATCCCTTTTATCACATTTTCACCCCAAATCGCTTGGTTTGGGTTCATATTTTGACCATACGAGCACTTCGGAAAATTTTTGATAGTTTTTTTTTGGGACCCTAAAGCCCTAAAAACAATGAATATTTGCTTTTAATTGAGGCCTTCGGAGGAGCTCTCGTAGGCCTCGTTGTTTTTCCGCTCTGTTTTTTTTACTACGTGCTATGTACCACCAAAAGACTCCCTCCATTCAGGCTCGGCCCCTAAATACCTCTTATCATCCCTCGTCTAGCCTCTTCCGAACAAGGGGAAAAACAACTTCTTCCGAGGACCGTTTTCAACCTTATTATCATTTCTCCTAAGGTCTTTTCACCTCAAATCTCTTGGTTTGTGGTCATATTTTGACCATATATGCACCCCAGAAAATTTTTGTCAATTTTTTTTTGGGACTCCTGAATCCAAAAATAGTGGATAATAGTTTTTGATAAAGGCCTCCAAGGGCTGCACTGAGCCCCATCTTATTTTCGCCCGTTTTTTTACCACGTGCTACGGACCCCCATAGGAGTCTACAAGATCATCTTCGGCCCCTAAATACTTCTTATCATCCCTCTTATGCCCTCTTCGAGAGAAGGAAAAACAGCCTCTTACGGAACTATCTAAATCCTTATTATCATCTCTCTTATGACCTTTTCACCCGGAATTTCTTGGTGAGGCCAGGGGTTCATATTTGTAACTTAGAAGAAAATTTTTGGAGGTTTATTTTTTTTTTTTTTTTTTTTTTTTTTTTTTTTT
>PYUH01000207.1:1443482-1524169 GCA_016808085.1 Suaeda aralocaspica
TTTTTTTTTTTTTTTCCGAAACCTCAGAATCCCAAAAACAATTAATAATAGACTTTTATTGAGGCCTCCAAGGGGGCTAAATCAAGCCCGTCTTATTTTCGCCCCATTTTTTTACCACTTTCTATGGACCATGACAAGACTCCACACGTGCGGTTTTGGCCCCTAAATACCTCTTAACATCTCTTATGGCCTGTTACGGAGAACGAAAAACAGTCTCTTATGGAATCGTCTCTAAACCTTGTTATCATCCCTCTGATGACATTTTCACCTCAAATCGCTTGGTGTGAGTTCAATTTTTTTTTTTTTTTACCATACTGGAATCCAGGAAGATTTTCAAATTTTTTTTCTGGACCCCAAAACCACAAAAAACATCTGGTAGTTGAGGCTTCCGGAGAGGTCATCTCGTGCCCCGTCGTTTTTCCGCAACTTTTTTTTGTTACCACGTGCTATGGACCGTCACAAGGCTCCCACGATCGGTTTCGGCCCTTAATTATCTCTTGTTATCCCTCTTACGACCTCTTCTAGAGAAGGGGAAAACAAACTCTTTCGAGAATTGTCTATGACCTTGATATTATCTTTTAAGGCCTTTTCACCCAAAATCTCTTGGTCTTGGGTTATATATTGACCTTGCGGACACCCTAGAAAATTATTTGGGCATATTTTTTCTCCGGGACCCTGAACCCATAAAATAGTGGATAATAGCCTTTAATTGAGGTTTTCGGGGGGCTACAACGGCCCGTCTTATTTTCGCCCCATTTTTTTACCACCTGCTATGTTCCCCCACAAGAATCCCCACGACCAGTTTTGGCCTCTAAATACCTCTTATCATCTCTCTTATGGCCTCTATCGAAGAAGGGAAAAATAGCCTCTTCTGAAAACTATGTACAATCTTATTATCATCTCTCTTAAACCCTTTTCACTCCAAATCTCTTAGTCTAGTGTTATATTTTAACCATACGGGCTCCTCGAATTTTTTTTGGCAATTTTACCTCGGTACCTAAAAAATTAGTGGATAATAACATTTGATTATTAAGGCTTATGGGGACCGAGCCCCGTCTTATTTTTGCCATTATTTTAACAAGCAATAGTGACCACCACAGGACTCCTCATGGTCGGTTTCGGCCCATGAATATCTTTTTAGCATCCGACTTATGGCATTTTCCGGAGAAGAGAAAAAGTAGCGTCTTTTGAGAACCGTCTACATCTTTGTTATCATCTCTCTTAAGTTCTATTCACCCCAAATCTCTTGGTCTGGGTCATCTTTTCACCATACGGGTACCTCGAAAAATTTTTGACAATTTCTTTTTCATTACCCCTAAACCCTAAAAACTAGTGGATAATAGCATTTGGTTGATGCAGAAGGGTCGTCTGAGGCCTCATCATTTTTTTGTCCCGTTTTTTACCATGTGCTATGGACCACCAACACTCCCCACGAATGTTTTCGACCTGTAAATACCGCTTATGATCCCTCTTATGACCTCTTTTAGTGAAGGGAAAAACAGTTTTTCCCGTGAACCATCTACAACCTTGTTATCATCTCTCTTGACGCCTTTTCACCCCAAATCTCTTGATTTGGGTTCGTATTTTTTTCATACGGGCACCTCAAAATTTTTTTGACAATATTCTGTCGGTACCCTGAAACCCCCAAAACAGTTGTTAATAGCCTTTGATTGAAGCCTCCCGGGGAGAAGGAGGCTGCACCGGGTTTCGTCCCTTCATCTTATATTTACTCTGTTTTTAACCACGTGCTATGGATCACGACTGTACGCTTTGTACTTTCAAAGATCTGTTTCGGCCCCTAAATACCTCTTATCATCTTTCTTATGGCCTCTTCCGGAGAAGGGAAAAACAACCTCTTACAGATACGTTTAAAACCTTGTTATCATATCTCTTATGCCCTTATCACCTCAAATCCTTGATATAAGGGCACCACGGAAAATTTTCGGTAATTATTTTCCCGGGACCATAGAACCCTAAAAAATAGTGGATAATAGTCTTTAGTTGAGGCTTCCAGAGGGGCTATCATGGGCCCCGTTGTTTTTCGCACTGTATTTTTTACCATGTACTATGGACCACCACAAAACTCTCTACAATCGGTTTCGGCCCCTAAATACCTCTTGTCATCCCTCTCATGGCCTCTATTAGATAAGGGAAAAACAGACTCTTTCGAGAACCGTCTAAGACCTTTATATCTTCTCTCCTAAGGTCTTTTCATTCCAAATCTCTTGGTCTTAGGTTATATTTTGACCATACAGGCACCCCGGAAAATTTTTGACATTTTTTTTTCAGGACCCTTGAACTCCAAAAAATAGTGGATAGTAGCCTTTGATTGAGGCCTCTAGGAGCTACACTGTACCCTGTCTTATTTTCGCTTATTTTTTTACGACGTTCTATGGATCACCACAGGACTCTCCATGATTGGTTATGACCCCTAAATACCTATTATCCCTTCTTAAGGCCTCTTCCGAAGAAGGAAAAAACTGTCTCTTACAGAACCGTCTAAAACCTTGTTATCATCTCTCTTATAGCCTTTGCGCCGTAAATCGCTTGAACTGGATTTATATCTTGACCATACGGACACCCCAGAGAATTTTCGACAATTTTATTTTCAGGACCCAAAACCCTAAAAGGCAGTGGATAATAGCCTTTGGTTAAGGCCTCTTGAGAGGCTCTTCTGGGCCCTATCATTTTTTGGTCTCGTTTTTTTTTTACCACGCACTATGAACTACCACAAGATTCTCCACTATTGGTTTCGACCCAAAAATACCTCTTATGGCCTTCGGAGAAAGTTTCCGAGAACTTTCTACAATCTTGTTACCTCACTTAAACCCTTTTCACACCAAATCACTTGGTCTTGGGGGTCATAGTTTGACTATACGGGCACCCGAAAATTTTTTTGGCAATTTTTTTTTCAAAACCTTGAAACCCCAAAAAACAGTAGATAATAGCCTTTGATTGAAGCCTTCGAGGGGGCTACACCGCACCCTGTCTTATTGTCGCCAATTTTTTTACCACGTGCTATGTATCACCACAAGACTTCCCACGATCGATTTCGGCCCCTAAATACCTCTTATCATCCCTCTTCTGTCCTCTTTCGAAGAAGGGGAAAACAACCTCTTACGAAACCGTCTAAAACCTTGTAATCATCCCTCTTATAACCTTTTCATCCCGAGTCGCTTGGTCTTGGTTCATATTTTGACCATAAAGGCGTCTCATAAAATTTTCGGCAAATTTATTTTTCGGAACCCCGAAAGCAACTGTTTTTAAGGATTTCGAAGTTCCAAAATAAAGTTGCCAAAATTATTCCGGGGTGCTTATATTAGGAATATATGAAACTAGACCAGCCGATATGGACCTTATGGAGTGAAAAGACCTTAAGCGAGATGATAACAAGTGTTTAGACGGTTCATGGGAAAAGTCGTTTTTTCCTTGTTCCGCATAGGCCATAAGAGGATGATAACTGATTATCAAAGGGAGTTGTGTGATAGTCAGTACGTGGTAAAAAATCACAGTGAAAATTAGACGGAGCTTGGGGTAGCCCCTCCTAGGCTTTGAATCAAAGGCGGCTACAATCCACTGCTTTTTAGGATTTCATGGTCCTCGAAAAAAGTTTGCCCTAAACTTTCTAGGATGCTGGTATGGGGAAAATATGAACCTAGAGCAGGTGATTTGTGGTAAAAAGACCTTATGAGGGATGTAACAATTGTTTAGATGGTTCTCGAAAAAGTTGTTTTTCCATTGTTTCGAATAGGCTATAAGAGGGATGATAGTAGAATTTAGGGTCCGAAAACTATTTTAGAGAGTCCTATAATGGTCCACAACACGTAAAAAATTATGGTGAAAACAAGACGGAGTCCAAGGCAGTCTCCCGTAGGCATGAATCAAAGGCTCAGGGTCTCTGAAAAGTTGCCTCCTTAGGGTTGTCCCGGACTTTGCGTGCCTTCTTTTCGCCTTGTTTTTTTTTACCGCTTATTCTGTGCAATCACAAGATTCCTCATGATTGATTTCAACCTATTAAAACTTGTATCATCCCTGTTTTCAAGAGTTTTTCAAGATATTTCAGAAGAAGTGAATATAGCTTTTTTCGCTCTCCCAAGACATGTTTATGGCCTTTTCAACCCCGATTGACTGCTCATAATCCCATATTTTACCATATGGACACCCTGTAATAATTTTGGCAAAATTTTTGTTTGGGACCCCACGAACCTTGAAAACCTGTGAATTACAACTATTATTTTTGCACGTTGACATCTCAAACTACTCCATAAAAGGATGAATGTTGAAGTAGGAGTCTAGAACTTTAGAACTTGACCATTGTATATNATAACAAGTGTTTAGACGGTTCATGGGAAAAGTCGTTTTTTCCTTGTTCCGCATAGGCCATAAGAGGATGATAACTGATTATCAAAGGGAGTTGTGTGATAGTCAGTACGTGGTAAAAAATCACAGTGAAAATTAGACGGAGCTTGGGGTAGCCCCTCCTAGGCTTTGAATCAAAGGCGGCTACAATCCACTGCTTTTTAGGATTTCATGGTCCTCGAAAAAAGTTTGCCCTAAACTTTCTAGGATGCTGGTATGGGGAAAATATGAACCTAGAGCAGGTGATTTGTGGTAAAAAGACCTTATGAGGGATGTAACAATTGTTTAGATGGTTCTCGAAAAAGTTGTTTTTCCATTGTTTCGAATAGGCTATAAGAGGGATGATAGTAGAATTTAGGGTCCGAAAACTATTTTAGAGAGTCCTATAATGGTCCACAACACGTAAAAAATTATGGTGAAAACAAGACGGAAAACAAGACGGAGTCCAAGGCAGTCTCCCGTAGGCATGAATCAAAGGCTCAGGGTCTCTGGAAAGTTGCCTCCTTAGGGTTGTCCCGGACTTTGCGTGCCTTCTTTTCGCCTTGTTTTTTTTACCGCTTATTCTGTGTAATCACAAGATTCCTCATGATTGATTTCAACCTATTAAAACTTGTATCATCCCTGTTTTCAAGAGTTTTTCAAGAGTTTTCAAGTCATTTCAGAAGAAGTGAATATAGCTTTTTCGCTCTCCCAAGACATGTTTATGGCCTTTTCAACCCCGATTGACTGCTCATAATCCCATATTTTACCATATGGACACCCTGTAATAATTTTGGCAAAATTTTTGTTTGGGACCCCACGAACCTTGAAAACCTGTGAATTACAACTATTATTTTTGCACGTTGACATCTCAAACTACTCCATAAAAGGATGAATGTTGAAGTAGGAGTCTAGAACTTTAGAACTTGACCATTGTATATTTAGTACACTGATATTTCAAACCAAAAAAAAATTAAAAATGATTGTTAATTTTATGATGAATTATTTATTTAGTCATTAATGGAATTTTTTCTAGAAGTCGCAAATTCATCACGTGTGTAACCCTGTACCATAAGTATGTAACATCAGATAGGCCACTGCAAAAGCAAGCCACATTTTCTAACAAGACCTTCCTGTTCTTCTGTTTGCTTGTTTGGGAGTGAGGGAATTCTCATTCAATCATTCATCGTGGAAAATGCTTTTCTTACAACATCTCATAGACTATGAAATTTATCATGGTATTCTCTCGATAACAATTTTTGTCCTAAAATGACAATCATGTCGTAAAACGGTTCATAATTCAGAGTGTCAAATTGCTTATTTCTTCAAAACCATCCAACACACTATAAGTTCATAATACAGAATTCATTGATTTCAATTCCCATTTTAATAGGGTTTTAGTAGAAATTTAATACAAGATGACAAAATTATTTATCATTGTATAGTAGCACTGAAAGAATGGCTATTTTATAAAATGTAGCAAATATTTCGTGACGATGGAGATAGAGTATAGCAAACAAGATGGGTGAAGTACAAGAAAAATTCTCCACAATAATGCTAATAACTTGGGATAGATGGATATATATACATTGAAAAACAAGACATCTAACAAACTACACAAATATATATATAATCTGCACCATACTATATGCATTGTGTTTTTGTTCAGGGCGGTTCACTTTTGGTTGTAAATTCTTCTTCCTCGTGGACCTGGTAGACACTCATATCTAGCACATTATCTGTGGTGCTGAAACTCTCATCTTCTGCAATGATATTAAGCCTTGAACCAGCTTGTATTTGCTTAAACATGGCCAACACTTCAATTATTGTAGGCCGTTTCGTTGGCCGATCCTCCAAGCAAGCACATGCAATTTTCAGATGCTGTAAAAGCTCGATTTCCATGTTTGGATCCTCTTTCATTAATTCAGGATCAAATACATCACTTACTCTCAGATTTGCATGCATTTTCACCCAACTTACAAGATTATGATTGTCACCAAAATCACAAGATTCTGTAGGTTTTTTCCCGGTCAGCAACTCGAGCAACACGACACCATAGCTATACACGTCACCCTTCACTGAACATCTAAAACTTTGGTAATACTCGGGTGGAACATATCCTGGAGTACCAGCCAAAGTGCTCACACTCAAATGTGTATCCGTTGGACACATAAGTCTAGCCATCCCAAAATCAGACACCCTTGCTTCTAAGTTTTCATCAATCAATACATTGCTAGATTTCATGTCGCGGTGAACTATACGTGGACTGCAACAATGATGAAGGAATGATAAGCCTCGAGCGGCCCCCATTGCGATTTTTCTCCTAGCAGCCCAATCTAGCTTTAGTGCAGCCTTGTTTGGGTTGTGTAAGACATCATCAAGAGATCCGTATTTCATGTATTCGTAGACTAATAGCCGTTCTTCTCTGACTTTGCAGTATCCCAAGAGGGGCACAAGGTTCGGGTTCTTGATCTTCCCAAGAGTTTCCATTTCAGCAGTGAACTCTCTGTCTCCCTGCCCACTTACATATATCAACTTCTTGATAGCAACCACACTTCCATCTTTGAGCCGAGCTTTGTAGACATCACCAAACCCACCCTTGCCTATCAAACTGTCATCATGGAACCCATTTGTGGCTTCTATAAGATCAGCAAAAGTTAGCTTCTTTAGAGGCTTGACGAATGTTGCAAGATTGATGCTCAATGCCTCGCGGTCACTTGTATATTTCCAAGCCGAAGCTGTGTTGTCATCCTGAAACGAGTTTCCATCCATGTGGATATCCTTCACTGTCCTCCTTTTCTTCAACTCCATGGCCAATACGATTGACCCAAGTACGCAGAATAGTGTAAATAACAACCCCATTGCAATAATCCATGCAAAGGAAGGCCGTTTCCTTTGCTTTTGGCTCTGAGATGAAATTGTACTCGATTTTCTGTCACAAGGTGGCAGGGGATACCCACAGAGGCCAGAGTTATTGGAGAATCTAGAAGGCTGAAAAGTATTAAATTGTGCTGTCTGAGGAATCATACCAGATAGGTTATTGTTCGACAAATCTATATCCGTCAAGGAAGAAATCATGCCCAAAGATGTCGGGATTGAACCTGAGAGATGGTTGTGACAGAGATCCAAAACACCAATTCTTTCCATCCCTGCAAGATCTTCAGGAATCTGACCTGAAAGATTGTTATGACTCAAACTCATTATCGACAGATAGAACATTTGGCCCAGCTCCTTCGGAATACCACCCAAGAGATTATTATAAGACAAGTCTAGGAAAATCATAGACCCATTGTATTTAAAATTTGGCCTGGTAAAACCCATGTAGATTTGCTGAAATTTGCAACTTGTAGGGATTCTATTAACAGCACTCCGCCTAATTCCAGCAAATGGGACCAAATTTCCAGTGCCATGGCACCCTATACCACCATAGTGTCTCAAATACCCATACTTTATCCCAACAAGTCTAATAGCCATCTTCCCTGACTGTTTTGCTATTGCAGGAGGAATGCTCCCATTCAACAAATTGCTATTCAAATCCAACCACAACAAGCTCTTGCAATCCCCCAGCTCGGGTGGGATTTCTCCGTAAAATGAGTTATTAGAGAGATTGAGGATGGTTAGGTTACGCAAGCTGCCTACCCAAGATGGTATTGTTCCATTAAACTTGTTGTTCGACAAAGAAATCCAACTCAACTTTGTGCAGTTCATTAGGCCAGAAGGGATGGTACCACTCAACTCATTGTAATCTAAAATCAAATTTTCGAGTGCTCGAGCATACTTCAGCTCCAAAGGGATGTTACCCTCAAGCTTGTTCATCCACATAATCAGGTCTTTCAGCTGATTGAGTGAACCCAAACTAGCTGGGATTCTTCCAATGAGAAAATTGAAACTAAGATCAAGGGCAACCAAATTCGAGCAATTACCTATAGCAGGCGGTATGTGACCGAAGAACAAATTGTTTTGAAGGTATAGTTCTTTCAAAATGGTAGATTTTCCTTCAGGGTTTATACAAATCCTAGATGGGATTTTCCCAACAATGCTATTAGAGCTCAAGTCCAAAGATTCTAAGCTACTAAGCATTGAAAAAGAATCAGACAAAGAACCTTCAAAATGATTAAAAGCCAAGCTTAATTTCTTCAACCTTCGCATTTTCAAAAACACATTTACAGGTAAATTCCCAGTGAAATTATTGCTTGCAACTTCAAAATATTCAAGCAAAGAGCAAGATTCTAAGTCATTGGGAATCATACCTGAAAAATTGTTGAAAGAAAGGTTCAACTCTAATAAGGTGGAGCAAACATCACCAGCAAAACTCTTAGGAATTGAACCTTGAAATTTGTTGTTGCTCAAGTAGAGAAACTCAATACTAGAAGATGGCAGCAAAGGGAATTCACCGCCGAAATGGTTGTTAGAAACATTCAAGAAACTCAAATTGTTACACCCAACAAGGGAATCCTCAATCTTTCCAACAAAGTTATTGGAAGACAAATCAAGATGCTCCAAATTAGGACAGTGTTTCCCAAAATTTGGTATTTGAATTGAGATATTATTTGAGGAAATATCCAAGTACTTCAAACTTGAACAACTAGAGACAGAAAAATTCCCCTCAAGTTGGTTCTCCTTCAAAGACAAATGACTCAATTTCCGACAACCTTGAGATAAAATCCATGGAAGAACTTGATCCCCAGATAAATGATTCCCAGAAACATCCAATATATTGAATGCAATCCCAAGTGAAACATTCCTCGGATTCTGCGTCGAATCCAATGCGTTGTACGAAAGATTCAAAGTTGATAGTGAAGAACAGGGGTGAAACAGAGTCAAATTAAACAGAGACCCAGAAATGAAATTATGAGAGAGGTCAATTTCTGAGAGAGAAGAAGAACAAAGAGAAAATGGTTTAAGAGAACCAGAAATATTGGAAAATGTGAGTGAAATGGAAGTAATGAGCTCAATTGAAAAGAGGTAAGTTGAAACAGAGGAAAAATCAGTTGAAAGATAAAAAGAAGTGAAATTTAAGGAAGTAACCCTTGAATTTGTGCAGAAAACACCAGTAAATTGACATGGGTTAGTGCCATTTTGCCAATTATGGAGGATATTTGGGTTTAGAAGAGAAGATTTGAAGCTCAACAACTTTTGAACATCATTACCTTCATCATTAAGATAAGAAGCAGCTGAAACAGGGGAATCTAATAATAATGATAAGTAGAGAAAAAAGAGCAATAATGAAAAAAGATTCATTTTTTCAGGGCAATTTTTTCATTAATCCTTTTGTTTTATTAATTAATGGGTATAAGAATTTTGAGTTTGAGAATGAACCATTGATATTTTTCAAAAAACAATTGAGAGAAAAACAGAGGAGAGAGAAATAAGTGGTGTTGAATTCCAAGCTGAAATGCTTAAAAAAATGGGGGGTTTTGGTGAGTAACGTAAAATAATTGATGAAATTATGGAAAAGTCTACTTTAGTAGGAATAAATGAATATATTATTTTGAATAAATTATGGGAAGTCGTCTGTTATCATACATATTCGTAAAAAATATAAGCATACATATGGAACACACATATTTTATTTTTGCTATTTAGGTTAATTAAAGATAGNTTAGGTTAATTAAATATAGGGGTGAAAGTTAGTTGGGCCATTGGTCTTTTTTTAGCATAGTAATTGGACAAGTGGGGGCCCAGTGAGTAAGAGGTGCACGTGGGCATGAAATTTGGCTCATCTTACTTAGGCCCCAAATTGAGAAAGACGGCAACAAAAGAAGAGGAAGATGTTGTGTGAAGGATTACTTCGAATTGAATCTTAAGATTTTGAGGAATAGTATCATAAATGATTTGAGCAATCGCAGTTTAACACGTAAACCACGAAATCAATTTACAGCAAAATTATTGCACTTTCGTTTATTTGATTCAAACTTGTTTGTATTCATTGTTCATTAATTCTTATCTTGAACATCAAGTTCACTAAATGGCCAGAATAACTCCACATAAGAGATGATAAGTAGTATGATTAAAACAAAGTACCACATCACCATCTACAGCTCCAGTATGATCAAATAAAATTAAGTGTCTTAGAAATTGTACGTACTTAGTCTTAAAAGTGCCAAACATTCAATCAGTAGTGCCGCGTTAATGATACCCCTAAAACTGTTAAGATTAGTCCCACAAATTAGGTCAATCACCATAGCTGTAAAACATAAACGAAGCAATTACATATGCATATCAGACGTCCAACACTAGAATTCATCAAATGACCGAAGTAGCCCAGTAACTAAACAAAGGGGCAAGGGGTATAGCACACTTGGTTTAAAATCTTTGAATATGCGGTCAGTTCGTCACTAGGTCAAGCTTTACACTCTCCATGCCAGAGGTTTAAAATCACCATTATTTCAAGAAATAATAATGAGGACCACCTTCACGCTACTTTTTACAGAACTTTTGTTTTTTCTTTCTTCATATGCTGCAATCACTGTCGTTTAATACTAGGAGATATTTTTTGATATTTTGGTGAGTTGACCACTCAGAAGGTTGGAACAATGGGGTGAATAAGGACATTGTATACTGGTCCAGATTTGGACTCGACCTAAACCAAGTCCAACTGGTCAAGTTGTGATCCAACATGCCGAGCTCTATTCCAACATGAGTACTTGACTGCCAGTAACACCACTATGTGATGATCAACACCTTGCTTAATGCTTATACTCATGACTCATGAGAGTATAACAAAATAAACCAATTGTATCATACGCTCCAAACTATAACTTTTTCCTAATAAAATGCAACTGCCTTTCATAACATAATACTCTAAAAGATCAGTACTGAAGCACTTGTGTGATACGAGCCAACCTCAAATTCAAGTTTACGAGGCATAACATAAAATGAAACATGCAACAGCATCTCTGAGTTATAAGGCATGACTAAAATGTAAATTAAAAACATATGATCATCTCTTCAACACATCGAATTGGTAATCGAAATGCTTTCCAAAGTCCCAACTTCCCAAGCAAGAACTTGTGCAATAAAGCAAATTCTCATTCCACATTCTAGACCTAGCAATTAATGCAATAAACATTAAAAAAAAATTGCTTTAATGCTCAAACAAGTGATGATGCACGAAATCTGTACTCTCCTGAAGCTCATAAACTAAGCTATGACCCGAGTCTAGCTTCCAACAGAAGCAGGTACAGCCACTGGTTTCGAGTCTTCAGCTTTCTCGTGCTCCTTGTTAAGCATCTGAAATGGCACAGCAAATATAATTACCGTTCCTTCTTATCAGCAAAAAAGAATATAAGGTGAACTACATCCACCATCACAACACGAATGCACAATATTTATTAAGTTCTGCCAAAAAAAAAGACTAGCACCAAGTTACAATTGCCCAGTAAATTACAGAACTGAATTGTTTTAAAATAATTCAACTCCATTTCTGCTGACACTAGTTAACCATATCAAAAACTGGTCAGTGTAGTGCAATGTTTGGAGGCAGATGTTTGGGCAGTTGGGCACAGCAGGGAAGGAGCCTGGTTTTCAAACTTCTTCGATTCTCTAATATCTAAGCTTAAGTTGAGAGCAAACAAACTCCCAAAAGGGCCACAAAAAAGATCTAGGACATCTACTATTTTAATCTTCAACATTTGAGAAGATAAAATACCTTTTGTCAGAGAAAGCAATGGTGGTAGGGCTAATAATGGAAAGAAAGACCAGAGCAGCAAAGGACGTGGCTCTAAAAATAAATTTTCAGCAAGTATTCAGGCGGAAAATTGCGGGGGAGGGTATCGCGGCAAAGGAGATAAAACCCACTGCTTGCTTCAGAAGAGATGCAAGCAAACTAATTTTAGGACTAAAGGGACACAAAGTCAAAGTGTCAAACAAGATAAAAGCTAGCCAGAAAGAAACCATAAACAACTCACTATGGTTCCATTTTCCTGAATGAGCCAAACTTGATGATTTACAAGTCAAGAGATCTCCTATGGTCAATTGGTCATCGTATTGTCACTTGGAAGTTTACAATGCCCAAAAGCATTTTCAAGACAGAATCCTTTGCCATTACCTCTTTTGAGGGACCAAAGCAATGTTGCACCATATATCAAGATCTCAAAAGATTTCAAAAATAACAAACAAATACATTCACATTGTCTTAGAGCAACCATTTTTCCAACAACATTAAAATAGTTTGCAACAAGCCAACCAAGCACAAAGTCAATGAGATGCTAAGACTTAGTCAAAGTCGCCAAGTATCATCAAAACGCACAAAAAGATAGAAGCAAACTATGCCACAAAGAGGATTTGACAACATATGTATAGTAGCTAAGTTTATTTTTTGAAAAGAGGGGCGAAAATAAATGGGCACCAATTGGAGTTGTATCTAATATCACAATTGTTTGCACAAAGGTGATATGAAGTAGAACTGCCTCAATCATAAGGACAGAAAAATAGTAACATTAACTATTCCAAGGTTATGCCTGACCTATTTTCTGTATGGGTAGAAGCATAAAATAATGATATTAAAATAGCTGCACCATATTATGCATTTTGATCAAGAAAATTAAATTTCTCACCTTGTTGTTAATCAAGTTGTGGAGAGCAATCACACTTCGGATAAGAGAAGACAAATATATAACCAGCATCATGTCATTTGTTTTCACTGGAAAAAACAGCAAAAACACAATCACAAACCAATAGACAGAATCATAGCAAAACCAAAATATACGTAGAAAATGCTTTCTTTCTACCTGCAAAAGCCTTGACCAACTCAGGCACACTAAGATTAGGGAGAAGGTTGAAAACATCCTACAGAACAACAATAAATAAAATCAGCACCTCAGCAGGCAGGAAAAACATATAACAAAAAATAAACCATAGAGATTTATATAAAATAAAAGCTGGAACAAAAGCAAAACAACAAGATCAAAGCCAAATTCCCAAAAGCATGGAGTTGGCTACATACACCTATACAATGTTTAACATGGTTTGCTCGGATGAGAGATCATAATAAAGAATTGAATTAAGTGTACCAAAATTATAATATGAAAAAACCAAAAGTTCACTTGAAGACATGGATGCACTAGCCCAAAAACTATGGGAAAATCATTGCAGAGCACATGAGTTTCCGTGCTTCGTAGTATCGTGCTATTGGTAAAATTTAGGTTGCGATTTCTGTGCGACATGCCCTTTATTTAAAGGTTTACAAGTGGTGAATCAAGTATCTTCTGCTATTACTTTGAAGTCAGGGAAAATTTTCCCACCTAGAACACTTAACTGGGATAGATTGTTAGCCATTGAAAGGCTGGTTATAATAGCTGATGCACGGTGAAAATTTACTGCCATTATTTGGGGCCTTCCCTTGATACGAGAGTCGACATGTAAAATTTTAGATCAATATTATTTCTAATATATAAACAGTTCTTAATGTCCCCAAGTTAAATACCCAACTTATAATCCTCCTATGAACCCAAATATCATTTTTCTCGGATCCTCTTGAAACCTCGAAAAAAAAGTATTTCTTGCTCTCCCAATATCGTGTTATTATCTTCCTAGCCAAATTCAACTGTATTGAGGCCTTCCCTTGATACGAGAGTCAACAAGTAAAACTCTAGATCAATATTGTTTCAAGACCCCAAAACCCTGAATAGCATGACTTATAGCCTTTATTTTTAACTTTAAAAGGGCCTTCCGAGGCTCCGTCCCATTTTTCCCCAAATTTTACCCACTAACTTCCAGTAAACTTTGGGAGGCCCATGATTGTTTTTAGCATAAAACAAATTGTTATATTTTCTCTTTAGAAAATTCCCAAAAAAGGGAACACCGGTGTTTTTCGTTATTCGTTATCCCGCTTCTTATGACCTTTCGACCCTCGACAAGTTGTAATTTTTTTGGGATTTTTCACGGGACCTCAAAACCTCCAAAATATGTGTTTTGGCTTTCGGAGAGTTATCCCGAGCTCCGCCTTGTTTTCGCCCTGTACTACTACACTTTGTAGACGACCACAAGACACACCACGCCCAATTTCATCTTCTTAAAACTTGTAATCCTCCCTCCTTAGACAAATTTCGAAAAAGGGCTCTTTTCGCTCTCTTGTGACTTTTATGACCTTTTGAACCCCGAAAAAACTACTCCCTCTTTGATCATAAAGGCTTATAATAAAAATTTGCAACTTTTTTTCCAAGACCAAAACCTTCGAAAACCGTAAATTATAGCATTATTTTTGGCTTGCGGAGGGCAATCTCTGACCATGTCCAAAGTTTACCCTATACTACTCCCACATGTTGTAGGTGACCCAAGACGCCCCACGCTTGGTTTCAACCTCTAAAAAATTGTTAACTTCTCTCTTTAGATAATTTCCAAAAAAAGGAACCCTAGTCTTTTCACTCTCTTGGGAGGTTGGGACTAGTCTTATAACCTTTCGAAACCCAAAAAAAAATGATCTGTGGCCCTCTTTGACCATAGAGGCAAATAAAAAAAAATTCGGCAACTTTTTTCCCGGGAGCCAAAACCCCACAAAAATTTATATTATAGCCTTCGTTTTCGGCTTCCGAAGGACTATCTTCAGCTCCATCTTATTTTTGCCCTATTTATTTAACCACGAAATGTAGGTTACCCCAACAAACCCTACACTCAATTTCAATCTCAATAAAATTGTTGTCTTCCATCTTTAGAGATTTTCAAAGTAAGGACGCAATTTTATACAATGCGGAAACCCCATTTATATGCCAAGGTGGCAAACCTTAACCAAAAAAACACTAAAAATAAACACTCTTAGCATGCATTCAGTCTTTGCCAACACTTGTTGTTTGTCAAAAAAATGATGTTTCTCTATTTTAAGACTTTCTCTGTTCTTAGATCCTTGTTCCTAAACACAATTTGTATTAGCTACTTTCTGTAATGAATCAAATATCAGACCAAGAATAGTTTAGGAATTTTGTAATAACTTAGAAGATTCTAGAATAGTTTAGAATGTTAGGTAGGAAATTTGCTTATATATATAGTACCAAGGAGAGTAGGAGGGGGAAGTGAATTTTGGAGTGAAAACTTTTGAGTGTTGTGAGCTCAACTCACTAATGGAGAGTTGTAGGCTAAACCTACTTTAGAGAGTCACGGCCTCAAGCCATTTATCTTGTAGTCTTTCATTCAAATTAATCAATATTTAATTTCACCTTATCTAGCATTCTTAGCTCCAAGTTACAGTCATTACTAATCTGAATTTTCGGTATTATCGTCCATTTACTGTTTTAATTAGCCAGTTTGGGCCAATTCCTTACACTTTCTCTATGTTCAACAATAAGGTCCATGCAAGTGGTGATAAATTTATTGCTTATACTACCTCCGTATACATTAAGTTGCAACAAACTTATTTTTTAATACTCACAAATAATAACTACCTCTTTGTTGCAACTAAAAGTTTACTGAGGTAGTATTCAAGATTTATTTTCTCGTTTGTAATACCATATACAATTATATGTTTACGTGTAAGATGTTTTTGTTTACATTTTTTTTGAAATTATTTATTTTTCTATACGTTTCCGCATTTCCTAATTTTCAGGAATTCAAGTACTATTTACTAGTAGCTTTCTATGTTAGCTAAGAGTGTGTGATATATATTCTGACAATTTCCCTAATTAAGGGGTGGGTAGTTGTATTGTTTAAAATGCTCATACAAAACCAAAACTTAACGTATTACTCAATAATTGCCCTGAAAATGCTCATCCAAACTGAAATTTTCCGTGTTACTTAGTGACTGATCTAACTAAGGAGTGCAAGATTGATTGGCTGTAATGTTTCAATTTTTCAAATGCTCATATAAACGCAAGAGGCAGTGAACGTTCATGAAAGGGTGCGACGGTAAATTCATGTGGAAACCCACCCTTGGCTCATATAATAGAGAAAAATATCTAAAGACTTGCCACTGGTATCAATAACAATGACAAGATGGATGAAACAAACCTGTAAATGGTAGAGAATTTCATGGTTGAGTGGAAGTGTCCCATCAATAACAAGTTCAAGATAACTGCGAATCTCTCGCAAACGAGCATCAAGCCCCTTGAGCGCTGCAAGCTTCCCAGTCACCTGCACATAAAAAAACAGGACCAGTTTGTCTCATTATTGAAACACTAGGTTGAAAATGCTAGGACCTTTTCCAGATCCTATTGTATTGGGAGCCTTGTATGCATTACATACAAATCATACTCCATATTAAAGATCTTAAAATTTTGTTATAAAAAAACGATAGTGAAAAATACCTCAGTTGCTAGAGTACTGATAGTTGTATCTTTCACATCTCTAAGCAGGTGCTCCACTCCTGCAAAAACACCATATATATTTATATATCAAACCAAGGTCTTACCACACAGCACTTAACATAGATTTTATCCTCATAAATGAATATCAAGAATTCGTACCAATTTCCTCGACTTCATGTGCAGCGATTTCTGAAGGACAATGTACAAATACTTTCTGGCTCTTCTGTGTAGCATTCTGGAAACACGAAACATGCAACTTCAGATTAGCAGCTAAAGCTTTGAAGCTATCAAATTAATCAACATTCAAATAAAAAATCTGCAGCTGAAAGTTGAAACTATCAAATCCATATAGACATGCAATTTAAATCAGTATGATTAGCCATTGTTATCACCAAAAACAGTTAAAAAAAGGTTCCAAATACCAATCAGACAGCAGACAAAAGCAATACTTGAACTTACCTCTTTCACCTCCTCAACAGCGTAATAAGCTTTGGTTGGTATTCCAAGCTCTTCTGGTTGTACATCAATGATAACCAAAACGGGATTTGGTACGTAACTACAACACCGAAAACATATGTAAAGTCAATGTTAGAGTGAGAAAAGTAGAGAACAAAACTCTGCTTTACACATTTGTAAAGCGATGGATTCAAAATGCTGTGATCAGTCTGCAGAACAAGGAGACGTCACGAAAAAATTAAGGGATTGAAGAAAGAAAATGCGCATCTTCTAAGGATGAAAACCATGAGTCTCGTGGCAACTCATAGAATTTTAAGTCATTAAGACAGTGCAGTTTATACAATCTCAATGCAGTAGGGTAATGCTTGCCAAAAAAAAGAAACAAAATTACTATTATTGCATGTCAAACCCTAGCACAACCAGCAAGAGAGTATGCAGACCAATGTTGCAAGAACAAATTCTCCAGAACCATATTAAATATAATTGTCAATTTACTTGAAATAAAGTTGCAAAACCAGCCCTCAAAAGATACACCAAAATATCATCTTAATCTCTTTTATGCCCTTGTTTGGCCTACATCTTAAAGACCCAACTCCACTACAGAATCTACAAATGATCACATCTCATATATAAAAGTCAGTGACTCAGTGATATGCATGACTGCATCTCAATTTATCCTAGGACAGTAGGGCATTTTACAAAATCCAGTCATAATTGAAATTTGAAATTTTGAACAAATTCACATTATAGCTTCTTCATTGACAAGTAACTAAGAAGAAAAGGCTATGACACAATTCAGAAATTTGACGGAAAAGGATAATAATGAAGATGAACTAGGTAAAAGCAGCAATAAAAAAATGCAACTTCATTATGAGCTCCAATATGAAAACAGTTATCTTACTCAGTAAACAATCTATGGATATCTAGATCATTCTCCCGTAGCTTGGGACCTGTGCTATACCAACCCACAACATGCTCTTTTGCTGGAAATCAAGAACAAGAAAAAAACACAAGATGAAATCAATTTAAAGTTGAACAGCCATAGAAGACAAAAATTTTAATAATTACTTGTTAAAATCTTACCATTAATTCTCCTGAACATGGAAAACATAGATTCATGGTAATTGTGGTCTAGAAACCAAATGCTGGGGTCCTTATCATCTTCCTCAAAGGGAACTGCATTGTGAACCATGCATCAGAAGAAGAGAGAAAAAAGGGCAAGGAAGCATGCATCATTTCCTCATACAGCAGCGTACAATAACCAAAAAAGATGCATAATTAGGTAAACAGATTTGATATTATAATGTATAAAACCAGTAACAAATCAAAAGTCCATCATGTAATATCATTATATATGAAAAGGCTATTGCATACTTCGATCAAACCAAAGCAAGAAAAAGTACAGCTTTCAGTCAGCCGGAAACTAAAATAAGTTATATCATAAACAGATTTTAACTACAAATATGACAGGATATTAACAAGTGAAGCAATGATCCTTATCAAGCTCCAAAAATCCGGTATATCGTATATATGCAACAAGTGAATTGCTTAAATGATAAATCGCAACTCCATAGCATATTAAACTATGTTGTTGAAGTGTTACCTGAGCAGCAACCTATCACTGTAGTTACTAGACATTGTATCACGGGCCATCGTATCCGAATTCAAAGTGCAGGATAATTCAATTTAAACTACATTCTTATACAATCAAAATATGAATCACATCTAGCACGTACAGCATAGATTTGACACGAATTCCCTCAAAATCACCAATTTCATAGTCCTCAATCAATCAACATTTCTACCTAATTTCGAATTCGACTAAAATCCTCAACAAAATCCCTAACATCTAAATTCACAACAGTAAACCACAATCAAAAACGCGAGAAACTTCAATTAAAAATCAAAATCTAATAAAAAAAAAAAAACTCTAACAAAAACATCAAACTCACAAAAACGCAAACCCTAAAACTCAAACTCAATACAAAAAACACGAAATACATCCCAAAAATAAAAAATAAAACCTAAAATTTGAAGAATCAAATAAAAAAAAAAACATAGATCCAAAGACAAACCTGCGTAACTGTTGGTAACATCGACAGTTCCTTTGTAAGTACTACCAAGCAAAACACCAACAACACGCTTCTTAGTATCGCGTGCAACACGATTGTAATGATCCACGATGCTCAAAAGTACCAATGGATGAACTACTACCTTTTCGATTGCTCTTGAAGATATTTGTTGTGTTTTTATAACATCCATTTTTTCGTATACTTTTTTTTTTTATTTGATTTCTGCACTTTGTTAATATCTTCTTCTACTTTGGTTTGGTTAAGTTTAACAGAGAGTTCAATCAATCTGTTTCACTCTCGCGAGAGGTTTCGTGTTCCGCAAACCTGTGTGTTTGTGTTTTGATGCTTTGCTGGTTTTTTTTCTCTCTCTTTCGTTTCTCACTTGCTCTCAGTTCAGGTGTTAAAAAAAAAAACGTGAAATAAATTGTAGATGGGTTATTTTGATAATTGGGCTTAAGCAGTTGTCGTTTATTAAGTCCAGTGTATGATTCTAACACAGCCCAATATGTTATAAGTTATATTATTCTTCAAAGCGGTGGTCCGTGGGTCATTACTGGGCCAAGTTAGCAAGATACAATAAGCCCGATCAATAATTTTTTCCACTTTGTGTGTACCACCGTCCATTTGTGTGCCATTTTTTTTATTGGTTGATAATATTAAATTTTAATTTTTAATTTCAAATGTGATAGGCCTTTGTATTAAAATCAACCAATGAGATTGATTGGCACACAAGTGGCACACAAAATTTGCGACAGCAGATTTGGACTCGATCGTATCATATTGTCGTTCATTTTATTGAGTTTGTTACGGCTTACGCTTAAAATTTTGACTTGATATATGTGAAGGGAAACTTTAATTATGGAAATTCTTATACAAAAATCAAAAAATATTGCTATATATAAAATTTTATTCATTGTACGTATTTTGTTTAATTTAGAATAATTTTCATATACCACACAATTAAATTAAACACTAGAATTATAAAGACATAATATATGTATAACGCGATGTGAAAATATTTATAAAATGATATTAACATGTTGAACTAATACAAAAGTTTCTCTATCAAATACTCCCTAAAATAAATTGGTTGATGAAATAAAAATCTATAAATGAAAAAAAAAAAGTGTTTAGATAATATATCTATGTACAATTACATGCAACCCTTATAACTGAATGTTTTTGAATTTTTATTTATATTTTTAATAAAAAAATCATTAACTTAGGCATTTGAATTAAATAATAACTATAACAACCACAATCACTAGCTTGTATAGATGTTAGTAAGTTATTTGAAAATGAATTATATTCGTTATATTCCATCTAATTTATTATATAATTTGTAATTGACACGATTTAGAATACTAATTGTTTGAAATATCTTTTTATACAATTAACAAAATATAAATATCAATTTTGTTTTTATAACATAGTATAAAAATGAAAAATATAGCAATTTCAAGAGCAATGTAATATCAAAAATGTTGCCCAAATAGTCAATTATTAAGATGATCTAATAGTTCCATATAAATGTTAAAAAAGCAGTATATTTTATGAAACAAAATATAAAATACATTGCTATTTTAGCATTTAATTTGTATCTTTTGTAGTACTATACTTTAAATGTTGCTCAAATAGTCAATTAATAATGACCATACGCGGGCTATTTAAGACAAAAATAAACTAAATTATTTATTGGCATCGGCTTTTGAATGTTTTACATTATTTGACTCTAATTTGTACTCCGGCTAAGACTAATTTGCTCTATAAAGAGAAATTATGACTTAATTGACACCAACATCCACAAGTACACAACTTCACACCACTTTTAAAACTACTTCAAAGTGGAGTTGAAAAGGAGTTTATTCATGGGTGTTTAGAAGTGGATAATCTAGAATGAAGTAAATTGATTGTAAGATATTATTAATTTATGTGTTCTTGGAGCAAATTGGTGTTTAGCATTTGAGTAATACTAGTTTAATTTTTTATGTTTTTTTTTAAAAAAAAAAAAAACACCAACAAGTAATCCTGCAATTAATGTCATAACTTTACAATGACAAAAGAGTTACCAAAAAAAATTATCATCTTGACGTCCATAATTTAATTACCCCTCTTAGCTTGCTCAAAAGAAAGTGTAATGAACGCAAGTTACGCACCAAGTAATCCCACAATTTATGTCATATCTTTATAATGCATGTTACCCAAAAAAAAAAAGTTATAGTCTCGAATGAATTGAATTACACTTCTTGCTCAAAAAAAAGTGTAATTAATGAATTAGATCACACATACGTTGCAAGTGTTATGACTTTTTGAATCATAATAGAATGATCGAGAAAGATAATACGGAGTATAATCTTCATTCCTAAAAGCACGAAGTTTGAACCTATAACCTCATAACATGGTTGTACAAGGATAATACTTCCCTTTAGATTTTCCCTTCATTATTATACCTTTGTGTCATGTTCATACATTAAAGTCAAAGTCCGAATTTTGATTTAAGTTATGCAAAAGTAAAACATCTCCCAAGTGGCCACGGCTCATTGGCACTTAGCTAAACATATAAAATTGCAAACCAAACAAACATCTCTTCTTGAAAAGATCAAATTTGCATTCCCAACCTCTCAAATATAATGAAAATCCAAGATGATTCAAACAACAGAGTAAACACAGAGAACAATGACCAAATATTTTATAAAGTACTCCGTTTAATGTCATAGGATCAACGAGAGGATTAGAATGTCCACGCCTTTTCACTAATTTCCATATAAGCTAAGCTACCTTTCATCGATTTTCTTACATGTAATTATCTCTGAGCCATGCATGCACATGCACTAACCACAATATTATAACGGGTACAATAATAATAATTAATTTCCCGCCCACATTAATAATGCCATGGCTTCCGTAGCTAAATACAATATGCTAGTTACAAACTAAATACAATACATATGACTACACGAGTTGAGTTTAATTTAATTTCAAACAAATTAATAAAAAGGCATATCATATATAGTCGATTCCTAGGTTGGTTACATAAAACTCGATCTCTTTTAATAAAAATTTCTTATGTCTCTATGGATCTTCATCTTTTAACTTTTGTTAACCTAATTAATATAACTAGCTAGTTAGTGTAGTGCGGCTCGATCATGATATCAAGTGATGAGTTAAATCGTTGATCAAAAGAAGCTTAAGCGCAAATCAAGAGGTGCATGATCGATTTCTCTTCCAAGAGTGTATGCAGCAAAGGCTGCATTATTCTCCTTCCATTCATTTGAAAGCATCATTAGCTTATTTTCTGTCTCCTTTTCATGATATGAGTTTAGTGGGAAGAGTTGAAGTGTTTCTATTGGTCGCTCCGGTTCACATTGAATTTGATTTATCTCTCCAAAATCTGCAAATTAAACCAAGAAAATAACTACATATATAAGTAAGACTTTAATTTAAATCATATATACTAGAAATCACCGATATGATATACAAGGCCATGTAAATTAAAGTATAATTTAACCCTACTATATATAGTGGTATGAGCAATACCACTTGCATATCTCGATGATTAGGACCAACCCACATATAAAACCCCGGCCATGAGTACGGTTATTTCTCAGTTGTATGTATCTATGAATGATTAGTAATAAATTAAAAGGTAAATTTTTAACAAAGCAAGTTAGATAGTAGTGTTGAGAGTATTTTTAACAAGTTCAAAGACATACAGCAGGGTGAATCGATCAATATGAAGCAATAAAAAGAAAAACGTACATTTAGTAGGAGGAACAGGTTTAAGATGATCATCAAGGTGAAAGCAAGGAACAACATCATGATCCTTGGAAACACGACGTCGTTTTTGTCTCTCTCTAGCCTTATGATTTTGGAACCAGTAGAAGACATTCTTACTCTCAATCTTACCATAGAAACTCAACTGATTGGATATCTTTTGAATCTGATCAGTACTGGGTGTTCGGAGCCCTGACCTAAAGAGGTCAGTTAGCACCTTAACCTGCTCAGCAGTTGGGTTCCACCGTCCGCACTTGGTCCCACTGCTAGGGGGCCCACCACCGCAGCCGCCGTATGGAGCAGCTTTATTAGAAGTCGACCTTGGTGCAGTATGATGTGTTGTTTGGATGCAAAAGCCTGTCATTCCTTCTTCCATGTTATGATTGATAAGTAATTGAATGTTTATTTGTTTTGTGAGCTTAAAAAGTGGAACAAGAACAAGAAAGATTTTACTCAACTTCTCTCTCTTTTAGTTATAGTTATGTTTTTATATTAGGGCAGTTTTCAACTTCAAAGGACTCAAGTGTATGTGTACCTTTTATAGTGCAATTAGCAGTGACTTTATGAGTTATATATGACACTGTAACTAAGATATTGTCTCTCATAATTATGTTTTTTTAAACCCCTAAAATCAACAATATAATATACATTATTTAACAATTTTACCAATAATTATATAATGTGGGTCCACTTAATCAACAATATACCATTCCGTATATATTAAGTATAAGTATAAATTTGTATAAGTAGAGAGTGAGAGATAGCTTAGTTGATCAATATAGAAAATTTGCCACAAACTATCTTCTAAAAATAAAAATTTGTGAGAAATCAGCTTTTAAAACATCTTTTTAATAAACTTACTTATAAAAAACATGTTGTAATTTTATTTAAATCATTTAATTTTAATAAACCAACTCATATTCTAAATATGTACGGAGCATATATGTAGCTTTAACTAATTAACCATATGTCAAACATTAATATTAAATTTATAATTAAAGTATTCCATGTTTATTTACATACAAATTAATGGAGATCGATGTTGATCATTAATGCCAAGGTAGCTACCTAGTCATATCTTAGTTGTTTTATGAAATCCTTAGAACCATTTGAATTTATAAGATCGAGCTATTTTACTGCATCTATTTATTCACTAGGTGAATTTATAACCGTATATATTATTGTTTTTAATAAATTATCAATGTCTCCATTAAAGATGATGCATGGTAAATTACCCTAACACAAAAACCAAATAATTTGCATTTTAGACAATATGATGGCAACAAACGTTGTTCGATACTCCACTAGTCCACTACCACTTATGAATGAAATGAAATTAGGGAAAAATGTAGAAAGGACAGGAATATGAGTCTGCTTTGAATTTAGGGAAAGACCTAATTAAGAAGACTGTGAGTCTATGACTATGAGTGCTTTGGGGATTTACATCGCATCTTGGTTTTTTGTGTTTTTTAATTTTTCTTTTTTTTTTTTTAATTTGTTCTTTTGATTAAGAAGGGAAAAATTAAACTAAATAATTAAATTAAAGTAGGAAGGTGCGTTCGGCGACATGCAAAAAAGCTAGTTGACGGTGTTCAACGTTTTGGTCTGCGGGCAGACAAAGAGGGAGGGTAACTTCCTTCATTTTGGCCATTATTTTTTTTCACTTTGTATTTACAATTCTATACATTTTACAATACAATAATAATATTGTTACTTAGCTATAGCTTAATCTTAGGGTACATTGATCATATTAATTAGTATATATCTTCTTGTTTTCCTACACCCACTGTCTTGGGTCTACCCATACTAGAGATCTCATCAATTTACGTAGTAATTTGTGATTTGCTTAGCTTAATAAATATTAATTATTATTATCATTTAATTTATATATGTAAAATGTTATATGTATATATAGTAGGTCTAATTTAGTCAGTAGAACTAATCATTATGTAAATATATAGTTTCTATGTTGCCGTAAAAGTCATACAGTGTGTTCCTTTTTTTCTTAACGTTCATACCTTTTCATCTCATTTTAAAATTTATATATTTTACCCATAAATTAACAATGCAAAAAATCATGAGAATGATAGATAATTTTGCTGCAAAGTGTATTTAGATGTAATTGAAGACATTAATGGTAAAAAAATATGCACTGAAATGAAAATTCTTTAGTGGTCGTTATAGTATGTACAAGACCCTTGAAAAAATGAGCATAGTATCAGAACTTCAAAAGCATGTGTAGCTCTTTTAAAAAGAGCATAGTATCATTTATTTTAATTTAAACTTTAAGAAAAATGTTTCAATCTAAATAGAAGTACCTATATTTAACAATGAGCATCGTATGAATTAAACTAGTAACAAATATTAGAGTGAGCTATCTTGTGTGGACATGTATTAAATCCAAAATTTGGTTGATAAACTAGTAGATCGAGTAATGTCTGCCAAGATGATGACTCATTACAATAGTTAATTTTATCTTTCAAGTAAAGTTTCCTCCTTAAGTTGATGATTGGCTTAACCAAATATAAGTTGTAAAGAACAGTTAAATGAACAAAACAACATGCATTTTTCTAATTTCTGTGAATAAGTTTATATATGAAAGTCAAAAAAATTCAGTGTCTGATATGAATTGGACGGTTGTGATCTCATGATCCGATTACTGACATGGATCGGGTTGACTGTCAGTGAAACAAACCAGAACAGTTTAATTAAGTTAATTAAGGGGTTGTTTGGTGTTTCCTTAGTCAAAAATTGTGGAAATCATATCTTCTTTTAAGGGTGTGGGAACACAAAAGGGAGTATAGTAGAGCCACCAAACTAAGATTCTGAGGGCAAACTAAAATAGATTTATCTTTTAAAATAATAATCATGGGAATTGATTAATTACTTAAGTTCTTGTTATTGGAGTTTCTTATGTCATGTGGCTCATGTCTTGAAGCATATCTCATCAATATTCTCTAAAATAATATTAATATGCATGCTTAGCTTGTTTAATTATCTCTTTTGGGTTGTTAATTAATTAATGAAATTAGGAGTTTAGGAAAAGCCAACACTTTTGTGAGTGAATTACAATTGGAGGTCACACTATGAAACTATGTAGGTAGTAGCTAGGGGATGATACAAAAAGCATGTTTGTGGTTGAATTGATTTGGACTTAAGGTCTTGTCCTTTTGTTTCTAATTATCATTTATATTAATTTCCTTTACACATGCTTAAGATTGTGCTAGTTTTTTTTTTTTTTTTTGTTTTTTTTTTTAAAGTACATTTAGAAGTTAGAACTATACTTCTAAAGTTTACTAAAGATTACAAGTTCTAAAAAGAAACATCTTCATTCACACGAGTTATTGTAACTTGCATACATGTATTATGCATGTAATGGAACATTATTCGTCCCATAGTTTTGTTGTTAATTTGTTATTGTCAATCATTATTCATTTCCATATATAGTACGTGTTCATTGGAGAAACATCAATGATCGTTATGCAAAACTTCATTGCCCAATTAATTAAGCATGCATAAACATTTTTCTCACACATAAGATTTTCTATTATTTTGGTTATAGATCAGAATAGTTACGAACATGGCGAAAGCTAACAAACGCCCTGAAAGCATTAGAATGTTAAGCATACTAAAAATAAAAGTCTTAATTATATCAATATTTGTGTGATTTTAGTTTGAAGTTAAAAATTCATACCAATTTAGTAATATATATAATGCTTATCTAACCTCCTGAAGCGCTTGTGAGTGAGAAAAATTCTCCAACTTTATGTTAGTTAAGAAAATTTCCACACTTAGGGCCTATTTACTTCAGGTGAAAACAGTTGAACTGAACTGAAAGTACTTTTATGAAAGATTAATGAGTAGCAAAATAAAAGAAGAGCTGAACTGAACCGAACTGAATTGAGCCGAGCTGAACTAAACAGAACTGATTTTAAGCTGAAGTAAACAGACCCTTAGAATACTCCACACAACTTATTTCTTTGTTTGCTAATGCTACCAGGGCTCCTCACAACTCATTTCTTTCTTTGCTAATGCTACCAGGATCACCAGAGCTTAGCTCTGATTATATCCGGTTGCACACTTAGCTTGTGGTGGATGAGTCTCCCAACAAAAGTTTTTTTCATTCGGTGAGGCTCGAATTCAAGACATCCCTTAAGCGATATTAAGTTGTTTACCACTTGACCCGACTCTATCCAATNAACCAAAAAAAAAAAAAAAAAAAAAAAAGGAAAAAAAAAACGAGCAATTGCTAATCACATGACAAAAGAAACGACAGTATAGTGGTGAGAAAACATTGGATCAAATTAAGTGAAAGGTTCAAGGTCATGTACTAACTCCATAGCACGGTCAAATAGTAGAGTGTGCAAGTGTGCAATTACACAATTCCCACAGTTGTGTTTTATGGTTAAGAGAGTCATTACCATAATTTTTCTATGCGATAATTTTGTCATTAAGCAGTTGGCTTGACCACCATCCTTCTCTATCTTCCAACTCCAAGGCGTAATACTGTCTTTATATGCTCGGCGGTTACCGCTATTTTGCTCTTTTTCATGCATTTTTTTGCTTCATTATTTTTATGTTTTAGTTCTATAATTATAAACAGTAATATTTCCAAATTCGTAAAGAAACTAAAAATGAGGTGTCTACGTATATTTCCTACTAGTTTCAGGTCTCTGACTGATCTTAAGAAGTCAATTTCTTTTCTTCTTTTCCTTGACTTAGAAGAGTTGGTGACCGTAGCCTAGGAAGCTGATTAGCTGAAATAGTTTTACTAATAATTGGTTTCGATACATGAAGTATCTTAATTTGTAATGAGGGTGTACAAATGCACATGATACAACCGGTTGTACCAATAATTCAATATATATGCATACACTACGTATTATGAGATACACCGTACCATCTATATATGTATCCATGAAACTTCATATACTCCGTATATTTCGTTTAAGTTATAATGGAGTTGGCTCTACATTGCTTGAATATGTGTGTAGTGTTAGGTTCCCTAATAGTTTGATGACTATTATATTATATTGAGCATTGACAATTAAACTTATGAATTGTGATGTTTTCCCGTACATATCTCTAGGTCACGAGAAAGATTAGTTTAGAAAGTTTACTTAAGGTTATTATTGTTTAATTAATCTTGTAACAATGTTTTCCTCCATCAAAATTCAACACTAACATAACCATGAACTACATTACATTACATAAAATGGGTAAAAGTGCCTAAGTGTCGCATACTTATGTCCTCTACTATTTGTAAATCTATGGAATACAACCTGCAAAACATAACAAGCAAAAAAATCCAAAACTAAATTGAATTCTGTAATTCCTAGGTTGTCAAGTAATAACCTAATTAATTTAAAATAAGTAGTTTGTTAATTTAATGTAAATTTCTGTTGAACTTAGGTTAACACTAACATCAAATCAAAGGAAATAGAAGTAAAGTAATGTTAAGGAAGGTCACGCGTGAAATCAAGGGAGGCCCTCAAATTCCGTCAGCTTATAAGTTGTCGCCACTAAAATTGTCGGTAAATTAGAACTCAAAGTAACCCTAAACAGTAAACACAACACATTTCATTAACTGTTTATTTATATATTTTGTTACAGTTTAGATTAATTAAATTAATACTCATAAGTGATTAAGAGATAGATTAATACAAGGGTGGCTAAAAGAAGAGCACTAAACAACCGTAATTAATGCAAGTTTTTTGGATCAAAATCCAATTAAGGAAGTCCAACAAATAATTAAGTGGGTCTTTTAATTTGGTGGGATCCTGAATTTTGGGGGACCCTCAATTTCGGATGCCATACCCCCCTTAATGGCATTAGCATGTCTAATTACTCACTAATTATTGTTTTTTTTGTCATTGTGTGACCTTAACTTTTTGGATGGATTTAGGTTTATAATGGGATCACTGTTGATGCATCATCAATGTTTTTCTTTTCAAATAATTAAGTAACTTATAATTGGTACAATTATTAATATATAGGTTGTTATACACCAAGTGATTAAGAGTTTGCTATTAATTTGTACATTAAAACATAATGAAATAAAGATGATCAACATAATTGGCAACAACATGGCACGTAATGTGCTTTTATTTTTATTTTCCTCGTTTAAAAGTGGTTTGTTTTGCCTAAGATTTGTTTGGCTTATTAGTGCATTTATAACCTCTGCTTTTGAAAAATTAATAACAATCACATTCACTATAATCACTCTATCTTTCAACAGCATCAAAAAAATTATTAAAAAAAAAAGTGACTCTATCATCAATTGTTAATCCAATTTGTTGACAGAATAGGAGTATGCACTATAACGATACATATAATTGATTGAGTAGTTTACGTTATTGATCTTGTCATTTGAGGAGCCATCAGCCATAAAAACGTCACAAAATGTGAATTCAGCATAGAAAAGAAAGAAAATACTTCCGAATTAGTTCTTGTTTAGCCAACAGAGTTTTTAAACACTTTTCGAATGTTACTAGTTTCAATATACCGAGTATCAATAACAATCTTTAAAGGGCGGAGTAAATACATTACATGAAGTCATGAATCATGAATGAGCACAGTTATATAAGTAGAATTCTAAAAGCTGTCGTTACAAATCTGGTGACATTTTAGTGCAAATAAGTTGCAAATTTTAATTGCATGTCACTCAGTGAGTCAGTGATGCACAAAGCTAGCATAATGCAAGAAGGAAAAGCTTCCCAAGTTTACAAACCTAAAACAGGGATACAAGGCAAATAGATTACCCCAGGTCTGGATACAAATTATTTCCAATTCGACCCAAGAAATTGCTATATTTGCAGCTACAAACTGAGAGGTGGAGGGAATCTTCAATATACTATATACCTGATCTAAAAGCTACGACATACAAGTAAATCAGCACCTTCAGTTGTACAAATGCTCGATGACTTAATGCTCTAAGCCTCTAACATTTTCAAGTCATTGGGAATGATCTCAATATACGTAGTAATCGATTTGGGGTACAAAAGTTTGTCGATGTGCATGGCAACTATTTGCCTTTGCGCCGTTTGTGAGTTCCTGCACAATCTGAACAGTACCATTTCCCCTTGGGCTTCTCTTTCAAACCAACACACCCAAAATGGAACCATTCGATCCTGCACTGTAGACCAGCATAGAGGTGTTTATCAGATTGTAGCCCAAAAATACTATAGGAGTTAATGAGTTATAAAATTTAATTAGGACCAAACAACTCACATCAGGATTATCACATGCAACCATCTCACCATAGCTGACTTGATTACAGAGACAGTAAGTGGGTTCATTAGGATCAACTGGTACATCCAAGTCCATGCTAGGTGGATTAACAGGAGCCGCAGCGGCCGCAGCAGCAGCTGCTGCTGCAAGACGCGTCCTGCAAAGACATGGGATATCAGAGAAATAGAGAATGCCTCTCAAAATTTTTTAGTAGCTAACAAGACTTGGGATATCAGAGAAGATTAAAGAAAAGAAAGACAGCGTATGACATCTAATGAAGAGGAATTGAAAAGGTAATGGAATGTTCATGATACAAGAAAACTAGTAGTTACTAAACTCAAAGCTAGCAACTGAATTGAGCATTTACTAAGTGCAAGGTGTATACTTTTTACGTCCCCCTCTTCCACCTTCACTGCCCCTTCCGGTTTTGGTGCTACCATCAGCATTTGCATCAGGAGAAGCTGAAGCAGACGCCAGCTCTTTCTCTATGAAAACAAGGTCATTATCGAAATTTATGAAATAATAATGTCCACAGAAGTTACCATGATTACAAAAAAGTAAATAAAATACAAGTCAGAGTACCACGTCGACTCTCCTCTTCAGATGTCTTTAGATATTGGTCAAGCTGTTGAATGTGCGTGTCCACCTATATTATTGGTTCGAAATCAGAAGTGAAGACAAGAAATTAATGAACGCAAATTCCAAATCAAAAGTAAATAATGACAGCACTTTTATAGCACTGTCCAAACATGTCTAAATTTGACAAAAACTTTCTCGGCCATATAACTGTGCTTAAAAGCCAAAAACCATGTTCATAGGGGGTGTATACCATGGTTAAAGGGAGATGCACATGATATATCAAGAAATTGCAGCAGAACTCACCCTTTGAGTTTAATGCTTTATTGATATCGTAGAGTTAATCGTTAACAGCAACAGGTAAATTAAATTGCCAAAGAGGCATAAGGAAAGTAAGAATAGTTTTCGACTCAATGAAGATTCAAGCTTAAACTGAAAGCAACCTTGGCCTGTTGGCCACATAAAGCTTAAGAAATGCTAATAAGTAATAAATTGATAAAAAGGATCGTCCAACACCACTTGTACATTGTATCACATTCTTCACATATAAATGGTCAAAATAGGAACCCTGAGTAGCTAATTGAGGTTCAAAAGATCATCAGAAGGTATCAGGAGAGCGGAAAAGAGGGATGACAATAAGTTTTTAGAGTGCAAAACCGATTGTAGGGAGTCATGCAATCACCCAAACCATGCGATAAAAAAAAGGGGCATAAACAAGATGGAGCCCGGGATAGCCCTCCGGAAGCTGAAAATAAAAGCTATGTTTCACAGTTTTCAGAGGTTTTGGGGTCCCCAAAAAAATGCCAATAAGTTTAAACATGATGCCCTATGGTCAAAATAGGAACCATGAGTAGCTAATCGCGGTTCAAAAGGCCATAAGAAGGTCCCAAGAGAGCAAAAAGAACTATTATATTATTCTTCCAAAATATCTCTGAAAGAGAGTAATAACAAGTTTTTATAGGCCCAAACTAATAGTGAGGAATATTGTAATCACCCAAAACAAGTGGTTAAAATACATGGTGGAAACAAGACGGAACCTAGACAGCCCTCCAAAAGTAGAAACAAATGCCATAAGTTATAATTTTCGGAGGTTTAAGGGTCCCCCAAAAAAATTGCAAAAATATTACACAATGCACATAAGGTGAAAAAAGTCCCTTGAACAACTAGTTAGGGTTTAGAGGGCCATAAGAAGGTCTCGTGAGGGAAAAAAATGACTAGAGTGGCCTTCTTTCGAAATATCTCTCAAAGGGGGTTTAAAAACCCAAAAGAAGGTCCCATGAGGGCAAAAATAATTAGAGTGGCTTTCTAGTGGAATATCACTATTATTAAAGACCGAAACCAATCGTAGAGAATCCTATGGTCACACAGAACACGTAGTAAAAAACAGGCAGAAGATAAAGCTACAAGTCACAAATATAGCCAAAAATTTTACATGATGCCCCTAACAAATGAAAGCCCTAGGACGACTTTTTGGAGTTCAAAAGGCCATAATAAGGTCCTAAGAGAGCATAAACTATTATTGTGCCCTTTTCAGAAATCCTCAAAAGAGTGAACACAATAAGTTTTTAGTGGCTAAAATCGTGCGTGAGCCACCCCAAATTTACTGGAAGTAAGTAGGTAAAATTTGAAGAGAAAACAAGAAGAAGCCCCGGAAAGTCTTATGAAAGTTGAAAATGAAGGTTATAGGTCACGCTTTTTAGGAGTTCCAGGTCCTTAAAACTATTGGCCTAAAATTTTATAAGTTGTCCCAAAAATAAAGGGAAGACCCCTTGACAGTTAATATGGCTAGAAAACTAATAACACAATGTCGATAGATGAATAATTACCCTTTACATATCTTAAAAGGGCGAAAAAGACTATTGATCCTTCTTTTGAAATATCACTGAGAAAGGGATGACAACAAGTATTTAGAATCTGATATCGATCGTGTAGAGTCCCGGGTGATTACGTAGTAAAATAGGGGGCGAATACAAAACAGAGTCTTCAACAGCCCACCAGAAGTAAAAGAACAAAGACTAAAATTCACAGTTTTCAAAGGTTTCAGGATCCAAAAAAAATCCAAAAACTTTACACAGTGTCACTATGGTCAAAATAGGAACCATAAGCAGTTAATCAGGGTTCAAAAGACCATAAGAAAGCCCCAAAAAAGTGAAAAAGACTATAAATCCCTTCTTTTGAAATATCTCTAAAATAAGGATGATAACAAGTCTTTATAAGTTAAAACCGATTGTGGGAGCATATAGTCATCCATAACACACAGTAGAAAAACATGGCGAAAACAAGACGAGGTCAAGGACAGCCCTCCAGAAGCTGAAAACAAAAGCTATAAGTCACAATTTTCGAAAAATTTTAAGAGTTGGAAGAATATTTGCCAAAACTATTACAAGGTACCCATAAGGTAAAAAGAGGCCTATGTCGAGGTTTAAAAGACCATAAGAAGGTCTAGTGAAAGCAAAAATAACTAGTGTGCAAGGTGAAAACAAGACAACACTCGACTAGCAATCTTAAAGTCGAAAATGAAGGCTAAGTCGCAATTTTTGGAGGTTTAGGGGTCTCAAAATAAACCTAGCCAAAAAATTTACATGATGCCCCTATGTTCAAAAGAAAGCCCTAGGACAAATTTTCGGGGTTCAAAATGTCATAAAAAGGTTCTGGGAGAGCAACAAAGGCTACCATCCCCTTTATCGAAAATTTTCAAAAGAGTGAACATAAAAGGTTTTTAGAGGCTAAAATCGTGAGTGGGGCACCCCAATTATACTTGAAGTAAATGGGTAGATTTTAAAGAAAAAACACGTCAAAGACCTTTTAAGTCCTCTGAATGCCAAAAACAAAGGTTATAGATCACACTTTTCGGGGGACTTTGTGGTCCCGAATAAATATTGGCCTAAAATTTTACATGTTGACCCTTGGATCAAGGGAAAGCCCCTAGACAGTTAAAAATAGCTAGAAAGCTAATAACATGGTATCGAATAATTACCATTTACATATTTCGTTTTGGTTTGTTTCTTATTTTCCTTGGATACCATTATAATAATGACCTGGTATGGCCTACTTGGGGTAAATAATTGGGGAAAATAGAAGAAAGTTGTTTCTGTGTCATCATAAAGAGAGAGAAGAAAGTTGTGGGGAGACATTCTATGAGTGTGGGTGTGAGTTGTGTAACAAGATCCATATATTCTACAATAACAATTTTTCCTTAATATAGCCTTTTATAGGAAGACAGTGCTACAAAGCACGCCTTCTCTGCTAATGGATGGGACTTGTCTATCCAGTGTGCCTTGCAATATTTCCAACATTCTTATTGTCCCACCGAAAACGGTATGTGTATTTTACTTATTTTTTTATTGAATACGAATATTGAATATTAAAATGTAATTTTTTTTTATTGAATATTAAAATGTAATAGTCCAATGTAATAGGAAATGTTGGAAATAGTTTTAAGCGTAACCCAATCTGTCATTACTTGGTGGTGTCCGAGTAATAACAAATGGGGTTGCGATAAGTCTCATAACCCCCGTGAGCTTCGTTGTCTATCAGGTTGGGACACTAGTCCTAGTGTAAGTATTGAAGTCATCTTTAGGTCTAGCTTTTGATGTAATGCATTTGCACTATATATTTAGGAGTATTTGTGGAATGTTGAGAGTCAGGCCAAGATGAAGATTAAGACAACGACAACAAGGCTCGAAGTGTCTACAGTTGGTCAGGCTGGCCAAGAAAACTAACTTATTTTTATTTTTTTCAAAGGGAGAACTACCATGCATAGGTGTATGAGTATTTCCATTAACCTCTCACATCATTATTTACCTTGCATGGATATATCCAAAAGAACAGACCTTCCAAAATTCATTGTACACATAGGTTGCACACTTGCAACTTTTGGATGTGTCAAGTCTAACAGGTAACACACTACCTTTTGGATATCCCTAACATGGTAACACCAGGGCTATATCTCTATTACATGGCGGCAAATTGGTGTGACTGTAACACCAACTACTGTGCTTCTGCCTGGAGTAAAAATAGACGATGCCACATACAGTTATACAAATCTCAAATATCCAGATGATAGCCAATGTGGAACCTTAGAGAAAGAAAGATGTAGCTGCTATCAGTAATGTAGCCTCCTACTAAGCTCGTGAGTTCCAAGCACAGATTCTAAACAGTCAGGAAGTCTTATATAACTACGAGTACAGTGGATTCCAAACACAGTTCTTGTATTCCTCGGCCAGCCCCCTCTCTCCCCTCATAGCTCTTCCACCCCCCAAACCAAGCATCACACACCACATGAAGGCACAACACGAGAGATAAAGCACACAAAAATGTGTGCCAGTGTAAAATAATCAAGGTAATAGAAATAACGTTATTCCTCCACCGACTAAAATTTTTAGATTTTTTGTTTTTAATTTTTACTTTTGGCATATTGAACATATCCATATGAGGCGTGGCTAAAAAAACTTTTTCCACATTTAGCTCTAATAAAGAGTCTCTACTGCAAATAATCAATAACGACCATCCCATCAAAAAAAGTTTGCATGTCAATAATGTTTTTTTGTTGAGTAAAGGCATGTCAATAATGTAATTACCTTAAAATGAACAAGAACCTTCTTTCTAAAATCCATAAATGAAAATATGGACACTATCACCTGTATGCTATATGCTGCTGAGCATGCTATGTGTCAGCAAAAAAAATAGAAGAACAATACGTCATATGATTCAAATAGACATCACTTGCGCTATAAGCTGGTATAAGCAGGATATTCACAGCAGTTCAGTTTAAGCTTATCAGCTATATCAAATTTGCCAGTACCAAGGACAACTTCCGAGTAAAAGAAGATAAATGATAACTTGTCACATTTGAGGGAAATACTTAAAATAGATACAAGACATACCAAATCATATGCCTGAAGAGCTAAAGCAACCTTTTCATCAGCAATCCTGACACTGTGCTTTTGTTCATCAAGCGCTTCATCTGAGAATCTTATGCGGGATGGATCTGGTGTAGTAGTACCAGATAGCATTCCCTGCTTAATACCTTCTATTTCTTGCTCGCAACGCTGCTCATTCTGCCGCAGGATATCTGTGAAGACAATACCAAAAAACTGAACCCATGACCCCCCAACAGAAATAAAATATGAAACATTTAATGTAGGCACGTAAGACGATGTTGAAGCTGACAACAATACGCAAATAGACTTCTGTCATCAACATATTCTTGTATTCTTGAAAAATAGCCGCAACAGACGCTATATAGGAGGGAGATTAATGGAATAACTTTGAAGTTTAGAAGCAAGACTATAAATATACAATCACAAACATACCTTGCAAACTTTTGTCAAGATCGCGAAGTAATGCATACTTCTTCTGCAGAATATTTGGAAGCAACTCGAGATCTGCAAAAATTCAAAATATGAGGTCACTAAAGGTTGAAACTACTGCAGAATGAAGCACCGTTTCTAAGTCCTCGACAAAAAAGGGTCACGAATAAACATCTGAAAGATTCAATCTAGGCATGGAAAAAAAGAAGTTCAAATCAAGGGTCTCTTTCAGCTCAATAGACACACAAATTGTTACTGTTAATACCAGAACAAAGAAAAGGACACGTCAAATGAAGTAGAAACTTACAAGGTCAACAGACAACATCCGCAATAGATAGATTACACAGCCAATAGTTGAGCAGTGGAAATAGCTTACAAGGCCAACATGCAACTTTCACAATACAGAGTACATGGGCAACAGTTAAGCACTGGAAATAGCTTACACGGCCAACAGGCAACATTCACAGAATATACAACCGGATTTAGCAAGGAAGTGATCATAATATAAAACACTGAATCCACATCACACAAATAAAGTTTTTACATAATAACTAAGATAATCCAGACAGCTCATTTATTTGGTACACCACACTGCTTTATGATCATAGCTCTTTACTCTTTCTTTTGGTGCAAAGCTTCTCTTCAATGTCATAAAACAAAACATCGGCAAGGCTATACTAATATATGTTACGACCGCTACACCATCATTATCCATATGTACAATAAGTTCCTAATTATACAAAGGATTGCTTTTTCTTCATTCAATTCTAAATTTAAATGCAAATTCTTCATTGCAGTTCCAAGGACAAAGAGATTTATAAGTAATTCGGAACATAATATCAAAAGCCCAACATACATAAAAACGAAATTACGAATTACAGATTTAGTTGAAATTAGGGTTTCGTGCAGGAGATTCAGAAGAAACAATCGAAATTAAGTAAGAACAGATAGAGACTTACTGCCTTGAAATTCGTCGAGAAAAGATGTCATCGGCAATATTAGGGTTTGTTTTGACGCTCCTGGTTTTTGTGCTCCGAACTACGAGGATTGTAGATGCCGCCACTGAAAATCGCGTGATCTTAACCTCCCGCAGGCTGCGAGTTGAGTTTAATGGCGGGTAATTTTTCGGGTTGCTCCGTTTATATATTGCCTTTTGGGTGCTGTCCGATTTGGCGTTAGTATTTACTCAATCTAGTTTAGCGTTTAATTGGTTTATATTCATGTAATGTATATGTAAACCCGATAATTTTCTGAGTCATGCTCGGAATAAAATTGGCTTTTAAGGTGGTCTGATTTGTCTTTAGTCTTTACTACTCAAGCTAGTTTAGCATTTAGTTTTATGTAATGTAAATGCGTATGCCCTTTTAATATGCTTTGATTTTTTTTTTCATAATATGTAATAAATAATTATATTCATTGATATCTTGTTATATATTTTTATATATAAATTTTGCATGATTTTTTTATAAACGTAATATGAGATATTAACATTTAAACATGTGCAGTATAAATGTATAATGGCAACACACCTATAATTATTGAAATCAATATAATGGCAAGNCGTAATATGAGATATTAACATTTAAACATGTGCAGTATAAATGTATAATGGCAACACACCTATAATTATTGAAATCAGTATATTGGCAAGACACCTATAATTTGAATAGATGATATTGGTATCAATGGTTACCATAAGGTCCAAAACTAAATTCCAAATATTGTCGATCGAATAGATGTACTATATTTCATTTTCATTCTAAAGTTAAATGGACTGATATTATTTTAAATCACTAAACTTTCTATATATCTAGAGAGTGTTTAGATTTTAAATTACAACCTACGGTGTACTCATTAATGTGATGTCACGTCTTGTGCTTGCATGATGAATTGCAATTAACATGTGTTAATATTTTCTACAAATTTATTTACTATCTATTTTAATAATTATTCTAAAACTGTAAAACATGATTGTAAAAAAGATTATACAGAGTATACTCCGTATTTTTTTTTTCTTCCATGCATACTTGCAATATAGTTGCATGGTACACAAAAACAACTACGGCTGTTGTAATAGGATATATATGCATGCTTAATGCTCCCTGTGGTTAGTTGGTTACCGAATAAGCTAAGTAGTGTTTTAATTACTTCTTTTGGTCTCACTTTGAAGCTTAATACATTTTGGACTTTTGTTATACCAGATTTGGGTGAACTCTTTTTTCTAGGACATTAATACTTAGGTACTTTTGAACACTTTAGCCCTAAATTATGCATTAACTAATCTCCTTATATTTACAAAATTATCCCTTCCAACAACGAACAACCATGAAAGAAATGAACAATGTGATAACTTCAATAAGGGTACAATGCAAGGGTTCGTGTATGTTCCTAGAACAACAATTGTATGTGGTTATCATGACCTGACCGACAGTATTCAAATGGACGGATGAATAAATCAACTTCTTGTGATTTATGACCTATTTAGCACCACGTACTATAATGGTGTTCATTGTTTTGTTTGGAAAACAACTTTGTGGTCTCATTGGATTTTTGCTTGGTTTGGAGACAATGCAACCAATTGTCTTTTCCATTCATCTTCCATCCATCATTCGTTTTTTCCTCCCCTTTCAATAACATAATTGTATAAACAACAAGACACAAATAATGATGTAAAAATTAATAGATTGGGCATGCCTAATACTTGTTGAGAACTCCTAAATGCAGATCGAAAAGTCCAAAATTCATTTATTTAATACTATTGTATACACTTACACGTTGTTTGGGAGTGTTTGATTAAAAAAAACAATTAAATTATACTTCAGCTTTTCTCATTTCTATGTCAAGTATATGAATACTATCTTTAATTCCGTTCCACATTTATAATGTCATACACATTTAGTCAAAAATAAGAAAAAAAAATCGTATTAAGCAGGGTACATAATTATGTTTGGACACTCCTAAAAAGTTGTATTTGGTATTACTCCGTCGTTGCACATTGCCGTTCACAAAAGCATATCTCTTTCAATTTATATTTCTCTACCCTAGGTTGTACAAAAACGAATACCGGTACTGGTACAAACACAAAAGTGTACAAGAAACGCCATACAAAAGTTGAGGATACGAGTACGTGAAAGAAAACAATAAGATAATATATGAATTTCAACATAATTTCAATAGAATATAGAGGTAAATTAAATATCAAATTTAGTGATGATAATACGGTTAATAATTGCAACAACTATAAAAAACCCAAAAGATATAAACAATTAAAGCGGGAAAAATAACTCAAAAGGTATAGGGTACACTATTGAGTCTAATCAATTATGTCAATGTCGATACATGTGTCGGTGTCTTATATCGTGCCGGACACAGTACAACAGATAAGCATGTTACACGTTCCTATTTGATAGATCAATTGTTATGTAAGCCACAAGTTTCATCTTTCTCTTCTCCTAAAATCAATGTCACCATCTCATTCTCGTCTGTTCATACTAAAAGAGAGGACCATCAGGGCATCAGATAGACAAATCCATATTCCAAAGTTATGTACCTTACATACGTAGAAACAATATTATATATCAACACATATGAAAAGAAGGAAACTAAAATGGAGATTAAAGAAATTCTCCACATGAATGATGGTGATGGAGAGTTCAGTTATGCTCGGAACTCTACAATCCCAGTATTATCCTATTTTTCTTACTAGCTTGTATATATTATTTCATGAACATTATTTTTATTGTGCTATGTTAATTAGGTCATATGGTCTTACAACAAATAAAGTAATATTTTTAAGTGTTTGTTAATTATATGTATTTTGGGTGTTTAATGATATATATATATATATATATATATATTTTTTTTTTTTTTTTTTTTTTTGGGGGGGGGTCATAATACGTTAGCTGATTTTGCATAGTTTACATTTTTTTTTTATTACTATTATTACAAATTGGTATTGTGATAAATATTGCAAGGCATTCATTTGTTCTACCAAGTTTACTACACCAAACTTGTTTAGCCATTAATGTTATCTCTTGCAATGTTTTATTGATCTATTTTGGGTTACATTATAATTGATCAATCAAATAGGAAATTAACATGTATTCATTTACACATTTCACAGGGAAGAACTATACCTCGTTTGATCAAGCCAATGATAGAAATTGCAATAAGATCATTGCTAACAAACGACAGTTTTAAAGTTCTAAATGTGGTGGATTTTGGGTGTGGAGTGGGTCCTACACCAATTGCTTTGATATTACTAGTAATAGAAATTGTAAGCAAGTTATGTAAGGAGTTGGAGTTAGAAGTTGAAGAGTTACCAGAAATTCAAATGTATATGAATGATCTTCCATCAAATGACTTCAACTTATTGTTTAGGAATTTAAGTGAATTGCAACTGCCAAAAAGAGATGGTATGCCCTCGTGCTTTGTAATGGCTGCTCCTGGATCTTTATACCATCAACTCTTCCCCAAAAATTGGTTGCATTTGGTTCACTCCAACTATGCCCTCCATTGGACTTCTCAGGTTTGTTTGTTTTTTCCCATCACATAGAGATGTGGCGATTACATTATCTATTTTATTTTATCCGCACATGAATAGTAGGAATATTAAACTTGACTCAAAATTAATTGATATGAATATTGGAACTTATAAGCCCAAATTTTATAAATTTAATTAAATTTGATTCATATTAACTCAACCGAAACATTATTTAGAGGAAAGATAAAAATTCATTGATTGAAAGCAGTACGACATCTACAATAAGCATTATTGAAAAGCTAGTAAAATACAATCTAAGCAAAACAAATAAAATTCTTCTTTAAGTAATTAATTATGGTGATGAAGATCTAGATGCAACTGCGAAACCAGTCACTGATTGTTCGTTGAACATGCACCCTTCTAGCTACGAGGGAGTGTATCTTTCTTACCTAGTTTGAAGAAGAAATTTCTTTACTTAAATAGATTGCATCATCAATATAATTCCAAGATGGATCGCAAAATTGTATGAAATTCAACGCTCAAATCAAATCTTCCAAAAGGGAAAAAAAAAAAAAGAACGTAATACCGAAATTCAATTTTGGTTTCCATTAGAAAATTGAAGAAAGACAAACTCCAAATTGTCTAAAAAGGAGAGAAAAAATCCTAAAAATAGGAAGAAAAATTCCCTCTAAAGAAAATGGAAAATTATTAATGAGTAAACATTTGAATAGTAAAGGAGAAAGAAATTGGGGGCTTATCATTATCAAAGGACAATGATGGTATCCCCTTGTGGCAACAAAAAATTTAGGGTTTTAGGTTTTTTTAGAGATCAGAGGGAGGGGAGTGGAAAAAATCTTTCAATTCTTCATGGTATCTAAATAACTAATGAAAGAACCTACCTTACATTAGTGATATATTGCGGCTCACCGAAGATGAATGATGTGGATCATTTGAAGTTAGTAGGATAGTAGTGTTTTGATTGGTTCAATATGTTGTATCAATTTTGTATGGATGAGCTGATAAGAGCATTAAGGGGGCATTTCCTTTTTTTTTTTTTAACAAAAGGGCGCATTTCTTTGGTATAATGTGCATTTATAATAAAGTAATTACTCGTATAAATTAAATTAGATAACATATATAGCTAAACTATAGTGATATAATTAAGTATTTGTATTTGTACATATAGAAATAAACTACGCGATTTTATTTAAATTGTAAAACTACATCATAGCTAATTGAAGTTTCGATGCATTCGTAGGTACCTCCGAGAATTTATGATGAGACAGGGAATTCGATAGATAAAGGTACAATTTTAGTATCGGAGGAAAGCCCACCAAATGTGGTGAAAGCTTATCGTGCCCAGTTTCAGCAAGACTTTAGTTCATTTCTCAAGTGTCGTTCCGATGATGTTGCCTCAAATGGGTATATGGTACTTTCAGTTATTGGGACTCCATCTTCGCTACCTCGCCGACATTGGTCTGCCAAACTTCTTTCTCGAGCAATTAATAGTCTTGTTCTTAAGGTATTTTTCTTTTTACAATTTACAACATGTTACTTATAATGTTACACTAACAATATTAGTCGATTAATTATAAACAAACGAACGGAATATATGTTTATCATTGAAACCCACGTTCATAGACCTCATACATTTTATGTAATATGTATAGTTGCCATACCTTACGCATAAAACATATTAGCTTTTCATATCAATTATCAATTGGCCACCTAACCAACTAGAGAACCAAAACATGTAAATTTAAACCTTTAATTTTATTCTCTAGGTAAAAGAGAAGACGCAAACAATCATCTCAAATTGCCAAATTGCAACTAAAACAAAATATATGGTGGTTATAGACTTATTATAGTAGTTCTCTAGGTAATCAACCACATATTGCTTATGATTTATTATTCAGGCCTAATTGTTCTAAGCAACATTTTGGCACCATGATGACGTGCGTACATGGATTAATAACAAATTTAGTTATTCTTCTAGAAAAGTAGAAGAAATTTAACAATTTTGTTTATTGCAAAATTGTGATTTTGTACTTGACACCTGAAATACAAATAGATATTATTATTTGCACTTCAAGAACTTTACCCATTCCAAACCATACACAAATAAAGGCGGCATAAGCGCGCCTTAATTAGCTTATTGGCCTAGACACAATTACACTAACTAACTAATGTATATGCAAATTAAATCAAACCAGGGAATAATCAATAAAGAAGAGGCAGATTTATTATTCAGGCCTAATTGTTCTAAGCAACATTTTGGCACCATGATGACGTGCGTACATGGATTAATAACAAATTTAGTTATTCTTCTAGAAAAGTAGAAGAAATTTAACAATTTTGTTTATTGCAAAATTGTGATTTTGTACTTGACACCTGAAATACAAATAGATATTATTATTTGCACTTCAAGAACTTTACCCATTCCAAACCATACACAAATAAAGGCGGCATAAGCGCGCCTTAATTAGCTTATTGGCCTAGACACAATTACACTAACTAACTAATGTATATGCAAATTAAATCAAACCAGGGAATAATCAATAAAGGCGGCATAAGCGCGCCTTAATTAGCTTATTGGNAGAGATTTGGACAATCTAATGCACCTCGAGTGTATGAATTGCATAGAAGTTTGAGTTCTGTAAGTCAGAACAATGATAGTATTGCTGAATACTATGGTAGATTGAAGAGTATTTGGGATCAATTACAAGTTTTAGAAGGATTTCCTGACTGTTCTTGTGGAGCTTTGAAGGCATGTAGTTGTGGCATTCTTAAGAAGATCCTTGAAATGGATCAGAAAAGAAAGTTGATGCAGATGTTAGCTGGTCTGAACAGGAATTATGATCAAGTTACAACTAATTTGCTCAGTGTAGATCCTCTACCTTCAATCAACAAAGCATATCATACTCTTCAGCAAATTGAACAGCAGAATAAGTTGAATCTTCTTGCAACTAATTCTGTTGAAGCAAGTGCTTTGAATGCTTCCGCTAATGCAGCTATGGTTCCTAAGGTTTTTCCTAAGCCTTCTTATCAACAGAGATCAGATTACAGAAGGATGAAATCAGATCTTGTTTGTACTCATTGTAAGAAACGAGGTCATACTGTTGATGCTTGTTTCAAACTTCATGGTATTCCTGCTTGGTATACTGAATTGAAAGGAAAAGGACCTGCTAAGATGGCGGGTAATGTGACTGTCTCTGAAGGAATTCTTGGTAAAGCTCCATCTCAGAATGAAGTAGGATCATCGTCAGGAACCTCTAATTCTACTCTTGATCCTACAACTATGACACACATTTACAATGACTATCTCAGAATGATGCAAGGTCAATCTTCTGCTTCCACAGACAATCCTCTTTCTTCTGCAATCAATTTTGCAGGTATTGCTACTTTCTCTCATGTGGATGATTTGATGCATGTTTTTGATAAATGTGCATGGATTATTGATACTGGTGCTAGTGATCACATGGCTGGAAATCCTGATTTATTTGCTTCACTTCATAAAATGAAAAATCCAATTAAAGTCGGTTTGCCTAATGGAACAATTACTTATGTTTTATATGCTGGTACTGTTGCTTTGACTCCTGATTTTTTCATTGATAATGTCTTCTATATTCCCTCTTTTAAACACAATCTTCTTTCTGTTGGTCGTCTCCTTGATCAATACAGTTTGTTGGCTCAATTTAAAAAGGATTCTTGTGTTTTTCAGGACCTTGTCTCTAAACAGATCAAGGCTGTTGGCACAAGATTTTCTGGACTCTACAAGTTTAGTTCAGTTCCTTCTACTGTTGTTTCTCATACTCATTCTAATAATTCAATTCTTGTTAATAATCTTTTTACAAAAACTATGTTGCCTAGTATTGATATTGTTCATGCTAGGCTAGGCCATCCTTCTGCTAGTTATATGAAACATGTAATTGTTCCTATGTCAGGCAATAAAACTTGTGATTTTTCATGTGAAGCTTGTGTTCTTGGAAAACACCACAAAGTTCCTTTTTCTGTTTCATCTTCTATGGCTGATAGTTCTTTTGATTTGATTCATGTTGATCTATGGGGCAAATATAGAAGGCCTAGTTTGTCAGGAGCATATTATTTTTTGACAGTTTTGGATGATAAAACTAGAGTTACTTGGACTTATCTTATACATGATAAGACTCAAGTTCCTTCTGTCATTTCTGGATTTATTTCCTATGTTCATACTCAGTTTGGCAAGTCTGTGAAAATGATTAGGAGTGATAATGGGACTGAGATCATTCAAGAATCTTGTGCTAAGTTTTTTAGAGAACATGGTATTATACATCAAAGGAGTATTTCAGGCAATCCACAACAAAATGGTAGAGTTGAAAGGAAACATAGGCATTTGTTAGAGACTGCTAGAACTATGAGGTTGCATGCTTCTCTTCCTTATAAGTTTTGGGGTGAATGCCTTCTTGCTGCTACTTATCTGATCAATTTGTTGCCTAGTTCTGTTCTTCAGTGGAAGACCCCCTTTGAAGTATTGTTTGGTAAACAACCTGATTACTCACATTTAAGGGTGTTAGGGTGTTTATGTTATTCTGCTCAGAAATCAGGTGATAAGTTTGAGGCAAGGGCAAGGAAATGTGTTTTCCTTGGTTATCCTTATGGGCAAAAAGGGTATAAGCTCTATGATTTACAGTCACACAAGATTCTTCTGAGTAGGGATGTATGTTTTGTGGAGCATATATTTCCTTTTAAGGAGGTTGATGAGACAAATGGGGTGATACATGAGGTTCATGATGTTGCTTTGGTCAATCCTGCTTTGGATGTCAATCCTATTATTGATACTTTTAATCCTGAAAATACTTCTTCCTTTTCTTCTTCAGATTCATTTTCTTCCCATTCTTCTGATAATTCTTCCTCTTTTCCTCATAATGATCATTTTTCTTCTTTTGATCATAATTCTTCTGATCATTCCTCTTCTGATCTTTCTTCTTCTTCTCAACCTAATCCTTCTCTTCCATCTTCTAATAATCCTTCTAATCCATCTCTCAGAGTTTCTACCAGAACCAGACAACTTCCTAAGAAATTTGACAATTTCCAAGTCAATATTCCTGGTCTTCCAAATACTACTGTTCATTCTAATACAGATCTCAGTCCTACCTTCAATGTTTTCTCTGAATCTCCTGTTTCTGCTATGGACCCTCATGTTCAAGCCACTCTTGCAAATGTTCTTACTGCTTTTGAGCCAAGCACTTACTCTCAGGCTAAGGATCATCAGGAATGGGTAGATGCTATGACAAAGGAGATTGAAGCCATGGAGAACACTGATACTTGGGAACTCACTTCTTTACCTCCTGGTAAAAAGGCTATTGGTTCAAAATGGGTGTATAAGACAAAATTCAATCCAGATGGTACCATTGAAAGATGTAAGGCTAGAATTGTTGCTAGAGGAGATAAGCAAGTCAAAGGGAAAGATTATAAGCATACTTTCAGTCCAGTTGCAAAGTTTTCCACTGTCAGAACCATAATTGCTTTGGCAGCTGCTTATAATTGGGATATACAGCAAGTGGATGTTAATAATGCTTTCCTTCATGGATATATTGATGAAGAGGTGTACATGACACCTCCACAAGGTTATACTAAAGCCTTGCCTGGTCAAGTTTGTCGATTGAAAAGGTCCATTTATGGTCTGAAACAAGCATCTAGATGCTGGAACAAAGAGCTTAGTGCTTTTTTGATTGCTTCTGGTTTTGAGCAATCAAAACAAGATTATTCTATGTTTATCAAACAGCAAGCCAACTCTTTTACAGCAGTAGTTGCCTATGTTGATGATCTTCTCATTACTGGTAATGATGCTGGGGTCATACAAAGCCTGAAGTCTGCTCTTCATCAAGCTTTCACAATTAAAGATTTGGGACAACTTCGATATTTTTTGGGAATTGAGGTGACTAGATCAGCTTCTGGAATTCTTCTGAATCAGAGGAAATATATTTTGGACATGTTGAGAGATGCTCATATGGAATCTTGTTCTACTGCCTCTTTTCCTCTACCTAAAGGGCTCAAATTGAGTAATTTTGAAGGTGCTATACTGCCTGACCCAGAGATTTATAGAAAGTTGATTGGCAAGTTACTTTATCTCAATCTTACAAGGCCTGATATTAGCTATGCTGTTCAGCAGCTAAGTCAATTTTTACAGCAACCTCGAGTTACACATTTGTCAGCTGTTACACATGTGCTGAAATATCTTAAAGGTACTCTACATATAGGTCTGTTCTATCCTGTTCAGTCAGACCTGGTTCTATCTGCCTATTGTGATGCAGACTGGGGTACTTGCACAGACTCAAGGAAATCTTTATCAGGTTACTGTGTTTTTCTTGGAAAATCCCTTATTTCCTGGAAAACAAAGAAGCAACAGGTGGTGTCCAAAAGTTCAACTGAAGCTGAGTACAGATGTATGAGTTACACAGCTAATGAACTGATTTGGTTGGATGGTCTCCTTGCTGATTTGGGTGTTCAAGTTCCTACTCCCATTTCTTTGTTTTGTGATAATATTTCTGCTATACATCTTGCAGAAAATCCGGTTTATCATGAGAAAACTAAACATCTAAGGAGTAAACATCACAAATTAGATGTTCATTTTATAAGAGAACAAGTTCAATCTGGTTTCATGAAGACTGTTCATGTGAAATCTGCTTTCCAGCTTGCTGATTTGCTTACTAAGCCTCTTGGGACTGATCAGCATAGGTTTCTGAGTCTTCAGATTGGTTTGGTATCTCAAGTACCATTTCAAGATTGGACTTGCTGTGATCAAGCAATTCCATCTTGAGGGGAGGGTGTTAAGATATTACAGCAAATATCTGTTTAGATATTTTTGCTTGGGTTAGTTATTTCTTCCCGTTTTTTTTCTAGGAAGGTTGTTACATTCATTTATTCCCTTGTAATATAAATATTATTGAGAAAATTAATAACAGTTTTTTGAGATCATTTTTCCACAAATTCTTTCTCTCTCTATTTCTTCTCTCTTGATTTTCTCTCTCTAAATCTGGGTTTGTTCGACATGCCATTACATTTTCCCTCCAAAGAAGAAATAGTAGATGTTATAAGAGAAGAAGGATCATTTACAGTCGAGAAAATCGAAACCATGGCTGAAAATATAGGAGAAGAATTTCCGAGTATAAAACAAAAGGTTGAGATTGTAGCAAAAGGTGTTAGAGCAGCCGTAGAAGTTTTAATTTGGTTTCATATCATTTTGGAGAAAATATTTGGAACATGTTGTACGATGAACTCCTTGAAGCTACTTTGTTTCACTTGGAGAAACAACCATTGCATAACTTGTCTATCGTTCTTATGTTAAAAAAGAATACTTCAAATTATTAATCTTGCTTGTAAAAATTTTTATGGTCAATAACATACAAGGCCCATGGTCAACTTATTGTATTGATACTTTTCTAAATAAAAGTCCAGTAATATGATTAGTTACTCTCTTCAGTTTTCATTGTAAAATATTTACTATATATATTTGCATTTTTAACATATAGTACAAAGCACCAAGTTAGCAATGTTTTGGTGGTTTAGTAGCAACGCTATATACTTCTTTACGCCTAATTCGTTACCGATTGAGGAGCCATGTTTAATTTGGATAAGAAAAAAGCTAAACCGTCAAACTTTGGATGAGCCTTCAATTGCACCGACACCGATAACTTGGTATTACACGGACCCAAGCCCATGAGATATTTGTGCACCAATATTCTTTTATAGCTCGAGAGATAATGTTCAAATATGTGCACGTAATGTTCATTTCAATAAACAAAATCCGTAGTATTATATTTTTAGAATTGTTTTTTTTTTTTTTTGCAACTGTTTTAGGCTTTTGTTCAATATTTTAGCTCTTATGGGCCGATGTATGATACAAAATCACATAGGATGTTGCCAAATTACTCCTTATATTATATGGACAATTATTGCAGTGATATGTTTTTGAAGTCCAGTACATCTACTCGTACAATAAATCAATAATGATGTATACTTCTTCTTGGTTTTAAGTTGAATTCCAAATGATGACTTTTTACTACCTCCGTAAAGAAATGATACTCATTATTGTAACTAAATGTTTACGGAGGTAATATTTATTATTATGTTTATTTTTTTTTTACAAATACATAATAAGAAAAAGATGACACACATATATGATCAATTTTTTTTTTCCTTGACTTATTTTCAGTTTAATTAATCTAGTTAAATTCAATGATTTTTAAATAACTACATACTATTCATTTGACTCACCTTAATTTCCTTGATTTCAGTTCACTCCCATTTACCGTATCTAATTTGAACCGTAGGAAAGCAGGGCAACTGATTAATATATCAAGAAGCTTACTAACGACTTTTGGTGTCTATCACATATACTTTCATTAATTAATAATCATACAAAACAACTATTCGTACAAAAAAAAATATAATTAAAACGCGAAAATGTGGCAACTGATTGTTAAACACAACAGAAACAAAGTGAAACCTGTTGCCCATGCACAGCATACACAACACACGTGTACTACCACGTATCACCCTTCTTTCCTTCCATATAACACAACCCCCTTTCCTCTTTTCTTTTCAATTCCTTACTTCCACTTTGATCACCTCACTTTTCATATAACTCATAATTTCTATCATATAATATTATATATTCTCCTACCTCAAAAATTCATTTCCATTAAAAACAAAAATGGCAGATCGTGATACCCGAGGAGACCCAAGGCAAATCCATGTTCACTCACAGCACAACCCGCTTCACGGCCCAAGAGGCGGTGGTTATGGCAGCAGCAGCAGTGGCCCAACAGCTTCTCAAATTGTGGCCCTAGTCACCCTTCTCCCTATTAGTGGGACCCTCCTTTTCTTAGCGGGCCTCGCTCTAGTGGGCTCCGTTATTGGGCTTTTACTTTGCACCCCGGTTTTCCTCCTCTTCAGCCCTGTCCTTGTTCCTGCAGCCATCCTCATGGGTCTCTCTGTCACCGGGTTTCTCTCTTCGGGTGCATTCGGGCTCACGGGCCTGAACTCGTTGTCCCGGGTTATGTCCTACCTTCAGCAGGCGAGCCGTAGGGTGCCTGATGACTTAGACTACGCTAAGCGCCGTGTTGCTGACTTGGCTGCATTTGCGGGACAGAAGACTAAGGATGTGGGCCAGACTGTTGAGCACAAGGCCCGTGAAAGCGGGACCCATCCCGCTACTGCCACGACAGGCGGCGCCACTGCTAGGACCTAATAAGAAGAGAGGGGTTTTTGTTGGAGGCCTTATAGCTTGCTGCATGCATGCATGAGCGATTGAGGAGCGCACGTACGTTATCTGTTGGGTTTTGTAATGTGTAAATTAGATGTCCACTCTTAGTTGAATTTTCTGTTGTTATCATCTCTAATAATTTTAAGATTTCAATCCCATGTGTATGTTTTTTTGTTTCAATTTTTACCTTTTGCTAATGATCCATGTCTGGTTCGTTAATGTTGCATCTTTTTGTTTCCTCGACTTTCTCTTGATTTTGGATTAGTAGGGTCTAGAAAGGCGGAAATATGTTACTCTAACAAAAAAAGTTGTTGTCAAGATAACTGCCTTTTAAAATTTAGGATTAGAATTAGTTCGACTACATTTGACTTTAGTGGTTCATTTTTGAACTACTAATGAAGTCACATCTTGCAAGCCCAATCGGCCTGTGTTTCGCCTGAAAACATCGCACTATTTCAGGTTTTGGGCGCCTGAAAACATCGCACTAATCCAGGTTTTGGGCGAGAAGTAGTCGACCATGATCACCCCTACTTTTTTTATAATTAAATACAGTTATTCAAGTACAAACATTTGAAGTATAATTAATTATTCAAATACAGTGTCACCCAAAAAATGGGTATAAAAAGGTTTATTACTCCTTACCAATATCGATTTGATTAAAACATAAAATTTCACGTCTTGTGATATCACATTAGAAGAGGAGAGAAGTGCGGAGTATATATCCTCCCATTCCCAATGATTTGTGATAATTGTATTGTTTAGTAGCTTCAAAAGCTCTTGTTGTGGGAAGTTCTTGATATGAATAGTTTACAACAGTATTGAAGGGAGATCTGCCCAAAAACCAGCGGCCCATCAGTCTACAGCCCACAGCCCACCATCAGCTTTGTGGCTAAATCATATCCTTCATCGCCAGTTTTTGAAGCCCCAACTTGTAACCATTGGATTTTGTGGAATATAGAATTTTGTTTTTTGTTTTGTCATGTATTGCTCCTCAATCGTTCACCTAGTTAGGGGTAAAAGTTCGGTCTACAGTTTGTACTTTAGCCAACTCCAAATCCAAATTATTATATTTCGATCTCTGATTTTTTACTCCAATCTAATCTAAATTATGTTACAGTTTAAACCACACCAGACCACAAATTTCGATCTTCTACTTTAGAATTCAAACCGAACCATAATTTTATAGGACTTTTTTTTTCTACTTGTCTTTCCTCAAATTCTACTTGATCAGCTAAAAGCATATAGGTATATATCTACTATCTAAGTATCTAATATAAAATAAATAATCTTCATAACAAATTAACAAGTGGGTTAGAGATTATTTAGGTTCTTTTGGAACTTTAGACTATTGGGCATATGGGCCTTCATAAATAACTAGGCTTAAGAATTCGAGTTGATCGGTGTTCGGTGTGCGGTTTGCACCGAAAATTCAAAACTCCAAACCGAACACCGAAATTTCAAAAAATTTCGCTCCAAACCGCACCAAAATTATAAATATACTGAACCATATTTTAAAAACAGTTTGGTTTTCGGTTTTAAACCGAACTAGTTTCACCCTACACCCAGGATTTTATTTGGTGCTCAAAGACATACTCATATCAAGGCGGTAGTGCCAAAAGAATTTGATTATCATTACTAAATACGCTTAATAATTAAACTAGTTAGCAACCACTAAATGATAGTGAAAATAAAGATGTATATTATTATAATACAATAAGATATTCACAAATGTAAAGTAAGAGATATCTATAATATTATTAGGATAATACTCCATAACAACTAAACAGGAGTTAGATTATAATTAACTCCAATATACCAAAAAGCACAATTTCATTTTGTATTGCAATTTTGACACTTGGCATCAGTCACCGTTGGACAAATGCAGAAAAAGTCGCACAAACTTTAGACACCGCTTTTAATAGTATTGTAGTACTTGTGAAAAAGAAAAGCGCAATAATGCAGCACTACACATTTTCTTTTCTTACAAAATATATCGAAGTCATTATTTATAAGTATGATAACAACATGCTTCAACTGAAAGAGTAAAAGAGCATCCAAAGAAAGGGTAGATAATGAACCATAACATAAAATGATGGTAAGAATTTACATTTCCACAATCCAGTTCCAACTCAAGCCACAAACAACCCTCTCAGGATTCTTCGAGGTAACCATAGAAGAAGAAAAAAAAAAGTACATTAACTTACATATTACAAAAGAAAACAAACAAATTAAAAAGATAAATATCGAAAAATAAGACACGGGGTTTAATCTTAACATCGCCATCATTAGCCATGAAAAACAATTACAGGCTAATGAGATGAACTAATCAAACAAACATCCACAATCATGAATAATTAACCCTTGGATTTGAAGGGGATTGCCCTAATCACCACTGTGTGGTACAGAGCTGCCAATGCTGCGCCAATAAAGGGTCCAACCCAGAAGATCCACTGCATAATCAAACACAAAGATTTGTTTAAATTAACACAAGATATGATGTAAGAACCAATTAATTTGTTACTATAATAAACTAAACTAACTGAATAATTTAGTAAAAAGTCTTGTCTCTTAATCTATAATTAGCAGTAGGTAAACAAGTACTTCAAGACAGCATCATCATCTTTCACTAAATCTGTAATATTCTCCACTATTCTTCTTTTTGGCCTTGCTTGACAACTAATGCACATGGGCATCATAGAAGGAATAATAATCTATGACAAATTGACAATGATATAAACAAACAAGCAATAAAAGATTAAATTTGCCAAGGTGTATTGGACCCCTACGTTCTTCTTTATATGGTCACGTATATATTACTTGTATATTATAAAGTTTCTATTAACATCACTACCTTATCTCTTTGTTATACAAAAAACTAGATTCCTTATCCTAAGTTTTTATATGTCGTCTTTAATTGCAATGTTACACATTAAACTGCCCCACTAATCATATGTCCTTGTGATTAATAATAATCCTCAACGTTCTCTTTGTTGACAGGTTTTAGTTGAAACCATTATCATCGAAGATCACTAGCTAAAACAGGTTGTAGTGTATGACTCTTTTAACCACAAGTGCTCTAACACAAATGACACAAACAAGCTTGGAACTTACGTGGTCGTTCCATGAGTTAAGGTGTCTGTTGTAGATGATGGCAGTTCCAAGACTCCTGGCAGGGTTGATACCGGTGCCGGTAATGGGGATGGTGGCCAAGTGGACCAAGAACACAGCAAACCCAATAGGCAATGGAGCCAAGATCTGTAACATGAATACAACATTACCCGGTCAAAAATCATCCGCAATCCATATACAAGCTTTAGTTACATAACAAATGAGAAACACGAAATATTTTCAAACAGCATGTACAAACTGTTATATAAAGTGCGAACTGCGAAGTACTTACAGGAACGTGAGAGTCCCTGGCACTACGCTTGGCATCAGTGGCAGAGAAGACGGTGTAGACAAGAACAAAGGTACCAACAATCTCGGCACCAAGACCATCACCCTTGGTGTAACCATGGTGGACATAGTTGGCTCCACCACCGGTACCCTGGAAGGGAGTGGGTTGGAAGCCCTTGACAACACCAGCACCACAAATGGCACCCAAACATTGCATGATAATGTAGAAGACAGCCCTAGTTAAGGACAACTTCCTTGCCATGAATAATCCCAATGTGACTGCTGGGTTAATGTGCCCTCCTGTTATACACACCATCATAATTTTCCATGTTAGGCATTTGATTACAAATTAGCATTTACTCAATACTCAAATTCACAACTTCACAAGTATTATCATTTTTCTCTTTCAATTTTGAGTATAATAAACCTTATACCATCAATTTTTCTTTCAAGTTTTAATTGCTACTATCTCCGTTTCTTATTAGTTGCAACACTTGGTATTTTCTATGAGATATAAAAATTTCAAAGTGCAACTAATAAGAAACGGCGGTAGTACATAATAAGTGCAACATGTGAACTTCCATACATACCAAATACCCGGATTAGCTTAAGACCATCAAAGGACAAACTCAACTAAAAGACCAAGCTAAATTGAAGTGCAGTAATAAATTTTATAGTCTATCATGAGTTCATGACCCCAGCCGTTTGAGCTAAAAATATGAATGCGTCATGAACTTAATCACCATTTGCTAAAGTTGTGTCCTCGGTCACGCCGGACCAGCTCAACCAAAAGGTAGATGGTTGACACTTGACACTTAGGAATAGTTTTCATACTCACTGAGGATTACAAAACAACTACTCACTATATACCCTTTTAATTATCAATTAGTTACAATTATAACGTTAATAATTTAATATAACAGCCTGATAGTACATAGATAATATTGAATCAATGATTCAAACGAGATCCATAAGCCTGACAGTATATAGATAATCATTGTGCTTGAACAATAGCATACACAGTTCAATATGAACCCAAAATCATCTAGCCCAAACCCAACCCAACCCAACGGCCCAAATACATATTTACTCCAAAATTAGTAACTCCTTCCTAGATCTGACTGACAGTAAGTTGAATTCTTGACTTCTTGTCGATTTAAACTCTTTTTTTTTTTTTACATAATAAATTATGACTGATTATTAGTTAATTACATGGTTACAGTATAGATCTCAAATTCTAGAAAGTACTAATTTCTGTAATTAATCAGTAACTTCTATTCAAAACTCCGCAAATAGTAATTTAGTAAAGCAAAACAAGTCCTTCACATGTTTCAACTAAAACGCTTATTCATCACTGATCTAACATGTAAACATGAAATCAATCCATATATTATCATATAACCAAATACTTTACGTAAAATCGTTGAAACCAAATTGTTACTGATCATTTTATTGGTTATATTTGAAATCTTTTAGCGAAAGAAAGTTAGTGAGAGCGTAACCAACAAAGTGAAGCGGATAGAGTATAAAAAGAAGGAAAGGAAGTACCAGAAATTCCAGCAGTACAGTAAACAAGAGCAAAGATCATTCCACCAAAAGACCAAGCAATACCCTGAATACCAACAGTAGCACACTTATTGGTAGCACGGTTATAACCCATGACAGTCAAAATACTTATGTAAAGAAACAAGAATGTTGCAATAAACTCTGCAATTCCTGCTCTGTAAAATGACCATGACGTCAGCTCCCCTGGCTCAAACAGTGGTGCTGGTGGTGGTTCTTTGTAATCCCTATCTTGTGCTACTGTTCCTAACCCTTGCTTTTCTGGGAACTTGTTTGCTCCCAATTTTACATCTTCATCTCTTCCTTCCATTTCTTTTTTACTATATTCCTCTGTTTTTATTTTTATTTTTATTTTTTTTAAATTAGGGTTTGAAGGATGAGTGAGTGAGTGAAGGGAGAGGATAAGGATTGGTGGGTTTTATAAGAGGGGTTACTTTGAGTTTTGAGGGGAAGAGTGGGACCCATTGGGGGGTGGGGTTAAGGGTAACAGATTATAATTATACTTATCTTGAACCGTCCATTATATGATTTGTATTTGTTGTAATTGTAATGCTTAATTATATTTATTTGGTTATTAAGGGAGGTGATGATGATTAAGAGGAGAATTATGATTGTTTAAGTAAATAAGGTGGGTGATGTGTGGGTGAAAATGACATGAATTGAGTAATGCTTAACTTATCTTAGCTGGGCAATTTAGGTCCATACAAAAGTTTATAATGTCTTTTTTTCTTTTTTTTAGGGGTTGGAATTTGGAAGTGAGAGAAATTGTATCATTTGTATGGGAGTAGATGTGTCGTCATTTTTTATGTGTGGCCACCGCCCAAGGCCCAACGTAGATCATTTTCGGATTTTTGGGTTGAGTATGGGAGCATTTTACATATGGAAGTAAATGAATAAATATAACTAGTGGAAAGTTCAAGAACAATTTGAGTTTTGAGATCAATAGGTAGCATGCAATGTATCCAAAGGGCCTTCTTCCCATGTTAGATTGTTGTTAAATTGTTATTTTGCAAGAAATTTATTGTAGAGTACGTATCGATTGGTTTATTATAAAACTGACTCTTGTCATCTATAAACTATAGAGAAGCTTTGTATGAATATGTTATAAGTGTATTATTGCTTTATAATGTAGCTTTTGAACTTGTAGTTAGCAAGTCGACTTAGCTTCTTGACAAGTCCTAATTAAGATTATTTTGATCGTCTTGGTTATAATAGGTCTTCCCATTCATAGAATATAATCAAAGTTTAAATGATGGTAATTATGTGTTACTTTAGAATTTAAAATTATAAATGTTGCTGATACGTGGGCTAAAGATGTTAATCAAACATCTACACATTACAATACTTTTTAACTAACAAAGGTGAGGTGAAGATGATGAACTTTTTTCTTTTTTTTTATAAAAAAGGAACAATAAACTATCCAATTAGTTTTATGTATACTAGCGTACTACAAATAAATATATATAAATAATACCTCTGTTACAAATAAATTGAAATAATTAAATATTTTTTTCTTTTTATTATATATATATATATGTCAATTTCGAAACTAGATAGGAAGTTTTGATAAACAAAATTAGTGTCTTGATCCTGTACTAATAATTTAATACCACCTTCATTGTCACACAACAGTAGAAACTGAGGTTCAATGTTTGAATCACACATCATCAGAGCTACAGTATTCTTTGCTTCCACATTTCAACTACATGGCCGGTAGATGTCAATTAATAGGGTTGGTGAGGCGCATGTTTAAAAGGAAAATTATAGGAAAACTCTGGATGAAAATTTTCACTCTATAAGCGACTAGATCATTCTTTACTAAATCCTTCCAAACAAACAACATGCTTAAAGAGAGTGAGGGGTAGCTTAAGTGGTAACAGCTTCCCTTCCGATTTCAGGAGATCTTGGAATCGATTTTCATCCCCGCCTTTGTAGCTCCCTAGCACTAAAAAATAAAAAAAAAACATGCTTAAAAAGTCAATTATTAAGACTTCAAGCAGAATTTCAAAACTTATAAAGTCGGTCATTAGTAATTAGTAATAGTAGCAAATTTTACTATTGTTGAACTAAAATAAGGTGAAAAACAACGTAACCTTCATTTCATATAGGACTACTCCGTAGTATTATATTGTTTCAGTACAGAGTTAACGATTGATGATTGAATAAAATATTGTAGAATAAGCAAGTTTACATAAATTTGTTTTATATATGGTATTTTAGGGTAATAAAACTTGTACAGTTCCATTCTAAAGTGTGGTGTGTGTGAGTGTGCAGCAGAAAAAGGGAATAAAACAAGACAAATAGCAAGCGATAGAAGCCAACGGAGTCAGCCATTGTAGGCGACGGTGGAAGTAAATGCCTTTTTCCCTGGGTATAAACTAGAAACGTGGACAACTAGAACTTTAATATAGAAATCAAATTGATCAATTAGGTAATTTGGTGTATCTTTGCTAAGATAGCTCAATCGTTTATAATTTTCGTTTTTAATGAGACAAAACCAGCTAATTATAACTAGCTGCCACTGTTGATTAGGTACTAATCTCTCTACTTTAATTTACTCTTATATAATTAACTAACTAATTAAGTTTGTGTATTAATTAGTATACTTTTGGTTATTGTTGTATGTAATTATGCTGCTGATTGCTGACCGTTGTTCAATTATTATTGATTTTTAGTGCTGTATATTTTTGTGTGTGTATAAGTCCATTATTGATTTTATTTAGGTTCTTCACGAATTTTTGGATAAAACGACATTCTATTTAATGATGAAATTCTTATGATAACTAGATTATACTTGTTAGTTGGTACAGAGTATTATATATGTCCACGATAAAAAAAATTTCTTTATGCTAGTAGAATTTAAAAATATTGTCGGAAAAAAAAAGGGTTACAAAATACTCTCTATTTTCTGTAATATTACTTCCATTTCACAATGTTTGTTACACTTCGAAATATTGGATATAGAGATAGATAAACTTTAACCATTAAAAATAATCATGGTGTATTAGGAAAATGTTTCAAAATATCTAATTTTTAGAAAGATATATAGTTTTAAATAATTACATCGAAAATTGTGCAAAAGATACATGTAACAAACTTTTTGAAACGAAGGGAGTACATTATAAAAAAAAAAATTTACTTTGTTGTTCATGTGGTTCAAAAATCCATCTTAGGCCGCATCTTAAAAAGAAAAAAAAAGTTAAAATTTTGATAAATTACTAATATATGTATTCTCATACTATACATCAATTTTTTAAATTCTAGATATAATCATCATAAAAGGTGTGGCATTTCAAGAATCAAGAACGTGCGAAAATACACCGAACTATAAAGCGAGAATCTTCACTATAATTTTGTCTCTCATACAATCAATTAGTTTGTGGATAATTTATCCAGCTGATAAAAAAATTTTATACTGAAAACATGTTGTATATCAAATTACTGTGTACTCCACAAAAATACACCGAACTATAAAGCGAGTATTATTTTTTTTATGGGCAAATTACTACACATTAAATACCATAATATTTTATTTTTTTGTATTTTTAGGATAATAAACTTTTGTTATGTTGGTGACTTGATATTTTTGGGAGAAATAATAATCTTCTTGTACTCTTTTCACATACTCGTATAAATCAAAGTGAGGGTCTTTCTCATGGGGTAGAATTGTTGGATGGATGATAAATTGATAATTGATAAGATAATAAGAATATAAAATCAATGTCTTAAGTTTCCTCATTACCAACTTTTAGAAAATGAACACACAATTCGAATTAATGACTTACCGTTTTGTATTGAAACTTATTTCTTTTGTAGTATATGATGAGTAACGGTAGTATTATTCCCTAAACCCTACCTTGCCCCCACAGCGGCCGTCTTGTTATCCCATGATTCCCATCACATAATATGTTAATTTTTTTTTTTTTTTTTTTAAAAAAAAAAAAAAACAAAGCATGCAATTCTTCTACAACGGTCTTCTAGGTGGACTTGAGCTTTTCGTTCAAAAGCTAGTTGTAACAAATTATCGTGTTTTGGTTGTGAACGACCTTTTTGTAACGGTAATAAAGTAGGGTTAGGCAGTTATAGGCCTGTAATATATACATTATACAAGGTACTGTTGCTTTTTCACTGCTGTATGGCAAAATTAATTAATGTCCATCCTAAATTGCAACACTAAATACTTAATTAGTAACTAGCTATAGACGTATAGAAATTAAATGTTTAGCAGTATCTATTTATATAGTATGAGGTGAAAATAATTTTAAAAAAGTTATGGGTTAAATGGATGGTGATAGAGCATAAAACATTTAACTACAATGTTGCGCGAATAATAATTATGGTATTTGTTCATAGTGCGTTCAAGATGTGAAAATAAAAAATTGATTGAATTATACATGGTACATATATCATGCTACACTAGCTTCTTGATTTGTATTTGTAGCATATAATTTAAGTTGGTCCGGTGTTGCATGAAAGCTGTAGAATTTACACCGGGTGTAACAAAAAGTTTTTTATATGACATAGGATTTTTAAAAAATATACGGAGTATAAAAATTGAGGGGATATATGTTACACCAAGTCTATCATTATGAAATAATAATTAAGTATATCCACTGCTTATTAAGTTTTAATACACTTCATATGTATATCTTTTCGTGTCCTTTAATAATAATTAAAAATTAGATTTATATTTTTGTATGTTTTAATTAAGGTCTTAGATAACATTCAAGCTAACACAAGAATTGCACATATGATGGTGACATGGTGCTCCCACAGTATGAATTATGTGATAAATAAAAAACATTGTTAGACAGCTTAGAAGGGTTGGAAGATGACCAGCTTGAGAAACAATAATATAATCAGAATTAAGATAATAATTAATGTAATGATGATGATAATCTAGATAAGGGAAGTACAAATAAAATAGAGTACTGAGTGCATATATTCTACATTTGACGTAGGGTTTAGGAGGATGTTTTTTAATTTAACAATATTATTCTCAATAAAATACTCCATATAATTTTGTAACTGCTAATTTAAGGACAATAATCAATCATTAGCTGATTAATTCCATTAATTAAGTTGCCTCAAAAAAATATTAGAAATTGATTTTATTTGTTAAAAAAAAAAATATTATGCGTGTGAGTATTAGTGGGGGACTACAATAACAGCACCAACTCAAGACTAATGGGTAAGTGGGTAATATTAGTTGTCAATACTTTTTCATGTTAGCTCATGTAGGCTGGAGTTGGCCCATCTCAATTATAATCATATATCATTCATGACCATATACCGCCATTTAAATTAAGTCCACAGCTTTAGGCAGACATTTTTTAACGTTTACAAAAAGTTAAAGAAAATCCGAATTTTTGTTACTTGTTGAAACCTAGAAAGTTCATTAAATTTCTTAGAGGGTGATTTTATAAGTAAACACTTTTCATTTCATTTTATCTAAAAATTGTTGAATTTGACTTAATTAGAATGTTTTAAGCATGAAATGATTTTTTTTTGGTGCTAGGGAGTCACAAAGGCGGGATGAGAATCGATCTCAGGATCTCCTGGAATCAGGAGGGAAACTTTTACCACTTTAGCTATCCCTCACTCTCTTTAAGCATGAAATGATGACTATATAGACTTTTGAGTTTAGCTTCGAAATTGAATTTGAAGATGCCCCTTACCCGAGGTTAACTCTAATTAATAGAGTTTGAGCTTAAAAATAAAAAAAATAAAAAAAACCAACTTGGTTTAATTTGTTCATTTTTAACTGTAGCAAATTTAATCCTTCAAGAGGTCAAATAATTCTCACCCATCAAACTGGCCTACAGCTGGTCAATAGTTATATAAAAAGTCTAAAAAAAAAATAAAAAAAAATATTTCGTATCAATATTAATACTTCAAATATTTGAAAAGCTCTTGAAGTAATTACAGAATAAAATTTAAATAGTAAAATAGTTAAAGTTAATAGGTTTCACTTCAAACTCTTAAGCAATAGTCAATATCAAGTCACGCCATATAACATGAAAGGGTCACCAAAATTTTTCTACTCCACAATAATATATTCCTTGTTATGAAAATAGGGTTTTAGTAGAAAGTATTTGTGGGGAGAAGAATTGATCTATTTTCTTATTCAGTACCAAATATATATATACAAGTATAAACTAGGGTTTCCTGTAGAATAAACCCTAGTATCCAGAACATTCTAGATCATACCTAAGGGGTATAATGGACATCCATAAAATAATAATAATATTTTATAACATTCCTCTAATTTTATTTACTTTTGAATGAGAGTGTTATTTTAAATACTCAAAATCTATTGCATAAGGGATAAGGATTGGGTGATATCTACATTATATTATCACCCAATCCTTAGGGCCCGTTTACTTCAGCTTAAAATCCGTTTAGTTCAGTTCAGTTCATTTCATTTCAGCTCAGCTCAGTTTAGTTCATCTCTTCTCTTATTTTGCTATTTATTAATCCTTCATAAAAAAAATTTTCAGTTCAGTTTAGCTCAGTTCGGTTTAATTAAGTTTGATTCAGCTCAACTGTTTTCAACTGAAGTAACAAGCCTTACTCACCCTTTTTAGCTTTTATTAAATCTAAATTTTGATATTTCATAACGGAAAACCTATATCGTCATTTTTTTTAATAGTTAATATATATATATTAATATATTAATTTTTTTTTATGCTAAGGAGCTACAAGAGCAGGGTGAAAAACAATCTCGGAATTTCTTGAAATCGGAAGAAAAGTTTTAAACACTCGAGCTACCCCTCACTCTTATCGATACTAAAACTATTGACTCGTGTATTTATTAATTTTATACAAAGTATATTAGTAGATAATCCTATATAACAACACAAAGATCGCACGCATGAAACTATAAAAGGCTAGGTCTTTACAGATAAATCAACATAACGATATCTCACCAATCGCTCTGCAAATAATTTAGGAGAGTTAAGTTCCCTTCAAAATACAAATTGAAGTGATAAGAAGTAAACAATCCATCTAAAGTTTATCAGAAGTTTACAAGTGTTGGGCAGGAACAAATGAGCTCTTGTAGTAGTGATGGAAGTGACCCAAAATTAGAAACCATACCATAACAGCCATACTCATATAGTTGCCCCAATTTAATTACTTTATGGGCCGGCCCATTAAAGATAGCTGGTACTCAACGTTGATAAGTTTTTGGCCCATCCTCTTTATGACAGCCCAGTAAGATGAACTAGATAGTAATATTCCGTATTATAGTACCGTAATATTTTAAGTTTCAATCAACCGCTTGGCCTTTATTTTAACATACAGTAATTAGACTGCACTACTTGCTTCCTTAAATTAATTCAGTGACTACAATTTTTTTGTAGTCATTAGATTTCAAGGAAATGGTAAGTCAGCGCTACTATTTTTTTTTTTTTTTACGTCCAAAAATGCGAACGATAATTTAATAGTCAAGTACACGGTATTGACATCCTAGGACTCGCATGAAATAATTTAAGGATAATTTAATAACAAACTTTTACGAATTTAATATTAGTGCATAATATTAAACCATAAAGACATAATAAAATACATGATATTGAAATAATTGGAATCATTGAATAACTCTAATTCTAACCTTCTAAGGGCTTGTTTACTTCAACTGAAAACAACTGAACTGAAGTGAACTGATTTGAGCTGAAATAAATTAAAAGTTTTTTTATGAAAGATTAATGAATAGCAAAATAAGAGAAGAGCTAAATTGAGCTGAACTGAACTGAATTGAACGGATTTTAAGCTGAAGTAAACAGACCAAGTTATTTCTTATCTATAAAAAAATAAGATTTTGAAGAAGTACGTGACACGTGCATAATGAATATTTATGTAGAACAAGAAAACGACCTTCTAACTAGATCGACCATAAGGAAGGAATCCTTAATTATGTGTTGGCTACTTGGCTTAATTGCTTTAACAAATTCACAAAATTACAAGCCCATGCGCAACTCTTACAAGTCTAAACAAAAGTATATAACGTGAACATTTTTCATGCAAAACTAAGAAAACAACAAAATTAATGGGTTGATGCCATGTAAACTAAATTTGTTGGCGGTAATTTTAGGATTATCTCAGGTTTTAACATCAATAATTAGTGTTTAGTACACATTTTGCTATAATCTTTGTTATTAATACTTTAATAATTACATAGTAATATTCCATACTCTATAGTCTGTATTATGCTTCCAAATTAAGGTCCTTATCTATCTTATCATTTTCCTTAAGTTTTTTAAAGCTATCATTTTCCTATAATTTAATGTATTTGAGTAATTTCAACCAAAACCATTATTTCTTAATTATGGAGAATACCCGACCTTTGAATGAAGAGTTTAAGTGACAATCACTCACAGCCACATGTCCCTAGCAAGGTTACACCATAATCAATTCATAAAACGGTCTTGCTAACAAAATTACTCAGGGCATTTGATAAAATATTAAATAATTTTCTAAAACGATATTCATTTGAAAATTTAAGTTAAAAGAATACATATTTATGATGTAATGAATGCCTGTTAAAAGTATTATTTTTATTTTAGCATGTTTATCCAACATTGTCCAATGGGTAAAATAACGTCAAAAATGAAAAATAAACTTTGACCATCATCTTTTATTCTTAAAAAAATTTCCCGTCAAAAATTCCAAATCAAATCGCAAACAACATTCCAAATCAAAAAACTTGGTACTACTTTCCCTCTACACTCTTCTTCCTTCTCCCTCTCAAATACACGATTTCGTATAATTTCACCCAAATTTCAAACCAAATCACAAACATTGTTTATTCAACTAATCAAAATCCCTTAATTACAACCCTAATCATCTCCTACAACCTCGGATTATCTGATGATTACAAACACCGAGTTCAACTGCGACTCAACTCGTCGTTGAACATCAATATGCGCTGTGGAACTCCGAGTTTGGGGAACTACTTCAACTCGTTTTGGTGGCAATGAGAGGTTGGCCTGTGAGTCGGCGAACGATTCAGAGATTTCGACAACTCGCTATCTCAGCCGTTGGATCGGTTAAGATCAAACTGTTGCTTGGAATTTGTATCTTCTTCACCTTCATTTTACTCTTATGTCGAGCTTCTGTATACATTCAATGGACTCATCATTACAAATTTGTTGATCAATCTCATTTTCACAGGTTCGTAAATTTCGCTAATTATTAACTACTTTATTTGTTTTTGTTTTTGCTTGACCTGCTACTTGAGGATTTAACGGTAGTTTTAAACGTTTGTTTTAAATGGAAGTTGGTTGATCGTAATAAATGAATCGTAACTTCCGTTAGTCGAATTTGTTGTTAAGCAAGTGTGTTCATTTGTGTTTGTATGTTTCGGTTGGAGTAGAATTTATACAGATTTCGTGTTAGTTTTGGTTTTTGTAACGCTTTATTGGAAGTTTCTAAAATTGTGTGATTTTTATTGGTAGTAGTGATTTTCTAAGGAATTGTAGGTCGATCGCTTAAAAATAGTTAAACCTTATGTTATTTGGCGTTACATGACAAATCAATCTTTCGCGAAGCCAGTTGCTTTTGCTTTGTTCGTTGCGATTTAAGGTGGCAGAAGTGCAGTGGTAGCATTGCTAGGAACATTAGTAAGTTTGCAAATTGGAATTGTGTTTAAGATTGTAATAAGTGAATGGCCGAGTCCATCAGAGGATGGCCAATGAAGAGTGAAGTCACAATTGAAACCTTTGTGATTATGTGATTTATGTCGATCGATTTGTAGAGTTGCAATGCAAGGAAAAAGACTTGCCAACTAAAATCATCAATTAGAGAAAGTAGTAGGATTTGCAATGCCTATTTGAAGTTACTGTTACAGTACCTCAGTTGGTATTCTGTTAGCTAGAAAATCTGTAGGAAGCCTTATGATGTGATATGCCGCACTTAGGAGTCATGAGAAAATTTTTCCATAAAAGGAAGCACAAGTCGGAATCTCAAAGTTTACGTTACTTTGTGGTAATATATGTTTTTGTTCCACTATTTCCATTTTTTTTAGGGTTGTTTGGTGAGTCTTTGCTAGTGGTTTAAATAGCTATTCCTAAAGATGCATAAATTGTGTAGCAAGTGTCACTACCTACTTCATGGGTATGATGCTATTTTCGGATCTTATAAACCTAATCATTTTATCTATAGTGTAAGCAAAGGCCAGAAAGGATGTGGCCTTACCTCTGTATCTTTGGAATTCTAAGGCTGGAAGAGAGGAAGGTGGATAACTGGTTGACCCGAACTTGCCCCATTAATATCATTGTTTTTTTATTTGAAAAGCTAAAAAAGTCTCATGTGTATTCTGAGGAAAAGGGAGTCAGCAGACTTTGCTATCATACAAGTCACAAAATTTGCTAAAAAGATGCAACAGAACCTAAGGCATATCATCCCTTGAAGTCTATATTTAGTAGAGTAGTAGCAACACAAATGCACGACCCATTCTGAAGAGGGTATTAATGAACAAACCTGCTTGTACTTGAATTGCGTATGAAACAAAATGTGCAAAATTATAAAAGGGGAGACATCTCTGCTGCACAAAGAAGAATACAGCTTCACAATCTTAAGTATTAAGCTTCTATTGTCTTTGACTCTTGACTCTGGTTGAAAAACACTTGAAGTTGTTCCTCTTGGCGAATCAATATTTTCATGCATTAAGATCCACAGCTCTCTAATACGTGGTTGAATATACATTTTTGTTAGTTTAGTTTCCCTGATTACTTACTTACCTGATTAAAAGAGCTCGAAGGATGGCTGGGCAGGATTTATGCAGTTACGAACTTATAAGATGAGTAGTTTCTTGTTGGAGGTATTCACTTCTAAGTCATGGTCACATGAATCCACAGTGCAACTATAGTAAGCAAAGAAGTAGTATAAATCCACACTTGTTTTGGTTTAGAATAAAAAATCAGTGATTGTGCTTGGTAATAGCTGTTAACTTCAACATGGAGTAGCCGGGCCGGAACTCTTGATCTATCAATAAGAAGGTGAGAACTCTCATCTTCGATAATAAAATAATAACTTATGTTCGGAGCTGCAGGAGCTTGTCATTGAGTTGCGCCTCCTTTTAATTACGGATCTTTATTTTTTATTTTATTTTCTTTCCCTACATGGTAGTCTTATAGCAACTATGGATGGTAACCACGTGGGTTGGTACTAGAACAATGAGTTTTGTATTAGATATGTCTTTTGGAGAGCATCACTAGATTTCATTGAAAGTTAGCCTAATTGGTTTGGTGGTTTGTCCTCTAAATTTATATATATTAAGATAAGAACCGCTGTTTTTATTGGTTCAGATTCTGCTGTCGGTGTCAGTTTCTACTTTGTTGTAATCAGTGAAGACTCAAAAAGAAAGTGAATTGATTAGGTAATTCCTTTTGGTAGAAATTATATAAATCTTCCATAGCAGCTATTATCATTCTATTAGAAATTGTATATAGCGTTTTGTAGTTGGTTACTTGTTCCATAGTATTATTAAATGTTTAGATTTAGGTTTTTTTTTTCAGTTTGGTGTTGCCAGGTAATTAGTTTTCCTGCATTTAACTGGTATCTGTTATTATAGGAAGGGATACACACTATTAATCAATACCTGGAAAAGAAACGACCTCTTGAAGAAATCCATTTCTCACTATGCAGCATGTCTTCGACTGGACTCCATACACATTGTATGGAGTGAGCCCGATCCTCCATCGAAGTCCTTGGCTCATTATTTAGGGCATATTGTGCAGAAAAATTCAAAAAAAGGACGAGAGATTGAACTAAAATTTGACATTAATCAAGAAGACAGTTTGAACAATAGATTTAAAGAAATCAAAGATCTAAAGACAGATGCAGTCTTCTCAATTGATGATGATGTCATATTTCCTTGTTCTACGGTTGAACTGGCATTTAGTATATGGCAGAGCGCACCTGATACAATGGTTGGATTTGTACCTCGCATGCATTGGTTGGATCAATCAGTATGTATCTTTCTCTCTTTATTGCCTTTTTCTGAATAACTTGTGCCTTTCTACCTTCCGTGTATGCGAGGTCTATATTTATGTGTTTGAGCTGTCACATTTGAGTTATGCTATATCTAATATGTAGTCTTATTATTATCTTTAAATAGCAATGAAGTAGGTAGAGTTCCACCCCACAGCTCTCTCTTGGTTTTGCCTTCATCTTTTCTAATACAAAGAAAAACAGAGACAGAAAGGGGGAACAAAAAAAATCGGGGAGAACTTTCCTACCTACATATGTGTGCTGACTATTACACCTTCCAAGTTCCAACAGTGCTTTTCTTAGGAGTTACATTTGCTGCTAAGTTGAACTATTTTCTGGCTTTTCATTCATTTTTTTTTATGATATCATGCTTTCATCAATGCAATTATGTGCAGAATCAGAATTTTTGCACATACTAACTTAAAATTTATCTGCAGAAAGGCAATAGGGATTACTATGTTTATGGAGGGTGGTGGTCTGTTTGGTGGATGGGCACTTATAGTATGATTCTTTCTAAGGCTTCTTTTTTCCACAAAAAGTATTTGGCAATGTACACAAATGAGTTGCCATCATCACTTAGACATTATGTAGCTCAGAACAGGTACATATTACTAAATTAGGTATTTAGATCTTCTTGACTCGAGATTTATAATTCTTTTTATACACCCTGTCTGGTTGTTGTGTCTGTTGTAATTTTTTGCTCTTTGGCAGCGTCATGGCTTACCATTGGATTGATTATGCAGGAACTGTGAGGATATTGCTATGTCATTTCTTGTTGCTAATGCAACTGGTGCTCCTCCTATCTGGGTAAAAGGTGAATAATTTTTCATGTTATATGTTCTCAGTTGTTTCCAAGTTTGCCAGTTATAAGTTGCCCGTTATAAATGATATATAAATTTGGAACTAGTGAATTTGTTTTCTTGAAACTTGAAAGTTTGATGAATGTGCATCTCCAGGCTCCAGCTGCTCTGTCAATCTCTGTTTCTTTAATCTGCTGTCATTATATTTGAAGGCTGTTTGGTGATCTATGTTCTTAATTAGATTTCAGTCATCTTCAAGTTGACTTCTGTCTGAAATTGGAACCTTTCCTTTCTTATTCATATATTGATTTATCATTTGTGCTATTTATGCAATCATTACTTATTTCATTGTTTGATGCATCTATATCTTAGTGTGTCAAGTTGTTTGTGTCATTTGTTTTTCTGCTGCATTATGAAACTAAATAGGCTATAATACAGTAATTACATGACAGAATGTCTTGTTTGTCCTTTGTTTATTCTCTTAAAAAGTTTGTTAGTGTTATTTAGATATTAGTTCACCCTGAATTTGTAAGATTGAGCAGAGCTTGCATAAGTATGTTAGACTTTCATGGTGTAAGCTGGGTTACATTGTATGGGAAGAGATATATGGCTATAGGCGAATATGTCTGTCTAATGGATTAGCAACGTCTGATAAGATACGGGGTGACAACAGATTATACGCCTTACTTGAATAAAACATATGCTGCTTGATAGAATGTTTCTATTACTTAACGAAATGCATGTGAAAGCTCTCTGTATGTATCCTTAACTTGCTTGTAGCTGGACAAATTTACTAACATTACTTTTTTGTAAGTTTGAAAAATTGTTAGTGACAGAAAGACAGGGTTTCACTAATTGGCAAATCAATGAAATTTAGTTAGTTTGTCTATAGATGAAGGTCCTGATGAGTGATGTGCCTGTACTTCATGTATAAATATTTTAGACTTTACTACCTTATAGCGTAGATTAATCGACTGTATCAAAAGCATCTAGAGAATATGGAATGTACTAATTGAAAGCAATCAACAAGAACAACAACAACAACAACAACAGAGCTGTAGTTCCAAAATAATTTGGGGTCAGCTAGACATGAATCAATTTGAGGAATCGCAAAAGTCATCTGCAAGAATCCTCTTCCTCCAATCTTATTTGTTTAACACTAAATTTCTTCAAGTCCCAACACCTTCATATCTCCACTAACAACCCTCATCCAAGTTTGCTTTGGTCTTTTTTTTTAAATTTCCTCCGTGTATCTTGTTGCCACTCTTCCCACATTCTTACCAAAGTGTTGTTCGGTCTCCTTCTTAATCATTGTACATTTTTATTCATTCTCCTAAGTGTCTCCTTCTTAATCATCTTGTTGTCGTATTATCTGATTAGATAACACAGTTGTAGAAGAAGAATAGTGACAAATCAACAATTTTATTGAATTTATATATGTAGGTCAAGCTTAATGTTAAGTAGACTTGTTTTTTTTTTCGTATTTCACTGGCTAGGAAACTGATCTGAAAGCTTCTTTTGGTTAACAATCGTGATTTCATCTTTCCAACTTTTGAAGTTGCATGCTTGCATACCTGATCGTAGTATTACATATGACAACATTTTCTTTGTTTGCTTGTTTTCCAGTGATCATTTTATTAGTTCACAGGAAATGTTCGGCGTTTGAAACCATGTTTCTCTTGTTGCATCCTTGTTTGTTATCTTTGGATCTCAGAATATAGAACTTGTGTATGTGTTGCAGGCAAGATATTTGAAATTGGCTTTACAGGAATCAGCAGCTTGGGAGGTCACACTGAGAAACGAACTGCCTGTGTTAATAGATTCGTTGCTGAGTTTGGACATATGCCTTTGGTTTCAACTTCCATGAAAGGTGTTGATGGCCGGAACACTTGGTTTTGGTGATGTGCATCTTCATCTCACACTTTCTCAATTTGTTCTGCATAGTTGTCTCAGTTATCATTTTTCTTAGGCTGGTTCCTTTTGTTGTTTCCCATGTATGATATCTGTGTGATTGATCCCACGATAACAATTTAAAAAAATGCAAGCCAAAAAATGTAGGGTTCGTAATTTTAAGTAGATCAGTTGGTCATTTCTCCTGCCTGTAAGGCTGTAATCCCCCACCTCAAATCAACTCAAGGTGATTGCTCCTCAGCCCATGAGATGATCTTTAGATGCTGTTTTTGGTAACTTAGATCTGTGTGGGCAGCACTCTGCTTTCAAAGTTACCCAGAACTTGTATAAAATGAACCACCTAAATCTATAGAAGATTGAAAACTATCTGTTTGAAAATCCATTCTTTTCAACTAAAATACTGTCGTGCTCGTGTAGGGACATGTTGTACTCGAAAAATATCTTCATAGGAGAAGGTTGAATAAAATTCTTGTATAGATTAGGTGTGTGTGAAGCTAAGTTGAGCTTTCTTTTAGTATTTTTCCAGATGTATTGTTGTTGACATTGTTGTCTTTAAGCCAATTCCTTATCCAATTAGCAGGGTTGTTATATATATATGTTAAGTGGGGCATTTTGGAATTGAGCAATTTGTCTGAAAAACTTAAACTCCTACCCTCCCATAGTTGTAGTAGATAAGATGGCTAGCGAGTAATCATAAGGGTCAGAAACTCAGATATCAATGTGGCTCTAGTACTAAGGACAAAAAAAGTGCATTCTCGTCTTATTAATTGGGTGTTGCATTATTGATCCATTTTTGGCACGAGTCTTAATCTAGTAGATACAATTGTGTAGATATTCCTTAAGATATTAAGTGCAGGGCCAAGATCAATATAGGGTAAGGTACTCCACTGTTAGAGCTTCCACCTCATGACATCTAGCAGAGTAGCCTTATCGTAAAATTCTCTTGGGGTTCCTTTTGTACGGCACATAATCCTTATAGCGCCCAGCCACCCATATGGTAGTGCCACGAGAACAATGATTTGCACTTGAACATGGTGATAATTGATTAATTGGTAAGTCGATGAATATTGGAGGATGCTTGTCATGATACTCCTGCTTTTGGCGTCCTAACATATTTAGTTTTGCAATTGCCTTAGTAATACGACCTATACTTTTGCATGATGTTTGGCTCTTGTTGATGTCAAATGCCACTAACAACTGATCTCTGTACGATTTTCAAATATCCGATAGAAGCTCTCATCCCTTCAAACATCTTACTCCGTCTGTATCATTTTTGCATTTGAGAAACCGATTAATGTGACATTTATTGGTTTTATTAGACTTGAAAAATTAGATTTGAAGACAATGAGAATGAACCCACAGCCTAATTGTACACTGATGAGCAGTGACTGGTGAGTCATGTACTGCTGTGGTCGCCTCTGCAGCTCTACCAGTTAAATCTTAGATTCAGATTTTTTAAGATCTATGTCCTCAATCTGTAATAATGTGATTGAGACTTGAAAATGTAAAGTTCAATTTTGTCAACAATATTTTCTACATAACCACTTGATAAGGTGTGATATGGGAACTCAATAACTTAGAGCTTGATCCTGTTGAACTCAATAACTTAGTTATTAAACCTGTTGAATATAGTATAGAATTACAGATTATCTCTATGGTTTATGATGAGGTGAAACTGTTTAGTTAGGTTTTAACAAGCTTCTTACTGCACATCAGCATAATAGCATTCTACACATATATATCAAAATTTTAACCCCCAACTTGGTCTAACTAGACAGAAGTCTGAGGAAAACTGAACTGAACCGCAAATTCTGATAGAAAACACCATAGAAGTTTATAGTAACGTATGCTTTGATTACAGAAGCTTTACAACTGTACAATTACATATTTTACTTGCTCAACATTCATGGACATACCAATAGCAAGATCATCAAGTCACACACAACTCAGGAGCCATACAAAAAACTCAAAAAGATACCAAATGGCTCAAGACTGAGAGTTTGAGTCCTCAAAAATAGGCAATGGTACTTCCAATATGCCATTATTAAGTTATCCTACTAATTAATCTAATGTGTAACAGTGATTTTGAAACCAAGAACAAATTAAGACCCATATTCACAGAGCAGACCTTGCACAAATGCTGCAAGTTGCCCTTCTTCACGTTAGCACATGCCTTGAGGGGAATCAAGAGGGTAACATGTCTCTTCACCGCCTGTACTCCATAAGAAATTTGCATACTTTGATGCATGGAAAGAGTTCTCAGGTTCAGCCGCCAAAGCCTGTACAAATCTCTCTTCAGCCCCCCACATATCCTTCCTCACCACCCACAAGAAATTCGCGTACTGGGTCATCACCTCTCCATCAGTTGGATCCAATTGTATTGCGCGCTTGAAGCATTCCTCAGCCCTAGAAGTCAATAGAGACCAACAAAGTAAATTAGTAGTCTGATCATTTTTGATCAATTTTGGTCAATAGTGTCATATTTGCTCAAATGATATGCAATGACACTGTAATTGCTTCAGTAAATCATCATCCAAAACATAGAAAACATAAGTAACTATTTCCTCAAGCCATAACAAGTTTCAAAACATCTCTGAAAAGGAGTAATAACAGTTCAGAAGAGATATACCTGTCATAGTCCCGTGTAACAAGGCAGAGAAACTGAGCATAGTTAGAGAGCAAAAGAGTGTTATTAGGCTCCTTAAGCAACCCCATTTGATAAAGAAGATGAGTCCTATAATACTCATCATAATCATCATCTTCAACCTCAATCCCAATCGGCGAAACAAACTCAGTATACACCTCCCCCAACCTATCACCCTCTACATTTTTAAATTGATCATGATCAACCACCACTCCAAGCCCTTCTCTCTCGCCACGAACTACCCCTATCTTATTGCCTCCTATCTTATTAGCTTCCTCCACCATTGAATTCCACAAACCCACTTCACTCTCATCCAAAACCTCACTTGTGGGTACCCCATAATTCCCTAAACCCAACTCCCCACTTCCCCAATTTTGCCCCAAACTATCACCTTCCTTCAATTTTTCCTGTCTTTCGATCGAAGACTGGAAATTCTCAAGTGAATGAGTAGCAAAATTAGAAGTAAGAACCATCATTTGCAACATCAAATCAGGGGTTTTAGCAAAAACTTCCTTAAACAACCAAACAAAAGAAGAAGTCATCTCCCTTTGAACTTTAGTAACAACCCCATCATCTAAATCAATTCCCCTGTTTTTCAATGCTTGACTTTGGACCTCCCTTACTATATACAAAGCTGAAAAACACAAATTATTAATTGGGGAATCTTTCATATGATCATCTAAATCCCCAATTTTTGTCTCTTCTTCTAATTTCAGAAACCTCTGTTTCATTTCAACCATTGTAAGAGAAAGTGGGAGCTCAATGCTGCTAGCTCTTCGAGCTATGCATTCGCGAATCACAGCATCTCTTGCGGGCCAATCAGGGGGGTCGGGCTGAATACCCAATAAAGATGGTTCTAGAACTTCTACATGGGAGTTTGAGTGTCGAAACGACGACGTTGTGGTGGTTGAGTTGCGTCGGAAGCTAGGGAAGTTTAGCTTGTTTCGGCTTATATCTTCGATTGGGTGGTGGGAGTGAGGAGAATCATGACCGTCGAAACTTGCAATACATGGTTTTCGACAAATATGAACCGTTGATTTAAGGTGAGGAAGGCGAAGCTTGTTGGAAGTGAAGAGTGAAGATGAGGAAGAAGCATTGTAGGAAGAAGAAGAAGGTGGTGAAAGAGAAGGAGGAGTAACTTGAGCTATGTTTACCCTCATTTTTCTTTATAAATTATTATTAATATAATTATTATTTAATGGTGGAATGAAAGTTTTGATTTTGATGAATGAGAAGATGAAGTTTGAAGGAAATTTATGAGAAAGAAGAAGGGTTTTGTAAGGAGTTAATGGAAATGATGTGGGAGTGAGATTTTGACTCAAAGTGAAAGGGAAAGGATGCAACTTTGCAAGAGGGGGAAGATATTTTTGATAAGGTGTGTAGGTTGGAAAACAAATTGCCTTTTTTTTTCTTCTTGAAAATAAATAAATTGCCTTTTTTTGGGTGTTTAATTTAATTTGATGGGAAATTTCCAATATTATTTGGTTGGAGCTCTCAAATCTACTAGCATGTGGTGTCTATATTATCTATAATTTTTTATATGTAGTATTATTATGGATATATGTGTTTAAATGATGAATAACTAATATTGCATATTTGCCTTTTTTTAAAGATATTTTGAATTATTATTCCATGGATAGCAAAAAATTTCATAATAATAAAAAAGTTTGATAGCTAGTAATGTTAATAGATGTTTAATTGTTTTTCTAAGCATGTTTTATTAAGTAAATAAATTTCGAAATCACAAACTATTTACAGAGTTTTCTAATATAATTACAATTTTACAATTTTGCAGTATTTGTGCAAGGATAATCTAAATTTGATCCTTGGATGTAGAACATTGTAGATAGTTTTAATTAATTGTGTTTACTTTCATTTTAAAACAGAGGATGTAATTTATAAAATATCTAAATGTTACTAATTCATATTAAGGATCTGTTTATTTCGGTTGAAAACTGCTGAACTGAACTGATTGGAGTTGAACTTAACTTAATTGCAAGTTTTTGTTATGGTTTTTAAAAATGAGATGAGCTGAATTGAAGGGAGTTAAATTGAACTGATTGAGGCTGAACTAAATTGATTTTAAGTTGAAGTAAACAGATCATAAAGACTTACTGGAGAAAACTTTTTTTGTATTATTGATGTATAACAAACAAGGCATTAGAAAAATAGAAAGAAGACATCTGAATTATGTGTGTGTAAATGAGGCGGTGAGTGATTACAAATGTAGAAAGATCTGTGTAGTCCAAAAGTTTCATGTGCGACACATTTGCTTGAATATTTGCAAAATTTCCAACGAAAAGATTGACTCATCAATGAAGCTGCACATGGATTGAATCACACTACTCACTAACTTAACCAATGACCTTGTGACTCGTGTACCCCTTTCTCTTTTGCTCGTGGGAGTTGCTTCATAGTCCACACTCCAACACTACACTTTTTTTTTTTTTTAGGGTTCCATAAGAATTAGCCACCGTCGATGAGTTCTCTTTACTCATGCCATATGGACGACCCAGATGTGATGCAGGTGATTCTATTTTTTTTTAGACACGGATCTTTATGAAAATATACACCGAGTATTTTCTTCTTGAACATTCTGGATACAAATCTCCATGTCTAAATTCAGCCAAATTTGATGCAATAATCAATTATCAATAGAGGAGCAAGTGAGCTATCCAATATCATACATTAATGATCGACAATTCTATTATTTTTAGATAACCTACCCGCAAAATATTTATAGATTAGAAGTTTATAGTTTGTGAACTCGAATTTGAAATAACTCATCAATTAACTTAATTCCACAACAATATGTTGTTAAAGACCGCTTTCAATCACTCATATTGAGATATCTACTATCTTTGTATCATATTAGTTGCAACGATTTGATATTTTTACCATTTATTTTATGTTAAATCGTTGCAATTAATATAATATAGAGGTAATAATTACATTTACAAATAAGTAATAGAACACTTCTATTAAGTTAGTGTTAAGTTATTGTTGTACCTCGCAATGCAATGTTTCTGTTTCGGCCTCTTGGGTATACCATTTGCAAAGGAAAGGGGATAATGGGATAATATATACTGAATTTCATTTGAGCTGTGAAAACAATGGGCCGAGGTTTATTAGTGATATTTGGCATTGAGATCACTTAAGATAATTTGTGTTGTTAAAGTCCACAACATATTAGGCTTACTGGCCTTACCATAAATCAATTTGAAGTTAAGAAGAATTTTGTATGTAGTAAACATATTGATGCTTTTTTCATTATATTATTGCTCTGGGCCTTATGGCCTATCATCTACATAGTCCACCACCAGCTAACCAGTATTGTACAAGTTACTATACATCAAGGGGCTAGGCCCAAGTTGTTTCGAAATTAAATTTTGACAAACTCAAAAGAAAAAAAGAGAAACATTAGAGGAATTCAAATTGGGCTTTAGTTTGTCTCCTCTAAAATTGGGTTTTGTGGTTAATTAAAACTATTTTTTCTGATTATACTACCTTCAACACAAATTAGTTACAACATTATTATTATTTTATACCTCACAAAGTTTTATTTTTGTTGCAAGCAATTCGTGGCAGAGGTAGTAGTTTTTGTTACCCAAAAGCCAAAAGATCATAGCTGAATGTGCTAATTATTGTTGGTTGAAATAAAATTAACAAATTCATACCGAAAAGAATTGAGTTTTTTTTTTTTTTGTACGCTCTTTCTTTAAAAAAGATGTTAAAAAAATTGTCATACATGGTTGGTTACTAATTATATTTTTTTATCTCTTCTAACCAATTCTTTTGTTCAATAATAGACCATTTAAAAGATCAGCAGCTTTCCTGCCCATTGTTTTAGCTAAAACATGGGAGAAAGCAACAAGCTACGCTTATTCTAAGAAAAAATCAGCCTTGCTTCAGTGTCAAAAAAACATGAAGTTAAGTGGGTATATCATGGATTCCATGTTGTTCCAATGTTCCTTACACTTCCTAAAGGTTGAAACGAATATATCAAATAAAGACTTACCGATTTATAGTTTTACACGATCAACATGCATATATTTTAATTTGGATACAATTATTTGACAAAACCCTACATGTATTACGAAGTAATATATTGTAAGTCACGAACTTCTCATAAATCTTATTACTCCTTGTCAGAATGAGACAAAATGCCTTTCAATTCTATGACAGTTATATGATAACAAACTTGCATGACTCAAAATAACTACAAGTATATTCTTTAACTCCAATAGATGAACAACTTGTTTCTTTCTTTAAGGGTTCCTCTAGTATAATGTAAAATATTTTCGAATGAAAATAATTTTTTATAAAAAAATTTACATGAGAAAACTCATTTTCACGAAGAATTAACGTTGTTTGGTTGCATATAAAATGATTTTATATTTTAAACATATTACAATCTTTGGTTGAATGAAAAATCAATTATTTCAATTGTGAGCGAAAACATTTTCCTTCCAAGTGTGATGGAAAATGATTTTCCTTCCAATTTTAGGGAAAATGTTTTAAAGTCGGTGGAAAAGTTTTCCACTCCAAGTTTTAGACAAACAAGAAATGAGGAACATGTCAGATTTCCACTCAAAATTGTGCAGCTTGTTTGATTGGTAATCACTGGCTAAGCTAAGGCCAAGACTTTTCCTTTTATAGCATTAGAATAACGTTGGACTATTACCACATTTAAGGAACAATTTCTATAAAGATTCGATTTATGCTCAACATCTCAACCTAAGAAGTAAGAACATACGTACTACTATGAAGTAATTAACATGTAAAGATTTTGTATTTTATTGATTATGTTTGGGCACATTCCTAATAATAAATCCAATCTAGTCGGAAGTGAGAACGAAAGTTGTCTAGTCAACAATTGTTTATTGCCTGTATAAAAGGAGAAATAAAAAAAATCAAAGGGATAGATGGTACTACGTAGAAGAGATCCTTACATGTTAGGGAAAAAAAAATCTTCATCTTCGGAAATGTTTCAATGCACACTTACAGAGTACTTTGCCAGATAATTGAACCATAAATGAACTCTTGCTATACTTCTAGCCTACAGTGTGCATAAATACAAAAGTTGGATGCAAGGATTAGCTAATTACCTTAATATAAAGTACCATAAAATTGAGATTAAGATTGTCTTTTTACAAGACCTTAAAATTCAGGATGATAATTCACTAAACTAGTATATGTTCGCCAAAAATTGCCATTCACATGATTTGAAATAATTTCATTTTGTATTCGAACAATGCACATGGTCTATTCATAATACATTTAATTAGAAAAGAGACTTTTATATAGTTAATTAGGATCTATAAATGCAATGAACAAATTAGATACATACCACGAGACATACTTATGGAATATTATTGTGGAGTTGTACCAAAGAATACGTACATTCCTTCCATAACTCATATAATAATCCCATAATTCAAAGGTCCATTTTTACTTTTATATTTATGGTCCTGCTTAGGTGGCATGATTACATTCATGGCATCCAAAGCTCAAGAGGCATATCCTATATCCATGTCTATGATACGGTGATACCCAACTACTTAACAGAAGGGATGTAAATTTTCCAGTTGGCAATGTATACCCCATAACATGCAAATGCAATGCCGACAATTTTTTATGCACATTTTGTTGTAGTTACAACTTACAAGCTTACAACTATGAAATATGAAGTACTCCTTAACAACCACTATCAAACACCTCTAAATTCCACATTGAGATGCCGACAATAATACGCGTTTCCATTGTTTGAAACTATTTGGTCAACTATTTTAAACATTTACATAAATATTATCTAGGAAAATTGAGTGATTATATTGGTCTATATATGTATGCGTAATTTATTCATTTTGTGTGCAATAAACCAAATTGTAATTTGATAGTCTATTGTTTTCTAGATAGGCAATAATTTACGATTTAAAATTTAGTACAAGTGTAGAATGCAATGTTTTTATCCATACAACCTTAAGCTTAAAATACTATGGCTTAGATTCAAATTAATGTTCTTAATGCATTATAATAATATGTAAAACAAATTTTGTTAATTGAATTGAATCGTATAACAAGAATAACTAGATAAAACATATTAATTAATTGTAACAAAATAAAATCGTGTTGATAATAATCATCTACGGAGTATTACAAGATTTTAGTGGTACAAGAGTAAATTCAATCCAAAAATTTACCTATATACACAAAGCAATAACTAATATTTAATAACCAATAATAATAATTATAATCCACTAGTATATATTACATGTCACATATAGAGCAAGTATCCCACGTATCACCGAAAAGCACCACCAAAAACCATCATCTTAATTCTTATTCTTCCGATGACCACCATTACTCACCACCGTGTGATCATGCTCCCAAAAATCCCCAATAAAAGTTTTGGCACCATCTAAACTAGGATAATAAGTGGGTTCCAAAAAGATCTGAGCCAACAAATCCGACGACTCAAAACTGCCGACGACAGCAAAATTAGCCTTCGCTTCTAAACTCCCCATCATAACAACCAACAACTGTTTATAATTATAGTAGAACCCTTTCATACCTGATTCCACCCCTTGAAAAGCCTGCAACAGATGAATCTTCTCGAAGTTTCTCTTCTCATGGTACAACCTCATTGCGGATTGTTGAACAATGGGCCCACCCATGGGGTCCACTTCAACACCTAGTATTTCAGGAACCTTGTGACGCAAGTCTTTGCTTTGCTTTGTTACGTCGATTAATCCTCTTGATCTAAAACAGAACGTTTCGGTGTCTAAATCCGACGTCGTTTTCATTTTGAGCTGTGTTTTTAAGTGAAGGAAGTCGTCTGGGTCCATTAAAAGGTGAAGGTTGGTGATTCCTTCTAGTAGTTTCCAGATTCTTTCGAGTATCCAACAGTCATCTGCTGCTTTGGTGAATTCCTCCCTCTTGATTCTCTCTCCTATACGACACAGTAATTGGTTTGCGCAGAATATCCATGACTCCAGAACTTGGTGAATTGTTAATAGGATTTTGTTTTCTGGGTTTGGGATGTGGTCTGACGCGCCTTTGCTTAGAGCGTGAAGCTCACAAGGACGGCAAACGGCGTCGTAATTTAAAATGGGCTTTTCTTTTAAGCTGCCCTCACCTAACCCCAAACTATACTCGCAGCTCCTCATCGCTGACTCAACTGCGTACGTAATCCTTGTTGAAATCTCCTCCGACACTTGCCACGTGCCGAGACGGTGAAGAAAACTGCACCCCTCACCTGAGGTTATATCAACGGTGGGTGCTTTTCCACGTGTCTCATCATCTTCGCATAACAATGAGATGACTTCCACTTGATCCCTCGCCAACGTCTCTAAACGGCGGTTCCATTCACGGCGGTTAACGTACGGTCTTTCGTCGAATAAAACGAGTGAAATAACCCGGAAAGTGATCTCCAAAGCTTGTAACCCGGGTTTAACAACAGACTCGTTTTCCCAACCCGGGAAATTTTTAGAGCTCCATAATTGTCGGAGCTCCGGTAAACGGAGGTAGGTTTCGTAAGCAGTGCATGAAGTCTCCGACGCCGGAGATAGGTCTCCGGTGGAGAGAGGTGGTGGAGGAGTAGGGGGAGTCGAAACGGTGCGTTTAGGAGTGAGTTTAGGAGTAATTTTGGAAAGAGTAGGGGTAAAATGAACCATTTTGGTTTCGCAATCGTAATCTACCATTTTAGGTGGTTGGTTGAATATGGAAAGTGAAGAAGAAAATAAAAATAGGTGAGAGTTTATAAGATACGAGAGAGAAAATAATGGATAGTGGATAAGATGTATTGTAGTGAGATTGGTTTGTGTCTCTCAAATTGGAAGAAGAGGGGTGTAACTTGAGTATATATATATATAAGGCCAGTTAACGCCGTGTTTTTTTTTTTTTTTTGGTAGCTGGCGTCATATGGAGTAGAAAATACTCTACAAAATACAATACGATCATAAGAACACATTGTAAAAATTTTGGCAAATTTCTTCTTGGGCCTTGAAAGTGTAAATTATAGCTTTGTTTTCGGTTTCAAATAGTTATCTCAGGTTCCGTCTTGTTTTTACCTTTTTTTATAATCACCACGATTAGTAGACGGCCCTAGGACTCACTAGTAACTATGTTATGTTTCAGCCTCTAAACACTTGTTATCTTTTCTCTATATACAATTTTTGAAAAAGGGCACATTAGTGTTTTTTTGCTCTCTTGTTACTCGTCTTAATGACATTTTGAACTTTGAAAAGATACTCAAGGGTCATCCTTTTACCAAAGGGGCTCATTGTAAAATTTTGGCAATTTTTTTTTTCAGGCCTAGGAATCTCCTAAAAGTGTGAATTGCAGCATTTATTTTTTTCTTCTGGAGGGTTGTCTCAGGTTCCGACTTGTTTTCACCCGTCTTTTTTCCATGTGAATAGGTGATCCTAGGACGCTCCACATCCGGGGTCAATGTTAATAAACTGTTAGAAAATTTCAATTAAGAATAAAATTACATAAATAATAATGCAAAATTGTCATTTAAAATGTCAAAGTGTTAATCTTACCCTAAAAAATAAAACTAAATTTCCAAAAAGTTTTCATTTTGCGCTTTTTTGTTTCTACAAAAGGTTCCATTTCGGAAACTTAATCCATTTTTGAATTACAGAATTTTCC